>OX422216.1:506704890-507304890 GCA_949130495.1 Sambucus nigra | reverse complement strand
AAGACATCTTCAAATTCTCTAACGACCAGAATCGAATCTAGGGAAACAACTATTTGTCGTGAAGTCTCTTCCCCAATACAATACAAGTGTGTGCTCTAACCTCCCTCCGAGAGAGGCGTAAATACTAAAAACATTTATTGCCCCTAAATGGCGAAGACTATACTCCTCTCATAACAATTTACCATAGCAAGGTATTTTACTAACCAGTCCATGCCTAAAATAACATCATACCCAACCATATCTAGGACGAGTAAATCGGCCTCAAAGCACAATCTACCAAGGACTATTCCTACCCCTTTACAAAGAAAGAATATAAGTGAAACATCACCCATAGATGACTCCACACTAGTAAAAGTACTCTCGGTAGACTTAATCAATCCCGTTGAATGAGTAAAATGCCTAGTGCTAAATGAGTGCGTTATGCCCGTATCAAATAATACTCGACCCACATACCTATGAATGGGAAACTTACCCTCAATAGCTGGCGGTACAGGCGGTGCTGGAGGAAACAAAGCATCCTGAATATTATACACACGCCCATACTGAAGTTGTCCCTGTAGAAAAGGGATGGATGGAATAGGTGCTGGAGGTTGTGGATGTACTTGCGGATTCTAAGGGCCTCTAGGAAATGCCCCCCCATTCAATTGTGGATAAGCTCTCCTCATGTGACACTGTTCGCCACACTGAAAATAACGGCCTGTAAAATTTTCAAGATGTCGGCCCCGATTGTTGTTCCGAAACTACCCCGCACCTTGGCCCTGATGGCCTCGACCTCCATTATTCCCTTTGCCAGCTTGGCCCTGTTGTCCTAACTATTGCTGCTGCTGAGCACCCTGACCGTGCCTAAAATCACCTCCGCCAAAATTGAAACCCCCAAAATGTTATTTCTTAGTTGAGTCCCTTTAGTGGAGTGTAAGGACATAATTTTATAAATGTCCGGGGTAGAATCTAGGAATTTTCTATTTTTTCCTAGATCATAGTTTGTATGTCTGATACCGTTAAATTCGTCATGTCAACACGATCATCCTCGACGGCCTTTATCCGAATTCAATGCATCCATTATCTTCACGTGCATCATGCTACGTGCGACGTACTACATAGCTCATTCCCACTACTCCACTACGCTTTATCGGTAAAATGGTTTATTGGAGCTTTAATATTTGCATAAATATTTGGGAAATTTTTTGAAAATTATCTTTGAAGTCTGGATTAATTTTTTTATCAAAAGCAGAATTTTTTTCTAAGTGTAGAAGCTAAGTGACTTGAACGACGAGCTCGCTCAAATGACTTTGACTGTCGTCGCGCGAGATAGGCATGTCTCACGATCTCGTTCGAACGACATATGACCTTCGTTCGAGCGATATGGCTATCTCATTCGAACAAACCACCGCCTCGATTTTCGTATAAATACCTGTTCACCTTCTACACGATTTTCAAGTCTTTCTGCAATCTCAAAATTCTGCGAAATCAGTCCAGAATAAGACTTCATCTTTTTAAGGTTTTAAAAACCTTTTTGATTCACAAAACCATTCCCATATATGTGTGTGAATCTTTAAACCTTCAAGAGGGTCATTTACTCACCTGGAGTAATTTGTGAGGAAGTCGTTCTCTTCTTCATTTCTGCCCTACTGGAAAGGCATAGTTCCAGTCGACGACATCAGAACGGACACCCGAGGGTATTTCTGTGTCACATATTTTCATTGTAATTCTTGTAAGCCATTTTCTTACAAAATTATAGTGAAAATAAAAGGTTTTGCCCCTTTGGGGGATTTTTCCTCATTTGTGTGTGTTTGAATGTTCTTGCTTGACTTTATCATCATCAATCACACCTAGATGCATGTTTAGGACTTAATTGATAAAAACCGAGTTTAATTAAATAACTTCCTTATTTGAACGCAAGTGCACTCTTCTCAAATTGGTATCAGAGCCAATTACACAACTTTACCGTGTAATTTTCCACAAAATTTTTCCAAGATATCAATTTTCTGAAAAATTAATTTTTGAAAACGAGTGTGTTCATAATGGAGAAGTTATATAATAAAATGCCAGCTTTTGACGAGACAAACTATGCATACTGGAAAGCCCGCATGAGATCTGCATTAAAAATCCATTGATGAACGTGTCTGGATTTTGGTTGAAAGAGGGTGGACACCTCCCTCCGTCACTCTTGAAAACGTGACCAATTTAAAACCTGTTACTACATGGACTGAAGAAGAATTTAAATGGTCATCTTTTAATTCTAAGGATTTAAGTGCTATTTCTGGGTCTGTCACACCAGATGAGTTCAAACGCATAATGATGTGCACCACGTCAAAAGAGGCATGGTATGTTTTGCAACTTACCCATGAAGGAACTAATGATGTGAAAGAGTCTAAACTTAAAAATTTAACAACTCAATTTGAAACAATCACCATGCTTGAATCTGAATGTTTTGATGAATTTTATGCTAGACTGTCTGATATTGTTAACACTAGCTTTAATCTTGGTGAACACATTCCAAATGCTAGAGTTATTAAAAAGATTCTTAGATCACTACCTAAGCGTTTTATCCCTAAAGTCACTGTGTTAAATTCTATGGGTAATTTAAATACGCTTAAATTGGAGGAACTTGTAGGAGACTTGCAAACGTATGAAATTGATATGTTTCATAAATCTGTCAAGTCTAAAGATAAGGGAATTGCACTTAATGCCCAGGAGAGAAAGAGTGAGGGTTTGGCAAGATATAGGAGAGACTCATCTAGAAAAAGAGAGATAGATACGTCAGATTCTGAGTGTGATTTTGACTTAGATGATTTGGCCCTATTTGCTAAAAATTTCAAGATAATTCTCAAATTCAAGAAAAATGGTAATTTTTTAAAGATAAAAAGAAGTTTGAGAAAAATAAGTTTGAAAAGAAAAATGAAAAAGATTTTAAAGATCCTCCTAAGAAAGAAAGTGAGAGATGCTTTGAGTTCGACGGTAGGGGTCATAGAGCTTTTGAGTGTGCTACTAGGCTGAACAAAGAAAAGGGCAAAGTTGTCCTTAATGCTACCCTTAGTGACGACAATGAGATCGAGTCGGTGGATTCTGGAGATGAGTCACCGCATGAGTATAACTTCACCTCATTCATGGCTAGTCATGTGAGTACTTCTGGTGCTCCTCACGACAATGAGGATGCTGCTTCATAGGGACGCCTCGACAATGAGATCGATGTGAGTGAGGAGGAGGATGACGCAAGTGAGAGCGAGAGTGATCTTCAACGCGCCTACGCTGTGCTCTATTCTGAGTCATTTAAAACTAAAAAGCGTAATAAAGCGTTAGTTCTTAGGATCACCGGTTTAAAGGAAGATTTAAGAAAAGCGAGAGAGAGAGAGTCCTCCACCTGTACTACCTTAAGAGAGAGAGAGTTTGCCTGTGTTGAGAAAGAGAGTTTGTTTAGAAAGAGAGATTTGTTTTGAGAAAGAGAGAGGGGAATTGACTAAATAAGTGGCTAGTCTTACGAGTGAGCTCCATTCCTCTGTGGAGACCCGAAAGAAAGTTGAAGCCCTTATTGCCCAGCTTACTCATGATCTGGAGAGAGCACGGGAAGTCAAGGTACAAATCGAGGACAGATTTGGGAAGATGGGAAAGATGCTCCTCGGCCCCGCTTTAGGTTTTGGTGATAGGCAGGGAATATGTTATGATGGTGCTTCCATGTGCCAAATTGCATCTGGACCCGTTCTTGAGTTTACTACAACTCCTTATGTCCATCGTCAAAAACCTCGAAGGAGAGTTCGACCAAGAAAAGCAAACCAAGGTCCGCCTTTGACTGTGTTCTTTTGTACTTATTGCAAAAGAAAAGGCCATCTCAGAGAGTTTTGCTATAGTATGGGTCGGATACGACGTACTACTACTCCACCACAACATACTAATGATTTTACCAGTCTGAGAGAGCGAGTTGAGTTCTTAGCTGCCACATCACAGAGTTTGATAGAGGAATTCCAACGGATGTCTTTGCCGTCAGTGAATGCTTTTCACATTCCGGCTAAAACCAACAACAACAAAGGTAAACAAAAGGTCACCACTTCTTGGGTACCTAAGAAAGATAAAAAGGCCTTTGTTGTTCATGTTGCTCTCAAAGCACATATTACCTCACAGTGGTATTTTGATAGTGGTTGCTCCAGACATATGACAGGTGATGCCTCATTTTTTACTTATCTTGAGGATTATAAGGATGGTAGAGTCACCTTTGGATATGGGAGCAAGTCTAGAATTATAGGACGTGGTACTGTAGAGTTACCAGGATTTCCTAAGATACAGAATGGTTTATACGTCAAAGGTTTGAAAGCAAACCTTCTCAGCATTAGCCAGCTGTGCGGCGCTGACTTTGTCGTAAAGTTTGGTCGGGACGCATGTAGTGTCTATAATCAAGCCGGTAAACTTTTAGTGCGAGGGGTGACGACAAAGGATGATTGCTATGGGACTGAGCCCACATCCTCACTTGTCTGCAACAGCGCCACGATCACTCCTATGGATCTGTGGCACCAACGTCTAGGTCATGTGAACATTAGATATCTAAATCATTTAGCTAAAAAGGACCTAGTACGTGGCTTACCATCACTTGGAAAGACAACTTCGACGGTTTGTGGAACCTGTCAGTTGGGAAGATAAATTCGCAGCCCCCATAGAAAGTTGCATTTTATTACCACCTCTCGTGGACTTGAGCTTATTCACATGGATCTTATGGGTCCTACTCGTACTGAGAGTCTGGGTGGTAAGAGGTATATCCTCGTGATGGTGGATGATTTCTCTAGATACTCGATTGTAGGTTTTCTGAATGAGAAATCTGATGCTGTGGAGTTTTTAACGAATAAGTGCCGTGTCCTGTAAAATCAACACGGAGTCACTATTAACAGGATACGTAGTGACAATGATACTGAATTTAAGGAAGCAAAGGTAGATATTTATTGTGATAGCATTGGGATCAAACATGAGTTTTTTGCTGTGAAGACTCCTCAGCAAAATGGGATTGTTGAGAGAAAGAATAGGACGATCCAGGAAATGGCTAGATTTATGCTTCTAGGTCGTAAAGTTTCTAAGAGATTTTGGGCAGATGCAATGTCTACTGCATGCCACACGGTGAATAGGGTTTACCTACGTCCACACACTCTTAAGACGCCTTATGAATTGTGGACTGTAAAGAAACCCAACCTTGCATATTTTCGTATTTTGGGGAGTAAATGCTACATCCTATGGGATAGAGAGCAATTAGAAAAGTTTGACTTCCGAAGTGACGAGGGAAAACTGTTAGGCTATTCATCGAATATTAGAGCGTACTGGATTTTTAACCTGAAGAGCTCTAAGGTTATGGAGTCAATAAATGTCACCGTGCAAAATGACAAACCTTCGGCATTTATCGATTCTAGCCTTCAGTGTGAGGATGAGGATGTTTCTGGTAGTAATTTACTTGTTCCTCACCCACACTATGTGGACACTACTCCTGTGTTAGGGGACACACCTGCTTTGGTTCGCAAGAGTCATGACCCTTCTGCCATTGTTGGTGATCCCACTCTAGGGGTTAAGACTCGTTCTCAGCTAGAGAACATTGTTAGCCATTTTTGCTACACGTCCAAAGTCGAGCCCAAGAATCACAAAGAAGCACTCAAGGATGAACACTGGATATCTGCTATGCAGGATGAGTTACTTCAATTTAAAAAGAATAATGTCTGAGAACTTGTCCCCCAACTTAGTGAGACTAATGTGATAGGTACCAGATGGGTTTTCAAGAATAAAATGGATGAAAATGGTACCATAATCAGAAATAAAGCTAGGTTGGTCACTCGAGGCTACACACAGATAGAAGGTGTAGACTTTAGGGATACATTTTCTCCTGTTGCGAGTCTTGAGTCCGTCCGTTTACTACTCGCCATTGCATGTCATCTGCGCTTCAAGTTATATCAGATGGATGTCAAGAGGGCCTTTCTGAATGGCATTCTACAGGAGGAGGTTTACGTGGAACAACTGAAAGGGTTTGAAGACCCTAAGTACTCGGAGCACGTCTACTATCTAAGGAAAGCCTTGTATGGTTTGAAGCAAGCACCCCGTGCTTGGTACGAGAGGCTTACTTCCTATCTCTTAGCCCGTGACTTCAAGAGAGGGGGAGTTGATATGACGTTGTTCATCAGGAGAGATGACGGTGCTATTTTGGTTGCCCAGGTCTATGTGGATGACATAGTCTTTGGATCCACGTGCTCCCAACATGCTAATCACTTTGAGGAGGAGATGAAAAGTGAGTTTGAGATGAGCATGGTTGGTGAGCTTACTTTCTTCCTTGGTCTTCAGGTTCGTCAGCTAGAGGATGGGATGTTCATCTCCCAATCCAAGTATCCTAGATACCTATTGAAGAAATTTGGTTTAGACTCCACTAAGCATGCACGTACACCTATGAGTACCACTACCAAGCTTAGTAAGGACACTTCAGGCAAGGAAGTAGAGCAAACCTTGTATCGGAGTATGATAGGTAGTCTTCTCTTGACTGTCAGTCGTCCCGACATAGCCTTTAGTGTTGGAGTTTGTGCGCGATAGCGGGCATCCCCAAAAGAGTCACACTTACTTGCTCTAAAATGTATTATTAAATACGTGAGTGGGACTATCTCATACGATATTTGGTATTCCTTTGATACCGATGACCGTTTGTCTGCTTATTCGGATGCCGATTGGGCCGGGGATGTAGATGGTTGTAGGAGCACTTCTGGTGGGTGTTTCTATTTTGGTTCTGCTCTTGTCTCCCGGCTGAGCAAGAAGAAAAATTCCATCTCTTTGTCCACCGCGGAGGCTGAGTACATCGCCGCCGAGAGTTATTGCACGCAACTTTTATGGATGAAGCAAATGTTGGAGGATTATGGGATTTCACAGGACACCATGACTATTTCCTGTGATAACACGAGTGCGATACACATATCCCGTAATCTAGTCCAACATTCGCGCATAAAGCACATCAGGATAAGTGAGCACCTTATACGTCAGTTAGTTGAGGAGAAAGTCGTATCCCTGAGTTTCGTACCCACCGATCGTCAGTTAGCCGATATTTTCACGAAACCTTTAGATTCCCTTAGATTTGAGAGTCTTAGGAAGTCTTTGGGGATTTTCATAGTTGACTGAGGGGTTAGTCTGTGTCTAGGATAGGATGCTTTTTCATGTTCATATCATATGCTTCCTATTGCTAGTTTGTTTTATATGTATTATTGCTTTGTTGTACAGATATTTATTTATTTTTTTGCAAAAAATCCAAAAAGATTTTCTTTTATAAATTTTTTAGAAAAGCTCAAAAAGATTTTTGTATTTTATTTGCACCTTTTATGGATGAGCATTTAAGATAGTCGAGTCACAATTTCATTCCATTTATCCATGTGACTGTTTGATAGAGATTTGAGACGCTACATCATTTCATCCATGTGCTTTACATTGATTGGAGTCTTTGAGATGTGATTAGTGATATCTTCCTACATGTTTGACTCCTATCTCCTTTATTGAACACATGCACGACTTTATTTAAATATTGTACTTTTCTATCACATATTGGCTTGAGTGTTTTCATCTCAATTCTGTCTATACAACTAACCATATGCGATAAAATTTGACAAGATTAGAATGCATGTAAAAACCGTTTTAGTGAGACTGTGTGTTTATTTGAAAATGGGGAAGGGATGCGAAAGGTTCATTTAGCCTTTGCGATTCTAAGCCACCATTAAAAAGGACCTAAAAAATTGAGGAATTTTATTATACGAGGTCCAAAGAGGTTAAAAAATCCCGAAAAAAATTAAAGGCAATAAATATCACTATATGCCATATATGGGCCATTACGTTTCACCTTCAATTCTCCAAAGTTTGAGAATTTAGATCGCCTTTATACAAAATATAAATCTGAGGGAGTTTGGTTGGAGAACATAAACGGGTTTGCACGTCCTTGAAAGTCCTGAAAAAGCATGAAATAGTTTTGGACGTTATTGGTGTGGAAATCACTTTGAGCTTTGATTTGTTGATTTGATTAAGTCAATGTCTCATATTACCACCCTTTTTTACACCAAAGGAAGATTTTGAGTTCATTCGTTAGGAGTATCTGATATTCATCGTGCACATATGTCATGTTTTTATGCATTGATTTTCCTATCGAATTTGATCACACCCCTTCATTTACGCTATCATCGACTTGGTTATTTGTGTTCTTTCATGGTGTGATTCTTTGTTGTATATTATGTGTGAATTTTTTTTGAAAAATACAAAAATAGCAGTTTATTCCCGTGTGTCATTCTCCATGTGCATTCATTTATGCTTCTCATATCTGTCTATTTGGGAACATCATAAAAAGGGGGAGAAGAATTATGGGGGAGAATTATTTTGATGTTTGGTTGATTTATGAATGATTTGCTTAAGCTTAATTGATCATCAATTTTTGCATATCATTATATTTCAAACTGTTGCTTGTCACGGGTATTTGCTTTATCTCATGTGTGTAGGTACAACATTGCTTATTATTTGATTACACACCTTGATGAGAAAAGCTTTGGAAGTTTCTGAAGAGCTGAAGATTTGGAAGACATGTCATTTAGTATTCTCTGGTTGAGGGTTTAATGGAGATATTATCTTGTATGTCATTTCATTGCATAATTCGTATTTTTTTATGTATGTACCGGCATAGACATAGGGGGAGATTTGTAAGGACATAATTTTATAAATGTCCGGGGTAGAATCTAGGAATTTTCTGTTTTCTCCTAGATCACAGTTTTTATGTTTGATACCGTTACATTCGGCACGTCAACACGATCATCCTCGACGGCCTTTATCCGAATTCAATGCATCCATTATCTTCACGTGCATCATGCTACATGCGACGTGCTACTCATCTCATTCCCACTACTCCACTACGCTTTATCGATAAAATGATTTATTGGAGCTTTAATATTTGCATAAATGTGTGGGAAATTTTTTGAAAATTGTTTTTGAAGTTTGGATTAATTTTTTATCAAAAGCAGAATTTTTTTCTAAGTGTAGAAGCGAAGTGCCTTGATCGACAAGCTCGCTCAAACGACTTTGACTGTCGTTCGCACGAGATAGGCATGTCGCGCGATCTTATTCGAACGACATCTGTCCTTCGTTCGAGCGATATGGCTATCTCGTTTGAACGAGCCACCGCCTCGATTTTTGTATAAATACCTGTTCACCTTCTACACTATTTTTCAAGTCTTTCTGCAATCTCAAAATTCTGCGAAATCAGTCCAGAATAAGACTTCATATTTTTAAGGTTTTCAAAACCTTTTTGATTCACAAAACCATTCCCATATATGTGTGTGAATCTTTAAACCTTCAAGAGGGTCATTTACTCATCTGGAGTAATTTGTGAGGAAGCCGTTCTCTTCTTCATTTCTGCCCCACTGGAAAGGGATAGTTCCAGTCGACGACATCAGAACGGACACCCGAGGGTATTTCTGTATCACATATTTTCATTGTAATTCATGTAAGCCATTTTCTTACAAAATTATAGTGAAAATAAAAGGTTTTACCCCTTTGGGGGATTTTTCCTCATTTGTGTGTGTTTGAATGTTCTTGCTTGATTTTATCATCATCAATCCCACCTAGATGCATGTTTAGGACTTAATTGATAAAAACTTCGCACTCTTCTCATGGAGATCCAGCTCTTTTTGCTTATTCCCGGACTATTGTGGCGGTGGTAGTGCCACTCCTGCACCATTTACTCCTTGTTTACTAGCTTGATCAAAATCTCCAATCTTCTTACTCCCTTTCACATGAAGGCGGTGATCCTGGAAATGGAGTAAAGTTGCATTCATCAAATCCCCAAATGTCTGCAAAGTGGGGTTCCCTAAAAGGTGTTTCCTTATCCTCTAATTCAAACCCCCGATAAATTTTGAAATCCTCATTTCTTCTGGAATTACTTCATCCGACACAAAGTTTTATAAACGAGTAAATTCCTCTTCATATTCCACCACTGATCGCTCCCCTTGAACAACATCCTGAAGCTTCTTCCTCATCTCCTTCTGGATTGCTGGAGGAAAGTACTTTCGATCAAACAGAACCCAAAATTTTGAGATAGTCATGGTAGCCCTTTGTTTCGGAGTTGTCACCGACTCCCACCATTGTAGGGGTGCTTCTACGAGTTTAAAAGTGGAGAGAATCTGTTTTCGCTCCCCGCTACATTCCATTATTCGAAGATGGAATTGCATATCTTTCTTCCATTGATTTTCCATAATCACATCAGCGCCATCCTGAAATTCTGGAGGGTGAACTTTCAGGAAGGGTTCTCTAACTCGTTCCCACGCGGAAGGTCCAGCATAGGCTTGAGACACCGGTATGAACGGTTATTAAGCTTGGGGAAATTCCTGCGCCATAGCGGTCATGGTAGCATTTACCGCCTGGGCCACAATATTAGCCACGTTCGTCGCATTTATAGTGCCTTGTAGTGGTGGGGCCTCTACATTATATTCTACTCGATTTACCCTTACCGGGCAACCTCGTCTAGGCATCATCTGAGATAAAAAGTATTGAATTAGAATACAGCTAAAACAATTTATCCTTGCAGAAGTTCACATACATATATAAACAGAACAGTCCTAACAATAGGACTCTAAATCAAAGAATGCTACGGTAGAACATGATAAGTCCGCATAGATCCTAAGGACTCTAGAACCTGATGCTCCGATACCATCTATGACACCTCTCTTATTAAAATAAGAGGTGGCTAACCCGCAACTCCAATAATAACAGGAATCATAAATGGTCCATTCTTAGCATCACTGTCGTAATATAATAGTACGAGACAACCACCAAATATTTTAGAAAACGGATGTCAATAAATTTTGCAAGTTTAATAAAAACAATTTCGACAATCCAATTTATAAAAAGAAGGTGGTAATATATATATATATATATATATACTAGCGTATGCCCGTGCCTGAAGGCACGAAGAAATTTTCCAAAGTACGTAATCATGAAACGACGACAATTTATCAAAGTACGTAATAGCGAAACGCAAAATATTCGAAGTGTAATTTTAAAACAAACAAAAAGTCCTATAACATTCAAATAGTGTAAATTTATCAACTAAATTCACATTTAATACGAAATATACAATATTCATCCATCGAATTCACATTGTGTCTCAAAAAAACAGTGTCATTTTTTTTAAAAAAAATGGGCATAATCTCCTTTGTTTATGAAACTATTCACCCTGCTTGAGAAAAAACAAATAGTCCAACATCCAAATTATCTAAATTCTTCAAACAAATTAACATATAAAATGAAATATACAATATTCATCAATCAAATTCAATGTGTCTCAAAAAAAACAAAGTGTCAATTTAAAAAAAAAAATGGGCATGGTCTCCTTTGTTTATTGGACTATCCACCCTATTTAAAGGGTAACAACAAATTCAACAATAAAAAAAATCCCAAATTTGGATATATACAACTTCATTCATAGCAGCTAACTATTTTGCAAATTTATCATCATCTGCTCTGACTTCACTAATAGCCTCACAGCATCTTGATAACCCACTGCTTTCATTAACCTCTTCAAGTTAGTTGCTTTTCACTTAATCATGCACCATTAATCTCAAGAACTCCTCGTGGATGTATTGCAATGTGACTCTTCTACCAAATTCAATGGGAATGTTATCTATATCATGTTCCATCGGTAGCCATTTCGAGGTTGAAACCCTGAAAAAAATGAAAACTTGTTAGTGATAGTGAAATGTATACCATGATTTATTTTCAAAACCAAATTGATTCACCGTATATTACCCAAGCCATCCATATACATCATAATCCAATCCAATAAATCTAATACCATCACAAAAGACAATGTAAATATATGGAATGTACACCCTAGTCTAAATCGATATATATGATTACAATAATGCATCAGACAATTCAAATAACCAAATCATATGAAGTTTTAAATTGTATTGAGCCAGCAAATTAAAATTAATAATAAGAGAAGAGTAGGGTGAAAAGTTTGAATCGTTCATTATCAATTCGCAACTTAATTCCAGGTACAACATGCAACCAATCCGAGAATCCCCTGTTCATGTGAATCCAGCTGTGTAGGTGATTACAGAAGCAAGGGCTACCTCGACAACTTGGTTATAAAATTATCAATGGCTAATGAAATGTCGATTGTACATTTTGTTTGTCAAACCAAAATATTGATTATTACATCCATTCCTATGTTTTTACATATTAAAATTCAGAAAAATATCACCTAATACTTAAATATCTACGGAATTATATTTTATTAGTTATCAAACTATTGAAGAAACATAACATGAAATTCTATATTAAAAAGCAGTACAATTTCAGTCTTTACAAAGTAGTACCATTCATATGAATAAAATTTGAGGTAGAGGAGGAGTTAGAGCAAGGGTCGCCAGTGTATGCATATCTTCTTCACGAACCTTTATTTCATATTGGACTGTTTTCCACCGTCGATTATCCACCACAACAATGCTCAGTTGATGTGAAAGAAACACCCTGAAACAAACCAACGAAAGATAACACAACATAATTGAAATTGTATGCAGATTGCACTGCATATATATGCAGATTCCACGGCATATATATGCAGATTGCGTGTGTGTGGCTGTTGTGCGTGTGTGTATTCCTATTGTGTGTGGCTGTTGTGCGTGTGTGTGTGTTCTACTGTGCGTGTGTGTGTGTGTGTTCCACTGTGCGTGTGTGTGTTCCCACAAAATTGATTAATGTATCGTCATTAAGAAAAACCACCATAAGCCCCAATTGTTGGATTAATCATTAATCTAACAAAATTGATTAATGAGTAATGTATCGTCAACAAAATCAATTACAGGAGGAAGTCATATCTGGTACTATGTTTATGGGTAGATAACATGTTGATTGTATCTGTTTACATCCATTCCTATGTTTTTACAGATTAAAATTCAGACAAATATCACCTAATACTTAGATATCTACGGAATTATATTTTATTAGTTATCAAACTATTGAAGAAACATAACATAAAATTCTATATTAAAAATCCGTACAATTTCACATTTTTTACAAAGTAGTACCATTCATATCAATAGAAGTTGAGGTAGAGGAGTTAGAGCAAGGGTCGCCAGTGTATGCATAGCTTCTTCACGAAGCTTTATTTCATATTGGACTGTTTTCCATCGTCGAATATCCACCACAACAACAAAACATATTGCACTACATAATGCTCAGTTTATGTGAAAGAAACACCCTGAAACAAACAACGAAAGATAACACAACATAATTGAAATTATATGCAGATTGCACTGCATATATATGCAGATTGCATGTGTGTGTGTGGATGTTGTGTGTGTGTGTTCCTGCTGTGTGTGGCTACTGTGCGTGTGTGTGTGTTCCAACAAAATTTATTAATGTATTGTCATTAAGAAAAACCACCATAAGCCCCAATTGTTGGATTAATCATTAATCCAACAAAATTGATTAATGAGTAATGTATCGTCAACAAAATCAATTACAGGAGGAACTCATATCCGGTACTATGTTTATGGGTAGATAACATGTTGATTGTACCTGTTCACAATCTTATAGGGTGAATTATGGATTTTTCTTGTGGCTTTTATACGGATTTATTGTGGACTACATATCAACATTGAGTGCAAATAATCCTATTTGAAAGAAGAGAAGATAAAAGAAAGTATATTTTGGTCAGTTTTCTCCATTACTCGATTTCCTTTTGTTTTATTTCGCCAACTCGGTGTATGGATAAAAAATTCAGCTACTATAGCATCTGCATATGTTGGTGTGGTATATATAGTTCCATTACCCCCGTGTAACTGATTTTTGAAAGATAAATAGTATGCATAGAGAAAAGAAACCAAAGTTGCAATGCAATGATCATCGGCCATTACCCTAACATGTGAATTGAATCCTAGTTAAGAAACTACATCCGAATATAACTACATGTATTGTGTCTGCAAAAACTAACAGTAGGACATTGATTTATTCATGTGAATAATTACTCGCACATTGCCTAGTCTTAGTAATAAGTATACTGGGGTACGTGAATAACCATGCCAAATATGATAGGAATCCGGTGTGTATTGGTCAAGTATGACAGGAATCCAGGACAAATTACCCTACTTTATAATGAAATGAGACATATAAATGAAATACATATCATGGATGAAAAAAGTCACAAAAAAAGAGCTTAGTTGGGGGAGAATTAACTCAGTTGCACGCAACTATACCTTAGGGGTTGCTCCCTTTTTAAGGGATGTTCAAGAAGGACTTACGCAAGCCCCCGAAGTACAATTGTCACTCTCTCAAGAGGTGCAGTCCCCCCATGTACAATCTCCCCTCTTTAAAGAGGCATAGGCCCAAGCATCATTCTCTCATCGCGCTCACAATCAAGAGGAAATTGCAGTGCCTGAGAAAAGAGAAATGGGGATCGAGTGTGACATGATAGCTGCTTAAGTTTTCAAGCTTTCGAATGCCAATAAATGACATCTAGCGTATGCCCATTCCAATGGACCTACTGAATCGTATCCTCCGTTATACACCAAGTTATACACCAACCTATGCAGAAAAAATAAAACAAAATGCAGAAACATTTGTAGATTAGCATTTGTAGATTAGCATTAACCGAGTAAAATTCTATGCAAAAAGTAAAATTCTATACAAAAACTAAAATTCTAGACATGATCATTTGTAGATTAGCATTTGTAGATTAGCATTGAAATTACTCCTCATGTTTGTTATTCATGTAAAGAATCAGCTGCATTTGAGATTAAATAAACTCCAACTATAACTATTACATAAATTAAATTTGAGATCCAAAATAACACCAAGAAATCACAAAATCCAACTGACCTGAAAAGCATAATACAAACAACAAATAATCATAAAATCAAACTCGGTGAAGATCAAACCATAGAGAAATCCAACAAAAGCTAAATTCTGCAAAAAAAAAAATGACATCGTAAACTAACATGTTAGAATGAAAATAAAAACACAAAATACAAATAATTTTAACGAACAAAGCTGCACAAAGCAAAAGGTTAAATAATAGTTCCCTAAATCTAACATCAAAATATCTGACTCAAATATAAAAAATTAAATACATAAAATTTGTGAGACATTTTCTCAAAAACGCAACAAATCAGACATTAGCACCAGATCAGGTCGGAGGTTACCTGAGGGAGGACTGCGGTGGCGGAGGGTAACGAACAAAACTGAACAAAGCAAAAGGTTAAATAATAGTTCCCTAAATCTAACATCAAAATATCTGACTCAAATATAAAAATTAAATACATAAAATTTATGAGACATTTTCTCAAAAACGCAACAAATCAGACATTAGCACCAGATCAGGTCGGAGGTTACCTGAGGGAGGACTGCGGTGGCGGAGGGCGAAGGGCGGGACCGGATCTGGGCAAAAAAGCAGACATTAGCACCGGATCTGGTCGGACGTTACCTGAGGGAGGAGTGTGGTGGCAGAGGGCGAAGGGCGGCGGCGTGGGGAACTGAGGGTTACCTTCGAGTGGGGGAGGGGAAGGTGGAAACGTGGGAGGGAGACAGCTGAGTGTAGCGGGTGAGGGGGAAGTAAGGGGCAGCGGGGGAGAGTAGTGGGGGAGGGAGGAGGGAGGAGGCAGCGGGGTGAGGGAGGGGGGAAGGGGCGGGTAGGAGCGACGACAGTTGTACGGGTAGGGTAGGGTTTGGTTTGTTGTCTTGAGAGAGAATCAGATGAAGAGAATGAGAGAAATGAAAATGACGGCTAGGGTTACTCCAAATGAGTGTAAGGGAGAATAGGGAAAAATGATCACAACCCTTCATTTGCGAGTGACGTGGCAAAATGTAGACCCTTTGATTACTTAGATAAACATAAACATAAGATGAATAGTAAAACACCATTGTCCCATATTATATATATATATATATATATATATATATATATATATATATATAAAGACAAGTAATAGTTTAACAACCAGTCTACAAAACATAACCGAATAAGCCGTCGGCTAACAGAATAAATACAAAAGATTACACCAAGTATTATAGCAAGTATAAATTAATAATAACTTGGGCAACACGCCCGAATATACAGACGGATCATAGCTAGAGTATCAAAAGAAAATTATGCGTCTACTACAAAAATCCTACAACATCCGTAAAAATGTTGTAGCTCCTTGACACTGGGAAAGAAAGATCAACATGGACGTCCTTGCGGCGGAGCACCTGAGCATAAATATGGACCACACAAGACAGAGAAATATAAACGGGCCGATTTGATATGATATACGTGTGAATAAAATACATGACAGTTGTGAATGCTAAACATCATAAATAGGTTAAGTTAGCTCTTCAATATAAGAATCACGCTCACCTCTCATCTAAATGCACATCCTAACGCTATACTAGATCATCATAAATTAAACTACCCGTTTAATTGAAAGAAATAGCTAAATTCCATTTAACGTGCTTAAATTTCAATTTCATAAAATATAAATTCACAAGTCCATTTATCATCGGGGTCATATTCCATAAATTTGATTTAGAGATTCATTAACTCATTCTTATGAGATTCCATAACCGTGAAAACATTTACAATCATAATGTAACAGTTCTAAGACCATCCTTCTGGGAGTCACCCCACTCGATGCGCGCCAAAATTGCTATCATCTTCCAGGGACTATAATCAAGACCACCTGGGCACCCTAAATAGCGTCGTGCGGGAAGAGGCCATATACCTTCGACAGTGAGTCAAAACCATACCCGAAATTACCTCACTTCGAATAAAACAACCACACAATGTAACCACCGGTCCTATGGATGAGGACTATATTATCCCCACATCACAAGCCAGGAGATTTACCTCGTTTGCATAACTTTCCTTATGATAGCATTTAGAGAGGTATGTGATGATGCTGGAAACAGCACCACCAGATAAGGTGTTAACAAGCTCAAGCAAGTGATAACAATGGTAGCACAAGAGTATATATATGTTTAGTAGGAGATGAGGAGAAGAGGATGAACACAGTAATATAAGTGGTTAGACAAACGCCTACGTCCACTGTGCAGGTGAGTGTAAATATCATTATTAAATGAGGCTCTAATGGCCTTAGTAATACAATCACTCCACTTTCTCTCTCTACTGTAAATGCAACAGAGTTTTGGATAGGGTTTATATTTTTGGATCCCTTTTAAGGTAGGAGAAGACATGTATATATAGTGTTTACGAGGTGTAATGTACCCCCCAAGCATGCAATGAGCATGTGTGTGATGATCTGGCCAATCTAATGAAGACATCTGTCACTGTCACATGTAGAGAATGATGATGAAATATTCCCTCACGTGGAGGGAATGATTTGGTTATAACAGATTTTTCCACGTGTTCCAAACCATTTATGCGCTTGTAAATGCTCGGCCCTCTTTGATTGGTGCAACCTCGGCCTGAAAGAGTACGAGGTTGGTGAAGTCCGATTATTGCTTAGTTCCGTGGTTATTCATGATGACCTCAGCCAGTAAGGCTGGCTGAGGTTAGGTGTGTGTAGTTATAACGTTGGCTTGGGTCAATGATGACATTGCCAGATGATTGATCCCATGAGTCCTTGCTGACCTCGGCTGATGCCCAACCGAGGTTGATGTATGAGGTAGATGCAATGTCGGTTGGGGCCGACCTTCTGAGTGACAACCTTGCAGATGGTTGTCATAGGCTTCTGGTCACCTCGACTGTGATATTAGCCGAGGTTAGTTACTCTGAGTAAGAGGGTGCACTTTGGGCATATTAATCACCCCTAAACCTTAGTCTTCTATGTGATTAGATGACTGAGGGGTATATAGTGTAGGCCGAGGATGGATTTCCCTATGTTCCAATACTTTCTTGACACATGTCACCTGCTGAAGTGTAGCGTGTGTTCCAAGTTGATGTGATCATGGCTTGCATTTTGGGTTCCCTAGGGCAATGATGGGCCCTTGAAACTCACACCTAATCATTTATTGGGTTTAAAAACCCTCTTTTTCTTCTCCATTTTAATTTTCTCCCTTAAGCTTCTCTCTACAACTGTAAATTTTTCCTTAGGATCTCCATTGTTATTTCCATTTGAAGGTCTTCTTTGCGTTTAAACCTCTCCTTCTCTGTTTCAAAATTAGTCAGGTATCATTTTCACCCTTCCTTTTCCATTTTCAACCCTTATTTTTAATTTCTGAATTTTTCGGCGAGGCTTTGTGTTTTTCGACAGTGGTTTCTGCTAATACAGGTGGTGGTAGGGATAGAAAAGTGGTGTGTGAGCGGTTATATAGGCAGTTGTAGGTAGATCCGAGGTTACCTCGACTGAAAAAGTCCCTTCTTTAGGTTTCCGGTGAACCCCCGGTCACCTTCTCCGACGACCTTGTTCTTGACTATTCTTGATGTTCTTTCTTTAAAAACCTTCCAAATTATAAATTTGATAATTAGTTTAGATTATTTAAGTTGTTTGGCTATTTTTGATTTTGAGTCACAAGTGTTGTGTCGTCTGCCTTATGCTCAGACCTCTGTATCAACTCATAGAAGAGTTCCCTTCCCTTCGCAAAGAAGACCTTTGAGAAAATAAGGCAAATAGAGCTAGCCCAAGAGGAAACTCGTAGGGCTCAGGCCTTTCTTATTAGACCCATGTTTCCTCCACCTCTGAAGGTTATCTACCCTGAGCCAACCAAGCCTGCTGAGCCAGTAGAGGTTCCAGTGGACCCAGCACCCATGTCTGAGTCTGAGTCGTCTTCATCAGACCCCATGTCTGTAGACTCTTTCCAAGAGGCTATGGATTACTCTATTAGGCAAGATGAGGTCCCTGAGAATGCCGAGGTTTCGTGTCATGCCTCGTCTCACCTGGGTGCTAACACCTCACAACATTCTTTTGATGTTGAAGTTATAGCACCAAGTGTATCCATTCCTCCCATACTTGATGCCATTCATCTGTCGACTACCATCGGTGCTGAGTTTGCTTAGAGGTTTCCTGATGGTGTCCCTGCACCTGCCCAGGATGATGTTGCTAGGGATGAAGATGATGGGCAGGAGAGTGATTTTGATACATCTGAGGCAGCCGAGATTGAGATCTTCGTCAGTGAGTACGACCTTCTAGCTTTTAGGCACCTCTATTCGATAAACTCTTCCATTAACCTTAGGAGACCACTAAGGGGTGAAAAAGCCGTTGATGGCCAAGATGGGGAGATCTGCGTCTATGAGAAGATGTTAAAGTTGTGCTTCCGTCTTCCTATCCACCCTTCTATCAGAGCCATGTTATCCTATATAAATCTAGCCCCTTCACAATTATCCCCTAACGCCTGGAGGGTGATGATTGGGGTTATCGTCCTTTGGAGGGATGTCCACCACTCAGACCTTACAGTTAGGGTCTTCATAGGTTGTTACGTCCATTACTCTGCCAAAAACCACCCTAGCTATTACCACTTCTTAGCTACGACATCAGAGAAGAAAATGTTATTGGTTACCCAAACCTCAAACTACAACTGGAAACCTCGGTATTTCTTTGCATCTGGGGCTTGGGAATTTGGTCCCCATGAGGCTTCTGAAACGTCAGTTCCAAGGACACCTATGAGATGGGGGAAGGTCTCACTTACTGCTAAATCCGACCCTGGACTTAGCTAGGATAATTTTCAAAAAGTCAAGGATCTTCAAGATTAGGGGGAGCAGGGTTGGCTAGTTAAATATGAACATGTGATAACTCCCTACTACCTCTCTCAGATAGGCCTGGGGGGTGGTTCTTTAACAAAGCTTTGTAAGTCTCATTTTTCACAAGTTGTGCCTCTTACTTTTCATGCCTCTGTTTAACTAACTCAGATACGTCTTTTGCAGAGCGCCCTGAAGGTATATCGGATGACCTCTGGGAAATGTCTGCTCCCAGTCTAGTAAAGATGATGAATAAGAAGGCTGGAAAAATATGCCACCAAGGACGATGTTACCAAGAAGAGGAAGACTACAACAGACCCGGAGCATCAGAGGTTTGGTAAGACTCAGATAGGGGATCGTGCTATTCCCATCTCTACAGATGAGGCCCTGGATTCTCGTCTTTCTCAGTTAAAGATCATCGACAATCTCACTGGTCATAGTCTGAAGGCCGCTGATGATATCGACTATGTGATGATCGAAGAGGATAAGCATTTCCTATGCTCCTTGGACGTCCCTTTGCTCGTCGAGTTCACTCTTCAAAGATCAACTCAGGTATTAGTTTTTTATTCATTTGTTATCCTCAAGTGTAACGTCGTCCATTTTACATTTTATAGATCATGTGCTTATACATATGACCTTTTACTGCAGGGTATCTTATCCATGCACCATTTTAATGATCGGACCCTGAATAAGATGACCCTGATAGAGAAGGGTCAAGAGGCTGAGAGGGTCCAAGCCTTTTTGAATGTAGAGGTTGAACATCTGAAGGAAGAGATAAAGGAGGTTGACAAGCTGAAGGAAGTTGTCCAGTAGAGAGATAGGGACATGGCCAAGCTCAGGAAGGACCATAATTTATCTCTGAAGGCTAAGGATGATGCTCTACAGGCTAAGGTGGCTGCTGCAGTTAAGGCTACTTTAGAGGACACTTAAGAGAAGATTATCGAAGACTATAAAGTCTCTGATGAATTTGTTAGCTTTGGCTTTGAATACCTTGAAACAGGTTTCAAAGCAACTAGCAAATAGGCATCTTCTAAAGAAAAGGAGTCAGGGAGTCTGATTGCCTTAGATTTTAAATGTCTGGACTTTGGTGACCCCCGGTTTGCTCAGGCTTTACAAGAGCTTGAGGAGGCCGATGTTGCTCCAACTAAGACTGCTCCCTTTGAAGTCACAGAGATCGAAGATGCAAATCCTCAAGATAACACGGTCAAGGTGACCAACGTACCTGCAGAGGCTTAAGTTTTTTTTTCTTGTGAAGCTTTGAGTTGTAATTTTGGTTTCCCTTCTGTACCCCTTAGCTTTTGTAAACTTTGATGGCCTTTTGGCACATCTGATTTGTAACTCTTGAATGTTCATTGATAGATCATTAATTTCATCTACTTCAGTTTGTATTTTTTTTCTTCCAATGTTATGCTTGAATGCATTGCCTCTTGAATGTTGCTTAAGGTGTGAAACTACCCTCTTACAATGTTTACCTCATAATTTTCACCAAATTAATGATGTTTAAGGTCTGAGTTCATCATAATATGATGTTTCACCTCATAATTTTTACTAAATTAATGATGTTTAAAGTCCGAGGTCATCAAATTATAATGTTTAAGGTCTGAGGTCACCATAATATGATGTTTCACCTCATAATTTTCACCAAATTAATGATCTTTAAGGTCTGACATCACCATATAATGATGTTTACGTCATAATTTTCACCAAACTAATGATGTTTAAGGTCTGAGGTCATCAAATTATGATGTTTACCTCATAATTTTCAACAAACTAATGATGTTTAAGGTCTGAGGTCATCAAATTATGATGTTTACCTCATAATTTTCACCAAACTAATGATGTTTAAGCTCTGAGATCACCATAATATGATGTTTCACCTCATAATTATCAGCAAATTAATGATGTTTAAGGTCCGAGGTCATCAAATTATGATGTTTCACCTCATAATTTCCACCAAATTAATGATGTTTATGGTCTGAGGTCACCATAATAAGATGTTTATCTCATAATTTTCACCAAATTAATGATGTTTAAGGTCTGAAATCATCAAATTATGATGTTTACCTCATAATTTTCACCAAACTAATGATGTTTAAGGTTCGAGGTCACCATAATATGATGTTTCACCTCATAATTTTCACCAAATTAATGATGTTTAAGGTCCGAGGTCATCAAATTATGATGTTTACCTCATAATTTTCACCAAACTAATGATGTTTAAGGTCTGAGGTCATCAAATTATGATGTTTACCTCATAATTTTTACCAAACTAATGATGTTTAAGGTCTGAGGTCATCAAATTGTGATGTTTACCTCAAAATTTTCACCAAACTAATGATGTTTAAGGTCAGAGGTCACCATAATATGATAATTCACCTCATAATTTTCACCAAATTAATGATGTTTAAGGTCTGAGATCATCAAATTATGATGTTTCACCTCATAATTTTTACCAAATTAATGATGTTTAAGGTCTGAGGTCACCATAATATGATGTTTACCTCATAATTTTCACCAAATTATTGATGTTTAAGGTCTGAGGTCACCATAATTTGATGTTTACCTCATAATTTTTACCAAATTAATGATGTTTAAACATAATGTAACAAAGTATTAACATTGGAAATGCTCTTTTCATTAACATCCTCTTTATAAAATGATACATGTATTACAAAGAAACAACTGCAACATCATATGTAATATTTCTTCAAGTGGTCAGCATTCTAAGGATTAGAGAAAGGTTCCCCTTCGAGATTTTCTAGCCGGTAGGTACCAGGCACAACCTCATCAACTACCCTGTAAGGACCTTGCCAATTTGGGTGGATCTTATTTGCCTTCTACAACATCTTTTTTAGGACTAGGTCTCCCACAGCTATAGGTTTTGATTTCACCTTTTGGTTGTAGAACTTTGCAGTTCTCTGCTGGTAGGCTTCCTGTCTAATCTCTGCATCTTCCCTTCTCTCTTCAATCTAATCCAGATCTAGTATTCTTTCTTCCACATTCCTCTGCGGGTCATAGGTCTGAACTCTATGAGTGGGGAAGCCTTACCTCTATAAGGATGGCAACCTCTGAACCGTGGGCCAACATAAAAGGAGTCTCTCCCGTTGGTGTCCTTGCTGTCATCCTGTAGGCCCATAACACATCGTACACCTCCTCTGTCCATCTCCCTTTGGCCTCTTCCAACCTCTTCTTTATGTCAAGGATTGTTTGGTTCGTGACCTCAGTCTGCCCATTTGTCTGGGGTCGGCCAGGTGAGGAGAAGAACCACTTGATCCCCATTATTTCATAGTATTTTTCCAAGTAAGCATTCTTGAACTCGGTTCCATTATCTGAGATGAGGGTGTTTAGAAGACCATATTTGCATATGATGTTCTTTCAGATGAACTGGAAGGTCTTTTGTTCTGTAATCGTGATCATCGGCTCAGCCTCTACCTATTTGGAGAAGTAATCAATTACCACCACTAAGAATCGATAGTTGTTTGAAGCTCTTGGCAAGGGTACTACCAAGTCAATACCCCATACTGTAAATGGCCAGGGTGAGCTAATTGACGTCATAGGATGATGAGGTTGGTGAGAGATGGTGGAGAATCTCTGACACTTGTCTCATCTCTTCACATAAGCAACTATATCTTTGGCCAAGGTCGGCCACCAGTACCCCTGAGTAATTATCCTCTTAGCTAGATGCCTTCCTCCTATATGACTTGAACAAGATCTCTTATGTACATCTTGTAAGACGTGAGAAACCTCTGAAGGGTGGACACATCTAATGAGAGGGAGTAGGAACCCCTTCTTATACAAGACATCTCCTACAATTGAGAACTTGACAGCTCTGAACCTCAGTTTTCTCCTTTACAACTTTGATTCTGGCTGCTCTCCCTATCTGATGTATCTGATAAGCGGGTCCATCCATAAGGCTCCCATATTCAGATTGAGGCAAGTTTTGGCAACTACTTATTCTTCAATGGTTGGCTTGAGCAAGATTTCAATTGGCACTGTTCTTCTTATATTTGTCCTCGTTGCTGAGGCCAACCTAGCGAGTGCATCGACTCGATTATTTTCTTACCGAGGTGTCCTCTTCATCTTCACCTCCTTGAAGCTTTCTAGCATCATTCTCACCCTCTTCGGGTATTTGGCCATCCTTTCATCTTTGACCTCATATACCCCAAGAATTTGGTTGATAACTAATCTTGAGTCACTGTGTATTAGGAGTCGACCTACACTAAGGGCTTTTGCCAATGAGAGACCTGCTATCAATGCCTCATACCCTGACTCATTATTTGAAGCCTTAAAGTTGAACCTCAGTTCATATTCAATGTTGGTACCATCTGGTGCTAACACTATCAGCCCTGCACCGCTTCCGTTTTCACAAGATGACCCATCAACGAAGAGGTTCCAAACATCTTCGTTTGAAGATAAGTTCCCCTCTGACATGGTCCCTTGATTGAAGAGGTACCTGTCTTCTTCATTCTCAACTACACTTTTTTTGGACCTGCTTGACCCAAACTTGTTCGAATTGTGGAAGACAGTTCTGTTTTGTTCATCAGCAGTCCTCTGACTAATTTCAATCTCAACCTCTTCCCAGGTGAACTTTGTTACAAAGTCTGCAAGTGCTTTCCCTTTTATGGTAACCCTGGTTTGATAAATAATGTCATACTCCCCCAACTCGATGTCCCAGGTCATTAGCCTACCTAACTTCTCAGGCTTATGGAGGACTTGTCTTAGTGGGGAATCAGCGAGGACAATCATAGAGTGGGCTTGGAAGTATGGATTCATCTTCCTAGAAGCGTCTATCAGAGCATAAGATAATTTTTCCATTCGAGGGTACTTTTGTTCAGACCCTTGAAGAGATTTACTGTTGAAGTATACTGTCCTCTGCATTCCATCATCTTCTCTTACTATGGCTGCACTAATGGCTGATTCTGAAACAGCTATATATACGTATAACCTTTCCCCCAGAATGGACCAAAATAGAAGTAGAGGGGATCCGAGGTAGGAATTGAGCTCCTAAAAAGCCTTGTCGCATTCCTCATCCCATTCGAAGGCCTTTTTAAGAACTTTGAAAAAAGAAAGACACTTGTCTGTAGCTCTTGAGACGAACTTGTTGAGGGCAGTAACTCTTCCGGTTAACCTCTGAACATCTTTGATAGATCTGGATGTCTTCATTTCTAGCAAGGAGTTGATCTTCTCAGGGTTGGCCTCTATTCCCCTCTGATTGATGATGAATCCCAGGAACTTTCCTGCTCCTATCCCGAAGACACACTTGGCTGGGTTGAGCTTCATCCTGTACCTGTCTATGGAATCGAAAGTTTTTTTAAGGTCTACTATATGAGTGTCGGCCTTCAGACTCTTCGTCAACATGTCGTCCACATATACCTCCATGGACCTTCCTATCTGATCCTCGAACATCTTATTTATAAGACGTTGATAAGTAGCCCTTGCATTCTTTAAGCTGAAGGGCATGACCTTATAGCAATAGGTCCCCCTGTCTGTGATGAATGTTATCTTCTTTGAGTCTTTCGGGTTCATGAAGATCTGATTATACCCGAAATAGGCATCCATGAAGCTCATGAGCTCATGTCCTACTGTGGCATCCAACATCTGATTAATTCGTGGTAGGGGAAGTTAGCTTTGGGACAAGACTTGTCCAAATCAGTGAAATCTATGCACATCATTCATTTCCCATCTGCCTTTGGCACTATGATTGCATTGGACAATCACTCGGGGTATATGACCTCCCTGATGAATTTGGCTTCTTCAAGCTTTCTGACCTCTTCTATGATGACGTCATATTTCTCTCTTGAGTATACTCTCCTCCTGTACTTGATGGGCTTAGCATCTTCCATAACATTGAGTTTGTGGCACATGACCTTAGGATCAATACCTGGCATGTCTGCGTGGCTCTAGGCAAAAATGCTTTGTCTCTTCCTCAAAAACATCACCAGCTCTTCCTTAATCTCAGGTCTTAAGGCTTTGCCGATTTAGATGGTTTTTTCGGCTCGTCCTCATTGAGGATGATGGATTCTACCTCTTCCGTGGCCTCTCCCTTCTTGAGCTTTGTCTCATCTCTAGGATCAAGGGTGTCGATGTTGTAACTGGTTGTTGCCTTCTTATGAGCCTCTCTCTCTTCTGCGGAGTTGAAGTAGAATTCACGTGCTGATGTTTGGTCACCTTGCACTTCCCCTACTCTATAGGGAGTCGAGAAATTTAGCATTTGGTGGACCGTTGAAGGTATGGCCTCAAATTCTTTGAGGGCTACTCTTCCTATGATGAGGTTGTAAGTTGAGAAGACGTTCTCATCCATTACGAAGAAATTGATTTTTCTGGTGAACCTCTTATGCCACTCATTTCCCATTCTTACATCCATCTCATACATGCCCAACGGATGAAACTTTTCTCCACTAAAACCGATCAAGGGGTGATGGTAAGGGACAAGCCTGACTCTGCTGAGGCCTAGGATCTTGAAACAGGGACAAAACATTATATTTGCTGAACTTCCCCCATCAACTAGGATTCTCTACACCTCACATCCATGAACCCTTGTGGTGATTACCATAGGGTCATCGTGTGGAGCTAGGATACCTTTGAAATCGAGCCGTGAGAAGCCAACTATAAGAGTATACATATCTACCTTCTTTCTCTTCTCGTCTTTTACCTCTGAAGATGCTAAATTCACAACCTCTACTTTGGTCACAGACTTGGCCTCTGCCACGTGAGCTTTGCGGTCGGCTACCTCTGAGCCACCCCCTGTTAGTCCTCCACATATGGTGTTAACACCAAAGGAGATCATACCAACCCTCTATTTTGGGATATTGTCGTCTTTTGGTGGTAGGTCAGGGTCATTATCATCATCTGAGTCCTCAGCTCTTCTGGTTGGGGCATCTTCCCGGTACCTGTCATTTCTCTTCTTTTTAGGGTTATCTCTTCCCCCCTTAGAAGCTCTAACATCCACATACTTCTCGAGTTTTTCAGACTTCAACATCTTCTCAATCTTATCCTTCAGGGCAAAGCACTTGTCAGTCAAATGAGCATGATCTTGGTGGAACTCGCACCACAAATTCTTGTTCCTCTTATGCGAAGGAACCTTCAGCTTATCCTACCATCTCAGGGACCTGTCATTCTTTATTTCGTTAAGGATGTGCTCGCAGCTCATAGTTAGAGGAGTGTAGTGAGAAAACTTGTCGTCTACAGCCCCCTTCTTTCCATTCTTCTTACTTTGGAATTTTTTACAGCTACTTCCGTTCTCATCCTCATACTTTAAGGCCATTGCTTCTTCAGCATTCATGACCCTACTAGTTGTTACTAATAGCTCGGCCATGGATTTTGGAGGGTCTTCAGCAAGCTTCCAAAGCAACTTCCCCTTCTGTAATACTCTTATAAGGGCTTTCATGGCTATGTTCTCTTTATAATCTTCAACCTTCAATTTTTCCTTGTTGAATCTTGTAATGTAGTCTCTGAGGCTCTCATACTTGCCTTGTTTTATGTAGAGTATATGGGTTGTCTTTTTCTGAGGTCTTACCCCAAAACAGAAGTTGTGTATGAACCGCTCAGCCAAACCTTTAAATTTCTCCACATAATTTTTAGGAAGGGAAGTGAACCAAATATGCGTAGCTCCCGTCAAAGTGCTTAAAAAAGCTTGGCACCTCATCTCGTCAGGGATTAAATAAATATCTGTTGCAGATTGATACATCTCAATATGATGTACCAGGTTGGTACTTCCATCATACTTGGGAGACACCATTGGTGGTTTGAATTTGGCAGGGGTTAGGACATTCACAATTCTTGGCACAAATGGGGAGACCTCTGAGAACCCCCTTTGCAGTGGGTCTCGACCTTTTATGAGGTTCCCTGTCTTCTCTTCCAACCATTGAATGGAGTCATTCCACGATTTAGCAATGTCGGACTGGCCGAGGTTGTACTTAGCCACCTCTAAGGGGTGAACTGAGGGTTCCCCAGCTGCTGCACAACGTTGGATGTTGTCCTCTTGGCCACAGTCTTGGCCATGTAGGGGTCGGCCATAGCGAGGCCGATGTTCTCCATCTTCCCTCTGAGAGCCAGCTGCACTTCTCGACCTGGATAACCTCTGCCTCGGATCATTAACTGGGCAGAGCCTTTCAAAGGCCGACCCTCTACTCAAGCGATCAAAAGCTGATCCTCTTGGTTGGGCATCACCAATATCGTCCCTTCTTACTCCGCAACCTCAGCTCTACTGTATAGGAAATACTGTGTTGTCTGCAACCTCATATGGCTCCCAGCAGTCTACTGGAGCATCCTATACTTCAATATCATCGTACCTATCCTCAGGGCAATGGTTTCCTTGCCTTACCAGACGCAAACACCTAGGGTCAGCAACGTCCCTCCTCCGCTGAGGTGTATGTTGGTCCTTTAGCGGTGCCCGCGATGGTCCCCTGGCCTCTGGATATGGTTGAATAGTCGCCGGAGTAATCATTTTCAGTGAGACCCTAGGTGGCCTCATCATATTTTGGCTTAGCTGGGCAAACTGCTCCTTCATTACTTGTTGCATTGCAGCCAATGACCTCAAGGCTGCCGCCACCTCAGCCATCTTGGACTGGGGTAGTGCTTGGCTGGAACTGGGTCCTCCAACACCAGATGGTGGAGGAGGTGGTGGTAACTCCGGTGCCATATGTTAGGGCTAAAGAGCTCGTGATGAAAATATTAGAGAGCTTAAATACCTTAAAGGATCTCTTTCAATGGTGAAATAGCTTCACACGAAGGGTGAGGCCTGGTTTACCACCAGAGTCTCCGGTGAGGTCAAGCTACGAAAAGGAAGAGATGAATCTTCTCGTTCCCACATACGCTGCCAAAATGATGATGTTGTAAACACCACCACCAGATAGGGTGTTAACAAGCTCAAGTAAGTGATAACAATGGCAGCAAAAGAGTATATATATGTATAGTAGGAGATGAGGAGAAGGGGATGAACATAGTAATATAAGTGGTTCAGGAAACACCTACGTCCACTGTGCAGGTGAGTGTAAATATCACTATCAAATGAGGCTCTAATGGCCTTAGTAATACAATCACTCCACTTTCTCTCTCTTCTGTAAATGCAACAGAGTTTTGGATAGGGTTTATATTTTTGGATCCCTTTCAAGGTAGGATAAGACATGTATATATAGTGTTTGGGAGGTGTAATGTACCCCCCAAGCATGCAATGAGCATGTGTGTGATGATCTAGCCAATCTAATGAAGACATCTGTCACTGTCACATGTAGAGAATGATGATGAAATATTCCCTCATATAGAGGGAATGATTTGTTTATAACAGATTTGTCCACGTGTTCCAAATCATTTATACGCCTGTAGATGCTCAGCCTACTTTGATTGGTGCAACCTCATCCTGTAAGAGTACGAGGTTGGCGAAGTCTGACTATTGCTTAGTTCCGTGGTTATTCATGATGACCTCGTCCAGCAAGGCTGGCCGAGGTTAGGTATGTGTAGTTATAACGTCGGCTTGGGCCGATGATGATATTGCCAGATGATTGATCCCATGAGTCATTGTTGACCTCGGCTGATGCCCAGCGGAGGTTGATGTATGAGGTAGATGCATTATCGGATGGGGCCGACCTTCTGAGTGACGACCTTGTTGATGGTTGTCATAGGCTTCTGGTCACCTCGGCTGTGAGATTAGACGAGGTTAGTTGCTCTGAGTAAGAGGGTGCACTTTGGGCATATCAGTATATATATGCATGCCATAATCATAAGATGAGTCAATTAGACAAACATTTCTTATTCGTGAAACCATATGGGCATAACGATATAAACGGCAAGTATAATTTCCCTCGTAATAGCCACTGAAAGTTCACAACAACACTATCCAACTCTACCATAGTTCTGAACTCGCTTACTAGATGAAATGAGACATTTGGCTCTAATAATTAATTCCAAAATAAGCCCGAATACTCCCTTACTAACCTAGGGTATTAATCCCCATAATATAAGACCATAACACTCTTTATTACTTCATAAGAGAAGGTTCCTAAGCCTCAAACCTAAAATAAAAGGAATAGAAACCAAGATAGAAGACTATCCTAAAACAACAGGATTTTCGAATCGATTCGCCTAGGGCCGAATCGATTCACCCTTGATAGCGAATCGATTTGCTCAAATGCGAATCGATTCGACTGAGAGAACTAACCTTCTATCTCAGTCCGAATCGATTTGGCCTTAACCCGAATCGATTCGGTTCCTCAGACCTATAGCCAACCTTTTTAGCGAATCGATTTATTGAGGAGGGGGAATCGATTCGTCCTGGTCGGATTTCCCAGTTGGGGATACGGGATGGATATGAACCCTAAATCCCCATAACCTATTTCTTCCACTTCTCTTAACATCATCAATTAATAATTTCACCAAAGCATTCCTACACAATAACCAACTAATATAACCAACTCTAATTATATCTAAATTAATGTTTAAGGGTTTAAACACAAAAATCATCAAAATCCATAATTGGTTTAATCTCAAGAACACACTATATGTACAAATTATTCACACTCAATCATACATATATGCAAGTTAAAAACTTGCCTCATGATTGTAGTCTCGGATTCTCTTATCGTAGCAACGATTCTAAGCCCCAAATCTTCAACTCTCTTTTTTCTCTTCTCTATCTCCCAAGCTCTCTCTTCTCTCTAACTCTCTCTAAGTTTAGAAACACAAATGAGGTATAAAATACTCTTACAAGACTAAAATGCCCAAAACATCCAAAATACATTAAGTCTGACATTTAAATGCTACTACACAATTAAAATGTCTCGTAACATCACAATTAAGTTATAACCGGTCAAAACCTAAAATACAACCTCGTACTTAATTTGGCTATCTCAACCATTTTTGAACTAATTGTGCCCTCTAAACTGGCATCCGGGATATTGTAAATTATTTCATGTTCCAACGTCATATTAATTCTGTAATAATAACTCAATTGGAATATAAATCATAACTGTCGCTTAAAGTACAACAACGCAACAAAATATAATGTCACACTATTTACATTCACTTAATGGTAAATATACCAAACTCAGTAAATATTGTCTCTTAAATCACTTAAAGTAATATTTACTTCAATTTCCTTTATTTTATATAACTAACCCACAAGGCAATTTAATATAAAAATAATTACTCAAAAGTAAGGGGTATTACACTCACCCAAAGGATATAATCCAATATGACCATCACAAATATTCCCATACATCACAGTCAATAGCCCCCTCCTCTACATTTTCCCAATTCCTAATAATATTCATTCTAATCTTGGGTACATACCTAAAGGCCTCATCCTCAAACAAACCCTTTTAAATCAACAAACCTCCCTAATGTCCAAATACCCAAAACATCAATCTATAACAACTCAATTCCTAAGAATATATCTATATTCTATGAGTATATAAAAACTATAGGCTAACAAATCCTAGCCCTAGGCCTCAAAACTGAAATTTCCAACCAAATACTCAAAAGCCCAAACTAGACCATATCTGATACCACCTATTGATCGGTGTCCTGGGGTCGATCGATCGGTTAACACATAAACTCTAAAATTCCTCTTTGTTATGGGATTCACCGTCTTCAAATCCAATTTTTCTCTCTCCATACTCCATTAATGAACCATAAACCTTCATCTAAGCCCCCAACCAACACATCAATAAAACCACATCATATAATCAATTGGAATCTATTTCTAACATTAAATCTCACATCTACATCAAGATTCAAAGTAAACACACAAAATTCACTCAAGAACTCTAGGTCTATCAATATCTACAAAACCTAGTATTTTAATTGATTCAATTAAATATAGGGATTTTAGATGATTTAAACTATAAAATAGATCCAAGTCATTCTCTATTAGTTTTAATCCAAGTTCATGAAGAAATCAACCAAAATAAAGGAGAAATCAACCTAATTACTATCTAAGTTAATTTAATCATGAAAATTAATTATTTAATTATGTAAAATCATATTTACAATATAATTTGATTTAGACTTACAATGAATGGATACAATTTTGGCACACATACAATTATAATCATAATTTGTATAAACTTGCCTCATAATTTGTGGAGAAAACCAAACCAAATCTCTCAATTTCTTTTCTTCTCTCCATCACTCTTTTCTCCAGCTCCTCAAACTGTTTTGCAAATGTGTTTTGTGATAAATGAGATTTCTAATGATCCCTCAAACCCTTTTAATCCCGACATTGGGTTTGGGACCAGATGGTCCTTACCTACAAGAGCCCCAAAACAACTCCAAATGACTTAAAACCTTGTCGAGCCTTATACAAACCCAATAGGCCTTTAAACCATAATTTTAAACTAGAAATGAATATTACATGCATCTCATAAGATAATTATCAAATATACCCAAAATAAATAACTAACAAATTAGTTATTTAATTATTACCTTTATGAGTCCAAATATTAATTAATTTAATTAATTAATCACCACATCTCAAATCCAATTTAAATAACATGTAAAATATAAATAGTGACATCTCCAATCACAATAAGAACACATAATTAATATTTATTCAATTTAATAATTCAAAAAAAATACGGGGTGTTATAGTGGTGACCCCCCATTCTTTTTTGTGTGCATGTTTTAAATCCGTTAGGTACGAGACTCCTACAGGTTTGCCGATATAGACACGAAAATGTTCATAAAGGTTTAAGTCTTCATGTGGTTTATGAGACTTATATAGATATTGTATTGTGCAGTGATGGACACGTTATTTAAAGACATTATGTCATGATATTGTGTGCAATACGATATCGTGTATATCTTATTATTCAGGTGACATGAGTGGGGGTTATACTGAGTTGTACTCTTTATATTTATAATGGTTTACATTGTGATGTAATTTCAAGATAGTGCAATAACTTACTTGATAGTCTAGTAGTTGAGCCTTATTAGTATTGATTGTAATTTGGAATAGGACACTAATGCAGTGTATTTAACTTACGTTGAGGGGTGAGGTATATTTGCATATGGTGTCAATAGGTTGGGATGATTACATAAATGAGTCACATATTATGGTATATATATAGTAAGATAATTATTGCAACTTTTGGTCCCTTACCCAATTGTTATCAACAATCTTTTCCAGGTTTTCATAAGCAGAAGCAACGAGACTGAGCCGCCAGACTTTCCATTTTCAGCTTCGAGCCATTTTCTTTCTTAGATAAGGTTGTTATTTCCATCTAGTTATTCTAGTATTCAGACTCATTTGATTCAAAGAGTATTTATTGATCATGTTGGTCCCAGTTTATTTTATTTCATATGTGAGATTGAGATGATGTCTATTTATTTTATTATGGATGTGGAGATAGTTGGCTTTTTCATCATTTATATTTACATCTCATGTCATGGGTGTTTTAAATTCATTAAAGTTTGTTATTACTAGTATTATTGTCATGATGCTAAGAATGATATAAATTAATTTAACGAGCCTTATATTCGATGTATAGAAATGGCTAATTGACACATGGAAAATAGTGGGTGTTACATCATTCTTCTTGTGAGCAAAGACTTTGTTTATTATTACGTCGTCCATAAAGTCTTTCAATTATGAAAGTTTATTTAATCGATATATTTATACCTTTTTTTAATATTATTCTGAAGGCGTTCCTGTAAGCACCGAACCAGCGTCCATAGGCGACTGCGTTCCCGCCTTATCTCATCTATTTAACTATATAAAAACTGTAGACCCAATTCGTGTGAAGCTGACACGTGGCATTAATAAAGGCCCAAATCTTATGATACTGACACGTGACAATAAGTAATAAAAGCTTACTAGCATTTATCATCAATGTTTGTTTCTCCCTCTTTCACGAATTACGCTGCTTCACAATTTCCAACTCATCTAACTGTTCACATTTATGTACTTACAAATATGCCTACATTCATGTACTTACAAATATTATGTACTTACAAATATGCCTACATTCATGTACTTACAAATATACATCTAATTCATCTCCCCCCACATCTATTAGATTCCCTTTCTGATGGTTAAAACACAAATTTGGGAGTTGATGTCAAACCTCTACGGTGGAACACGACTCAATAAAACAAATGGCAGTTGGCCTAATAAAATAAAAGACAATACTTTATTCTCTTTATTTGCTTTCTCCAACTCATATATTTATTTTCCATTTCTTCTATTTTGAATTGGTTGTATTAGAGCAGGCGGTGTCTTGGAAGACTGTCATCATTTTAGAGGTAATATAATCCAACACTTTCTCTTCTCTTTTATTTATGTTCTCTTTTTGTCACCATGTTTCAGATGATTTTAATCACTAACGAAAACTGCTAATGTAAAATTGCTATATATTATTACATTGTAGATTTTTATTATTAATAACTTTAGACAACAAGCAAAGAAAAATGACATCACACGAAGTTCGTGTGGTCCTAGCCCGTCAAAACACAGAACCCGTCAAAACATATTCATCTAATTTTGTGTTTGATGATTCTAATTTATGTCATGTTTTTTGGAAGGAAGTGGAATGGAAGCAATTCATCGAGTTTCAAAACCTATAATTCTATATTTAGATGAGGGTATTAAAATTTATGAAATTGAAAGCTTTAATATATACACTTGCTATACATTTACCCATTTTTTGGGTGTCAAAATGGGATATTTTATTGTTAGAAGCTATTACATCAAATAGTGTTAAATAACATCTAATAATAATCTATTTTTTACTTTCATACTTTAGAAATGTTGTTGCTTTTTTTTATATTGTTCTCTAGAGTTTGAATGTGCATTTCATTTTATTTTGTTTTTTTGGAACTAGATTGTTAGCGTTGATTTTTTTTCCTAATGATTTTGACTGTTGAATGTTGTTTGCACTTTTGTGTCAACAAATCTGAAATTTGGTTTCATTTTTTTCCCATACGTTAGATCCTAATGACTAACCTTTTCATATGATTTTAGGATTTTTTTTATTGTAAATCATGGTTTAAGAATTGAGTTTTTCATAATTTATTATGTATACAGTTTATGTTGGTAGTTCCAGTTTATGTTGCCTCGATTCACTCTTTTTTTAGAAATAAAAAGACTCCATATATTAATTGGGTGTATACATTTCTATAATCACTTTCGTTGGTTTTAACAAAAGGGCGGTCTCCAAGCAACATTAAATTGTATTTTAACTAGCTACAATCGTTAAAGTACAAATGACCTTTTGTTTTTAAACGATCGACAAGTGAACTGTTTTACGTGAATAAAAGTGCTTGCAATTGAGTTCGTTTCCTTTCCACGACACCACTGCTTAAAAAATGGGTGTAAGTTCATGCTTGATTGATTGTTTTCTTTTTTTGTTTTACACAAATTATGCTTTGTATATGTATTGGTGTGCAAACAGGTCTGCAGATGATGATCAAGACGCATGGGGCTGCCGAGGCAGCCAAAGATGCTCTTCGCTTCCCTCGATTTTTGGAGCTCTCACTTTGAAGGTAACGTATAATTTTTTCAGTCATTAGATAAATAAATTTACTTCTTTTAAATGATTATAATTATTTATAAATTATTCGACATGCATCGCGTGCCCTACATGCTATATTAATTTAAAATTCTATATCCTTTCATTCATGAAATATATTATGTGAAAAAAGACACAATAACAAAAGAATAAAGCTTTCGTAAATTCGGCCACGCATCGCGTGACCTTCATGCTAGTTTCTTATAAATGAACTGAGTTGTTCATGTCGGTCCAACTTCATTACTATAGACTGGTCTCACTCTAAAAACATATTGTCCCCCATCATCATGGCAACAATAGGTGTCCAAACTTTATATCTCTTTTTTCTCAATAGAGGTTGGTAATTTAAGACTGAGGGATAATTTAGAAACTGCTTGTTAGAAGGCAAAAATAACTTTTGCCAATCAAAGCCCAAAAACTATTAAGGACACGCATGCCTCTGTTTAGTTTTCTTATGAACAATGACTTGGTTTATTGTTACGTTGCTTGAATTGTAAATATTTACAGCTTTCTCATTTTTCTTGTAATAGAAATTGTTATTGTTTGTTATTTTTGTTATAAGAAAAATTGATACCTTTTCTTATAATAGAAATTGTTATTGTTTGTTATTTTTGTCATAAGAAAAATTGAAACCTTTTGTTTGTATTTTTTTCATTTAATTTTCTATTCTGTATTGTAAAATAAATGTTTATCATGAATATTTTACTACCAATGTAAATATGTACTATCGAGCATTGACTGTTAATTTTTATAATCGTTAATTTGTACTTTTACAATTAATTCATTCTTATCTTCATCTAAATTTCTTCCATGTATTGTAATAGCAATGTAAACTAGATGTACCCCGCGCGATGCATGGGCGCAAATGTATATAACAAATGTTGTTTAAACGAATTATAATATTTCATTATACTTCGTATGAGTTTAGTATCCTAACGAAACACTCATCATAGAATAGAATTTTTAATAGAATTTTTTTTGTTTGTTCCACAAATAATTTTTCATAATTTAGTTCAACCCCTAAAAAATTAAATTTTTTTCATGGCTAATTAATGAATTAAATATAATTCTTGTTCAAAAAATAATGTAAAATTATAATATGACATTATTTGTTCAAAGAGCAAACTTTAAAACTAATTAGGTTCCATTTGGTATCAAATGAGTTTTTTGTTGAGTATTTTATTTGGAGGTATCATATTAAAACAATGGTTTCAATTGGGCCACATCGATGATTTCTTAGACTGCAGATTAGTTATCCAAAAGACAATTACCAGTTGAAATCTTTGATAACGCAACAACTAATGCCAAACTAAATTAAAATAATTTACCCTCTCACCCTTGTAGACCTAAAAAATGAATTGGAAAAATATGGGGGAAGAATACATATTTAACTTTAAACTGGAATTTATGAACACACCTAAACATGAAATACTCCATTAAAAAATTAAAAACTCTACTTTGTATTATAGGAATTAACTAATTCAAACAACTAAGAACACATACAATTGCAAATAAAATTTCATTTGACATTTTATAAACGTACCCAAAAAAAAAACTCCATTGATTTTTTTACCATAAAGAGTATTGATATAAACAATCAAATAGAATAAAACCCAAATAAGAGGCCTCTTATTTGTATATGAACCAACCAATGGTATCCCACATGACACAAAAAAAAGCAGCCAAAAAGAATATCTATTTCAGTCTTGAAAACCTGTTTGTCGCCAAACAGCATTACGAACCAGACGAAGATCTCTCCCTTTAAGTGTCCTCCCATTGGCAAATTAGACGATCTGGCCACGATTTCATGAGGCGGCAATATTTCTTCATCATCGTCAACTTCAACGTGGTCCACGTCATACAAAGCCTTTCTGGGCATCATCGGGACGTTCACGGGAGCCGACTGCTGAAACTTCTTCAAGGGTAGTGATTGAGAGTAATCTTTGTCTTGTAGAGGTTTGGATATGGCTGGGATTCGCCTTGATGAAGATGAGATGGAAGGTTTTCGATACAAGGGTTTACGATTGTCTTCGGATAATGCGACTAGTATGCCAGAGTTTTGTGGTTGCCGGAAACACAGAAAACGGGGGTTTTGGTTGGAAGAGGAAATGGGGCATGTGAAATCTCCAGTCCATAGGACTTCGTATTCGTTGAGTTCGTGGGCCGAGGTTCCGGTAAGAATCTCTTACTACTATAAAAGAAGGCAAAATAAAACATTAAAACTACTCTTTAAGCAATCTATTTACGTAGGCAAAGCATTTAATCTCTATCTCTATCTTTTATCTACTATTAAATTCACTACAAGCATTAACTATTGTTGATCAAATAGACTATCTATGTGTACATTCTCTATTTCCCAATTCTTGAGAGAATTAACGTATGTCCTTTTGCTTTGCAAAGAGTTTTTTGCCTTTCCAGCACCTCTCTTTCTCTCTCATGCCCTTTGGTTTTATTTTTTGTTTTCCATTCTTCTGTCTCTTTTAAGTTATGTAATGCGTATCTCTCTAACCCATTTGACAAGATTCCAATGGTAACTTTCTCTCCATTCTCTCTAACCCATTTGTGTGTATGTATATATTCTTTGAATATCAGATTTGTCCCTTTTATTTCTAATGATTTGCATTTTCTTAATGTATTTTCCATCAAATGTTTTTTATGACGGTGTTTATAATCTGTTTTACACATTATTGAAATTAGTATCACTCATTTGTTCATTTTGTTACTTTGGTTTTATTAGGGCTTTCAAGAATTGTCCACAAGGTTCTCTCTTGATCAGATTAGTTCTCTCTCTCTCTCTCTCTCTCTCTCTCTCTCTCTCTCTCTCTCTCTCTCTATATATATATATATATATATATATATATATATATATATATATATATATATATATATTCTTAGGTTACCGACCAGGTTTGAGGAATTTCACTATGTTGTGTGTATCACCCTCTTCATTTTGGTTGCAAATAAGGGAAACATCCACCATTTATAATGATAACTCTCAATAATACATATATACACAAATATGGATATAGAGTTTATCTTTATCTCAAATATTTTATTAAAGTGAGCGTTTGAGATCACTTCATCACCATGGGTCGCATCACATGGAATTTTTGTCACTCCAATGACCATGACAGGGGTTCCAGGTGTATATATCTTCCCGCTTTGAGAAACATCGTACGATTACCAATTGAAAGAAATTCGTGGGACTATTTTGACGTCTGTGTACCTTACCCCACGGGATTCCACTCGAGTTCATCATCCGACGTCACCACGTGGAAAGATTTCGTCCGTAAGCGTGACCAAACTTCTACTGCTTTGTAGGCACAACACGTGGGTTTATCAAGAACGATTTCAGGGGGCTTTTACTTGGTCAGTGTTACAAATACTCGGGTACGTGTCGGGTCATCGATTGTGGCGGGTCATGTTGTTTTAACGAAACGTCAACCATTATCGAGACGTTTCTTTCTCAAGAAAGCACGATTTTTAAGTTTTGGGGATTTATGTTGAATCCTCTGTCATGGGTTATGGAAGCAGCAGCTACAATGGCCATTACTCTTGCACATGGAGGGGTAAATTTATATCTTACCATTTTTTAGATTTAAGTGGCATTTCATATTTAGGAGTATTTTTTACAATTGTATTGTGTTGTGTTTTTTTCTTATGATTTTTGTCGCGTTGTATTTTAATATGAAAAAAAGGAAAAAAATCAATGTAGAAAAACTTTTATAAAAACTATAGTTGTCCTAATATAAATATTTATTTTTGCAATATGTAAAACAAATGAAATAAAACCATCATAGCGATACCTTTTTTTAAGCATCCTCTGTGATGAGATCGATTTCGGTGTACAAATTTGAGACTCTCACGGTCCGGCCCAAACGAGAACAATTGCGGCGTAATTACCGTCACTTTTTTGTTGCTTTATAACATTCATTTGGCTTTTTTCCCATAATCCGCAATATCACTTTCTGTAAGTTTCATATTCGATAGTTTTTAATTTATTTGGATATCATGTCATTCGATCAACCCAATATTTGATTTTACATTTACTTGTGAATTTGATTCATATACCCCATGACCTCCCATGTGGGAATGTCTTTGACATATCCATCCCAGAGATTTAATATTATTATTTTAATAATATTTTTTCTTTTAGAAATTGATCCGTTTTTTAGTGAATTCGGGTTTGGTACATTATTTCCTCAACATAATGTATCTTGATATTGGGTGTTTGAATTTTGGGTCGTTGGATATGACATCAAGATAATGGTAGGTATATGGTTAGTATGAGTGGCATTCAAATATGTTGTTTCATTATTTATCTCTCATCTACCTTTTCTTGATCATTTTTATGTTCTTTACCTGTTAACAATTAATGGGATATCAATAATTCTATAATAGTTTTGTGTTCTTTTATTGATATGGTATCGTACCGCTTGACCGAAGATGTGATGCGATATGGTGGATTGAGGATAATGGAAATATGGTTTATGCTCATTACAGGTTTTTTAGATTTTTATAATTAACTAAAATTAGGTGTGTGTTCGAGAACCCAAACTTCAAAAAATTATTTTCAAGTTTAAGAATTTAGAACTAAAAATATATCAATTTTAAGAATAAAATTGGGGTTTCAAGAATATTTGAATTTGTAAACGTCATAAAAAATTCTTAGTAGGGTGTGTTTATTTTATATTATTCTTTTTACATGTTGTGCTGATTTTTTATAGTTATTTATAATGCGTCCGCCCTCACACATCTTCATGATAATTCCTACGATTCATTTGATGATATATGGTTTCAAAAGGCTATTAAAATTTTAGATGTAATACGGTTTAGATCAATGAATTGGTATGACTAGGTATATTTAAAATTTTTGTGAAATTGTGGACTTTTGTCTATTTATAGTTTTGTTTTATTTCAGTAAAGCGGTGTAGAAATTATAGTATTTTATAATGCTACAAGTTATTCTTTCATGTTATTCATTTTTAAATGTTCAAAAATATCAAAGACAAAAAGTATAAAATTTAGGTGTGTATTGACTATCAAAATCGTTTAGCTCGTGCATCGCGCGAGTTTCCAACTAGTATGATATGAAGATGAGAGATTGTGACTTACATTGAGTGCTATGCAGGAGAAAAGTAGGAGGTCTCAGTACGGTCTTGCTAGCATTGGTTGTTATTCTCTCCATAATACTAATAAAAGGAGTAAGATAATGATTTGGAATTGTTGTGTTTCCAAACCTTTAATTTTACTTTGAAAATAAAAGGATGTGAGGAGTTCAATACGAACGACTAAAAAGGCATCGACATTAAGGGCATAAGATGGATGGAGTGACTTGGGGAGAGATTTGGACGCCTAAATGGATGGATGGAATTAATTGTAATGATATTGCATTAACACCTCTAATAGTATCGTATTAGAGGTATATATTGATATTGACTTAATAGTAAATATTTTACCATCAGTGTAAATAATTACTGTTAGAGTAATTTGGATTTATGTATAGTAAATATTTATTGTGTTCATAATTATTATTCAAAATTTTGAAGTGGTGATGAATCTTGATAAGCACCCAAAAGTTTACATTTTATATCACGAATAGACGCATTTTAGTTGTTAATTCTCGGCAAATTGGATCTTATATGCTTAATTGTTTAATGTGCAGGCTTGATCGACGTTTACGGAGTTTAAATGCTTATTTCAAGACCAACGTGTGATTTATGAAGCTAATTTCCCAGTCCCGTACCTTATCCAAGCCTAACCAAGCCCAAACCTTCACCCGAACCCCATGTGTATTTAGTTTGTTTTTTTAGACTTTTTTTGGATTTTTATTTTTCATTTTTAGGTTTTATTTTTTATTTATTTAGAATTTCCTAGAATTTATTTTATATTTATTTTCTAGTACTTTTTATTTTTTATTTTTGATCAGTTTTTAATTTTAGTCTTTATTTTTATTTTATTTTATTATTAGGATTAGTTTTAGTAGTTTATTTTTATTTGATTTGTAGTTTTTATTTTTATTATTTGAATTTTATTTTATAGATTAGGAATTTAATAGATTTTATTTTATTTATTTTTAGAATTTATACTTTTAGGATTTATTTGCAATTTTGTATATTTCTTTTTATTTAATTTTTTATTTTGATTTTTAGTTTTTATTTTATTTTTATTAGGATAAGTTTTTTTTAGGAATTTATTTTTCTACGTTTCTTAGTTTATTTTTTTAGGACTTTATTTTTATTTTTATTAGGTTTTTATTTTTATTTTATTAGGATTTAATTTTTTTGTTTTATTAGTTTAGTTAGATAATTATTTTAAGGTTCCACATTAAACACACTCCTTACACCTCACCCACACTATACTACACTCACATACACCTTACTACTCCCAACAACTCACACCCAAAAACCATACACTCAAATACCATACACCTTAACACCATACACCCTCATACACCCAAACGCCCCACACTTCATCTTCCCCACCACACACCCACTTCTCTCTCCCCATACTCCATTATCCAAACTCCATCACCACCCTTATAACCCCCCTCTCGCCAGCGAAACCCATCCATTTATCCGTTAAAATCCGGACCTGCCCAAATCCCCTTACCCGAACCAACTCATTCGACCCACAAAACCAAATCTCCCAACTCCAAAACGTGTAACCCCACTCCCATACCCGAGTCCCACCATCCACCTTATACATCCGGCGACATCAACCAAGAATGACCTCCATAGCCCCACAACCCAAACCCATAACCCCGAACCCAAACCTGTGACCCGTAAATCTCCTCAATCCAACAACCCGCGACCACACTCAACCCAGTTTCCCCAACCAAACCCGGATCTTACCCGCGACCACATTCAAGCTGGCGACTCCAAATAAACCCACTGGAGTCAAACCCATCTCCGACCGGACCTCCGACTTGCTCAACTCCGACCCATCTTCAAAACCCGATTCCCACTTAACCTAACTTCCACCATATGTTCAAACCCAAACCCATTTGTTATCCCTTGATTCAAAACCCAAATGAGCCAAAACTAAATGAAAATGTTTAATAACCCCATGTGTTTTAAGTGTCTCGTGCCCTTTTGTCCAAAATACCCCCAAACAAACCTCACTCGATTTACACATTTTAAAACCCTCGTATCAAATCTGATTTTTACCCTCACCCATAACACATGCACAATTTTCTTTCAAAAATGACTCCAACTCCATGTGCACATAAAAGATGATTCAAGGCCATTTTAAGACCCATCAAAATAATCTACGATTTTAAAGAGAAAATTTGAGAGAGACACTTTTTATTTATTTTTTAGAGTAGTTTTTTATTTTTATTTTAATTTTCTTTTATTTCAGAGATTAGTGTGAAATTAAATTTGTGAGATTCAAGTTGAGTTAATTTTTCATTTATATTTTTGTTGATCACTCACTTGGAGGGTTGTATGCTTCTCATTCAAGGATTGAAGTCAATTGAATTCAAGAGATTGGTTTGATTGTTATTCTCTATACTCTTTTATATTAAATGCCTATTGAATGTTTATTTATCATGTTTGATATCATGTTAGGCTAAATCCCCTTTCAATGGGTGGGATGACCCATTATTTGATGTTAATCCCAATTTAATTAGTTTATTTAAATTAAATGTCCCTTTGATGATTAACTTTGTACTCTTACATTTTAATTTACGTCTCGAGAGAGGGTAAATGATTTTCGAGAGAAAATTGAAATTTTAGTTATAATACCCAATTTAGATTCGAACTTGAGATAGGAGTTTCTCAAGTGTGGTATTATTCCTTTAATATCAACTCTAATCTTATTTTTATGATTTAAATTAATTTGATAAATCGATCCTAGCGGTTGATTTGTTAAATGATGTTTAAATCTACTTTTCTAGAGTGGTATTTTTTTTTTATGAATTTAGAATTTTATTAGATAAAGAGAGAAGAGCCCTCTCCAGGTGGCATGTACAATGAATCAAACACAAGTGATATTAAAGTCTGAAATAAAAGAAAGAAAAATTCTAGCCTTGGATCCATGGTATGGCGTTACATGAAATGCTAAAAAAATATCATCTTTGATATTTCAGATTATCTTTGAAGAGTTAATAGGAGAATCTTCAAAATGATTTGAATTTCTTGCTTTCCAGATATGCCAACAAATAAAGGATGGGATGATTTTGCTAAGTAAGCTCCGAATTGAATTTCCTCGAGCATGTAACCACCAAAGCATTAAATTGCCTTTAAAAGTCGATGCTCGAAAAGAGAGGCCCATCATAGATTGAAAGTGATTCCAAATATTTTGTGCCAAGTCGCCAACAAAGAATAGATGTGACCGAGTTTCTTCTTGTGGAATGATGCAACATCTACACCTAGATGAAAGACTAAAGTGTATTTTTTTGAGATACTCATCTATTGGGATACCTTTTAGAAGCAATTTCCACATGAATGTTAACACTTTTGGTTGGATTCTGGAATTCCAAATGCAAGATAATGAAAGAGTTGAACAAGCTGAATGACGGATAATCTCCCAAGTTGATTTAATGGTGAATCCGAAAGGATTAGGCTTCCAAGTGATTGTATTCCCAATAATGAGATTGTTATGCATTGTTGACCAAACATTTTGCATGTGTCTCCATGTGTGGGATGGCCGATAAGGTAGGCCATGAAAGTTTGATGAGGATAGCTTCGCATATTTGGCACGAATGAATTTTGTCCACAGACCATTAGAAGTATAAAAGGTATACCATAATTTAATTAAAATTACATTTGCAACGAGAGTTGATTTGTGAAATTGATACTAACTTGGGATAATTAATTTTGATTAACTATAATATATGGTGTCATCCTATCCCTTGTTAGTCCTCACTTTCATTTCCTTACTCATCTCATATTTTAGATTTTTATTTAGTTAGATTTACTTAGTTTCTTCTCTTACTTTCTAGTTAGTAATTAGATCTTTCATTTAGTGTAGTCTTATTTCACCTCATCTCCAAATTGTTTTAATATTGAAAAAGCAAAAAAAAAAATTAGAAAAAGCAAAAAGTCCAAAATAAATAAATAAAAATGAATTATATTAGTCTTCCTCTCGTTTCACTCCTTTGATTTGGATTGATACCTCACTTACCACTATATTCTAGTTTGTTATATATTTTTATAGGTAATTGATATTTTTTATTAGAGGATATTACACAACGACGACATACCAAGAAGCCAATTATCAAATGGCGTCATTGCCGCTTTCTAGACGTGCAAACAAAATTTCAGACTTGTAATCTTTTTTTCTATTTTTTCTTTTAAGTTTTAGTTATTCCTTCTCCCCCCCCTTTAAACTGGTTGTATATGATTATTGAGGCATTGTTATTTATTTGAGTGTATTTTGACACCGATTTATTTGTAATATTTATTCATAACAGTTATAAAGTGAAAAGGGGAACTGGACAAGATAGAGAGAGGGCGTCCAAAGGCCAGGATTTTAAAGCCTCTCTACTTTGGGCCAGTAGGACTCTCGGGGGCGACTGAGATAAGAAAGATCTCCCTCTGGTCGACTCAACTCGGTCTTCACCCTACGTGTGTAAAAACCGTAGGAGTTACATTTCTTTATCTGTTGCGAATCTCCTGCTAGCGAGTTCAATTTTTGTGTGCTCATTTGCTCCTGTGTGCTTTTACTTTCTGCATCGCACTTCAATAGAATGATTTGATGAATTAATTTACCTAAGACCTGGACCCGATCATTGAAACGAGAAGGGATTTTATCACCCGACTCACTCGCTTATCCATTATGTGCTACCCTAGCTATCATTAAATTTAAAATCAATCCACTAGCTAGTATAGTATGAACAAATTTTTGCAACAGGTGATCAGAAAAATAAATTCCATGATTTTTATCGCCCGCGGACTTGATTAAAATTTGACTACCCCTTTCACTAATTTTTAAGATAATAAGTGGCTACGTGCTCGTTAGGATTATTCCTTTACTCGTATGTGTCCGATTCAATTCTTTCAGTAGTCGGTTTTAGTACGTTCATCCAAACCACGAGTCCATTTTCTCTTATTTTTCGAAAAATCCCAAAAATATTTTCTTCTTTTTAAAATATTTCACAAAAAATCCCAAAAAGATGTTCTTTTTTTCCATATTTAAAATGCCAAAAATATTTTCCTTTTCTTATTTTCAAAAATCATAAAAAGATTTTCTTTTCTTTTGAAAATAAATTTAAAAAACCAAAAATATTCCTCTTGTTGTGACCGAAGAACGTCCTTTACGGGAGTACTTTGGCCATTTCCCATTATTTGATGTTAAACCCGAATCGAACCTCCATTCATTAATTCATGGCTTTAACTCTCAAACACCCACCGTTGATACTCTTGTGTCGTCCACACCCACATCTCCTACTCCACCACCTTCAGTGCTGAGTATCAACACATCCCATGCTTCACCGTGCACACACTGCTTTCTTGTCGATCACTTATCCCATGAGTGTCCATTTATTTTCTCTCCATATGAACCCACCATGAAACATGTGTATCCATATGAAACTGTTTCAGAACCACCCTCGATGTATTCTCACGACATATCCACTGCAGAAGGGTATGAGTACCCAAGCTACTCATGGAGGCCTGATCACCCTTCCATGCAATATGAATCTCAACTCCATGTGATGGATCCTTACGGTTTCCAACAGTCGTCATCGCAACATCGTGCACATCATACCTATCAGTCCCTTTACTATGCTTCTCATGTTGATCAACCTTTTGTCTCTCACGAAGATGCTTCTCCTGTGTATGAATAACTTGACCCCATTACCCATACTTCATATGAGTATTCTCCTCATCCTAGTGTCTATAGTGAGTTGTGTCCACCTCCACCACCACCTCCCCCCACTACCACTTCACCACCACCTTGCACATCGGATCTCGAAAGCCTCTTGCAAAAGTTCGCGCACACTCTTCACTCTCAAAATGAATCCCTTCAAACACTTGAACAACGATTAAATGATTTTGAGTGTGCGAATGAGTCGGATTTCACCCCAATTCAACCCATTATTTCCCTCGTGTGGGACGATGATGTGTCGTCTTGTGCCACTGATTTTGAGTGTGACCAACCCTATTATCCTAAGAATCTTAAAGTTGAGACCACCCCGTGGTTTGGGCCCCAAGTTGGCAATTGTGTTAATATATCCATTGATTGTGAGACTGATCCCACACCGCCCTATACTCTTGAACCCACCATTGAGGTCCACCTTTCCCCTTCCATAGAACCTTAATTATGCCTGAGTCTACACCTTTGGATCCTTTCCTGTGTGTTACATATGAACCAATTATTTACAGGTTCGCTCCAGATGCGAGTGCTTCCCATTATCACGAGATTGAATCCGAGATGGTTCCTACCTCTCTTAGATAGGGATATTGTCCCACCATTCTTAGCTCCCATTGAGTCATGTATTAATGTTGATTCTTTTATCTCAAATTTGGATGTCTCGTTCGATTTTTCCACCACTTCGGATGGTGCCTCTCGGGTGGATAATTTGATCACTCCATCATTTACTTTCACACCTCCTCCTACGAGTACCCTTGAGGATCATTCCGAGCCTCGTGAGGAGTGTGTCTCTCCTACTCTCGATTTAGATCATCTTCCCCCACCCGATCCACCCACTGTCCCTTCCACCCCACCACTTGGTTTGAACCTTGTTATTTCACCCTCATGGAGCGATGATGAGTTGTCTTGTGCTAATGATTTTGAGGGTGACCAACCCTACCACCCCAAGAATTTCGAAGTTGAGACCATTCCGTGGTCCGGGCCCCAAGTCGACAATTGTGTTGACTTACCTTTCATTAGTGAGACTGAATTTCTCCCGTTATATCCAAAAGAACCCATCATTGAGGTTCATATTCAACTTCCCTTTCCCGTCAAATCCAAAAAAATACCCGAGTCTACACCTATCGAGCCCACTCCATGTGTTCCCGAGGAATCACTTCATCATAGGTTAGCTCCGGCTGCGAGGGCTCACTATTTTCTCGAGATTGAATCCGCAATGGTTTCTACCTCTCCGGATATGGATCATGTTCCACCATGCATGGCTCCCTTTGAGCCCAATATTTTTAATGATTCCTCTATCTTCGATCTTGGTACCTCGTTTGAACCACCCACCACATTACTTGTTGATAGTCTTGTCCAGAAGTTGACCCCTCCATCTTTAGATACCACACTCTCTAGTGAGTATTCCTTTACCCCTCCCGACAAGTGTGTGTCCCCTACACTTGAGTTGGATCATCTTCCTCCACCCTTTATCCCACACGATCCACCCATTACCCCTTCCACCCCACCACCTGGTTTGGATCTTGCTTTTACACAATTAATGTTTCCATCTACATTTTTAGATCCTCACCTGAAACCACCCCCATCCATGAGAGTATTTGTGGTGCTACTTTCCACTTCCGTGACACCGAGCTTGTTTCTCCATGTCCACAACTTATTTATAGTGGTGGTTTTTCGTTTCGACAGCTCCCTGGCGTGTCACGATGCGACCATTATCATCGCCCATTCATAGAACGATCGTGTGATTTATATAATCCCCACTCCATTCCACTTTTCAAACCTTTTCTCCTTTCCATCCAACTTGAACACCATTCTTATTGGTCCTTGTTTCCCTCACCTTTTGCCTCAATAAGTCCCGTGACCGGTGCCTATTCTCCTTCACCCTTACCCTAATACCCACCCACCCTTGGTCCAACTATGCTTTGCATCATGTGATGAACTTTTCCATACAATTGCATTGATCCTTTTAGCCATTATCCAACAAGACTGACGCTTCAATCTTGTTTGGGGGTGATTATCATCACCCATTTTTTCTTCCGCCCCGTGCTTTCATAAATCTTATCTTTAGGGTGAGAATGGTTCAGCCTGACTGAAGACATTAAACTTAGCGCTCCCGAGAGGCAGCCCACAATTTTTGAGTATGAGTCTCATCCTGTTTGGGGGTGGTCTTTCACACCACCCAACGCTTGATAATGTTTATAGATTTGTACACAATTTTTTTATCTTATTACTTATTCAGGTTCATCTTGGCTTCATCTGTCCACTTCATTAGCGGTTGATTATGGTAATCTTTTTCCTCCCTTCTGCTCTCAATTTTAAAAATATTGTTATTTAACATCAAGGAAGATGTTCCTTTTTGTTTGGGGATGGGGAATTTATCAAAATCATACCTCTTTGGAAAAATTTTGATTTCAAAACCTGATTTTTAAATTTTTTATGCAGTTTCTTTCATCTCACTCATTGACGTGAATTTTCTGGCATCCATCTTTTTAATCCTAGGAATCAAGCTAGAGGATATTTTTCTAAATCGCTTATGTAATACATAACAAGGCATGTTGCACTATGAATTTCTAGACTCAAAAAAATTTGCGCACTTATCACGTCAATACGATTTAGAGTTGAAAAGTACTACAATTCTCAAGAAAACCTTAAGGATCACTAGTGGAGACTTTAACTTGTGAGATTTTTGCCTTTCATCTTTCAGAGAGTTTTACGCAATCTCCAACTCACAAGTTGATTCAGCTTCGTTTGGGTCCGCACTTAAATCGTTGTATGAACTCATTATGTTTCACTAAAATTTTAGCTTGATCACTGAGAGCGACATCACTAGCTTGATCACTGAGAACGACATCACTCAGAACGACATGTGTCTTGTAATTTGTCCCGATCACTAGGTTTTCAACCATTTACTTCACCCATTACCTTCCCATTATCTTATATATTTCCCCGCACCATACATCTTTCATTTTTGAGAAAAAAAAGTGTTTCCCAAATGTAAAATGTCTTTAGAGTTGAGAGTATAAAAAAAAGAAAAAAAGGAAAATTCGAAAAAAAAGAAAGAAAAAAGAAAAAAAAAAGAGTTTGTAGTTAGTTCTTATGAAATAAAGACATTTGTTCTTCATGTATTGAAAACTCTTCTCACACATCGCATATCCATTCATCACTCATCCATCACCATCCATCTTTACCTCATCTCATCCCATCCATCTCATTTCACCCCTCACCCATTAATAACTATAATTTCCCTGGATGTTCGGGAAAATGAAAGTCAATGTGGTGAATAATTCGACGTTCTCACTATAGTGATTAGCATTCTTTTATGAGATCAATTTTCTTTCAATTGTTCGTTCTTTCTTATGTGTGTGTGAGACGTTTGACCTTGCTTACATTTACTCACCTCCTCACACACAAGAGCGATACACTTACCCAAATCTCGTGAGTTCGTTTGAGAGAGATATATCCGTGAGATTTTAAAGTTGAAGCGTTGATTCCGAAAAGGCAATCTAGGAATTACTTTTTAGATACTCGACCCGTTTTGAGTGATTCACACACGCACGTTTAATTCTAGGAAGGATGTGCCTTGAGTATTTACTTAGCTACGCTTTTTACACTTCTAGCTTGTATTTCTCAAAATATTTATCTAATGATGGATTGTGAGATTATTCTACGTCTAATAAGAGATTGACTGCCATTGCAAATAAAGAATTTAGTGGGTATATTCCTTGCAAACCTTTAGGAGACAAAACTCGTCTGGTAGGGAAACCTATAGGTTTAAAGGCTTGTTGCACATGCTAAGTGCAATCGCAAGTGCCCGCGAAAGTGGTAAAGTTTTGGTTTTTTATCTTTCTCTTTCTTTCTATCTTTTTGTTCGAGGACTAGCAATATTCTGTTTAGGGGTAGTGTGATAAGCACCCAAAAGTGTACATTTTATACCCCGAATAGACGAATTTTAGTTGCTAATTCTCGGCAAATTGGGTCTTATATGTTTAATTGTTTAATGTGCAGGCTCGATAGCCGTTTGCGAAGTTCAAATGCTTATTTCAAGGCAAATGTACGATTTATGGAGCTAATTCCCAAGTCCCGTACCTTACCCAAGCCTAACCTAGCCCAAACTTTCACCCGAACCCCATGTGTGTTTAGTTTGTGTTATTAGATTTTTTTTATATTTTTATTTTTCATTTTTAGGTTTTATTTTTGATTTATTTAGAATTTCCTAGAATTTATGTTCTAGTTCTTTTTATATTAGTTTTTAATTTTAGTCTTTATTTTTATATTATTTTATTATTAGGATTAGTTTTGTAGTTTATTTTTAGTTTAGTAAATTTTATATTTTTAGGACTTTAGGTTTTATTTTTATTTGATATGTAGTTTTTATTTTTATTATTTGAATTTTATTTTATAGATTAGGAATTTAATAGATTTTATTTTATTTATTTTTTGAATTTATACTTTTAGGATTTGTTTGCAATTTTTTATATTTCGTTTTATTTAATGTTGTCTTATTTTGATTTTTAGTTTTTATTTTATTTTTATTAGGATGAATTTTTTTTCTACGTTTCTTAATTTTTTTTAGGACTTTATTTTTATTTTTATTAGGTTTTTATTTTTATTTTGATAGGATTTAATTTTTTAGTTTAATTAGATAGTTATTTTAAGGGTCCGAATTAAACACACTCCCTACACCTCACCCACACTATACTACACTCACATACACCTTACTACTCCCAACAACTCACACTCAAATACCATACACCCTAACACCATACACCCTCATACACCCAAACACCCCCCCACTTCATCTTCCCCACCACACACCCACTTTTCTCTCTCCAACCTCCATTATCCAAACTCCATCACCACCCTTATAACCTCCCCTCTCGTCGGTGAAACCCCATCGACTTCTCCGTTAAAACTCGGACCTGCCCAAATCCCCTTACCCGAACCAACTAACTCGATCCACCAAACCAAATCTCCCAACTCCAAACCGTGTAACCCCACTCCCATACCTGAGTCCCACCATCCACCTTATACATCCAGCGACATCAACCAAGAACGACCCCCATAGCCCCACAACGCGAACACCTAACCCCGAAACCCAAGACTGTGACCCATAAATCTCCTCAAGCTAACAACCCGCGACCACACTCAACCCGGTATCCCCAACCAAACCCGGATCTTACCCATGACCACATTCAAGCCGGCGACTCCAAATAAACCCACTGGAGTCAAACCCATCTCCGACCGGACCTACGACTTGCTCAACTCCGGCTCATCTTCAAAACTCGATTCCCACTTAACCCAACTTCCACCATTTGTTCAAACCCAAACCCATTTGTTATCCCTTGATTCAAAACCCAAATGATCCAAAAGTAAACGCAAATGTTTAATAACCCCATGTGTTTTAAGTGTCCCATACCCTTTTGTCCAAAATATCCCTAAACAAACCTCACTCCATATACACCTTTTAAAACCCTCGTATCAAATCTGATTTTTACCCTCACCCACTACCTCACCCATAACACATGCATAAACCCAGCTCCATGTGCACATAAAAGATGACTCAAGTCCATTTTAAGACCCATCAAAATAATCTAGGGCTTTAAAGAGAAAATTTGAGAGAGAAACACTTTTTATTTATTTTTTAGAGTAGTTTTTTATTTTAATTTTAATTTTCTTTTATTTTTGAGATTAGTGAGAAATTAAATTTGTGAGATTCAAATGGGGTGACCCATTATTTGATGTTAATCCCATTTTAATTAGTTTATTTAAATTAAATGTCCCCTTGATGATTAACTTTGCACTCTTACATTTTAATTTACGCCTCGAGAGAGGGTAAATGATTTTCGAGAGAAAATCGAAATTCTAGTTATAATACCCATTTTAGATTCGAAGTAGAGACAGGGGTTTCTCAAGTGTGGTATTATTTCTTTAATTTCAACCATAAGCTTATTTTTATGATTTAAACTAATTTGATAAATCGATCATAGCGGGTGATTTGTTAAATGACGTTTAAATCTACTTTTCTAGAGTTGTAGGAGTGTTAAATTTAATTTTTTTAAATGTTATTATTAAAATTACATTTGCAACGAGAGTTGATTTGTGATTTTGATACTAACTTGGGATAATTATTTTAATGAATTAATTAATTTTGATTAACAAGAATATATGTTGTCATCATATCCCTTGCTAGTCCTCAGTTTTATTTCCTCACTCATCTCATATTTTAGATTTTTATTTAGTTAGATTTACTTAGTTTCTTCTCTTACTTTCTAGTTAGTAATTAGATCTTTCATTTAGGGTAGTCTTATTTCACCTCATCTCCAAATTGTTTTAATATTGAAAAAGCTAAAAAAAATAGAAAAAGAAAAAAGCCCAAAAAGAAATTAAATAAAAATGAATTACATTTGTCTTCCTCTCGTTTCACTCCTTTGATTTGGATTGATACCTCACTTACCACTATATTTTAGTTTGTTATATATTTTTGTAGGCAATTGAGATTTTTTATTAGAAGAGATTTATACAACGACGACATACCAAAAAGCAACTCTATCAAATCTTGTATGATATATCTCGAGGATTAGGTTTCAAAAATATCAGTTCTACGAAAAGGACATTTGTAATCAAAAGTTATGACCATTTAAAGTTTTAAAAAGAACAAAAAAGGTTGAACCATTTGAAAGATTCATCCCAATAGTTTTGTGTGAGTTGTTGTAAAATGATATATAGGTCAAATAACTCCCCCCCCCCCGAAAAAAAGGAATAAGACCTCTTTAATGTTTGAATAGTCTCTATAAATGTGACCTATATGTAAAGGGTGTTGTTAAAGGCACCCTAATTTTTTCTCCTTAACACCAATATCTTTCAACCACAACAAACTAAGTAAAATGTTATTCTAAATACCAAACTAGGAGGCACACTAAGAGTAAAACTATATATAAATAAAATTTGAATGAAATCATAAATTTTCCCTCTTCATCCCCCTCATATTAAAAACTCTCTCGGAACCCAAGATCAAAATTAGAAGTTCAATGAAGCGTAGGTTAGAGGATATGTAGAAAAGGGCGAGGGAAGAGAAGGAGGATGAGAAATTGAGGAGTTCATCAAACAATGATAGTAGTGAGAAATCGAGCAATAGTAAGTAAAAAGAGGGTGTTTAGAAGGGAGGGGATAGTGCATCGCATAGTGCTGAACCGAAAGAGATGAACAAAGAAGCTGGTAGTGATGAGAGGGATGAGGAAGTATGGGAGAAAATAGAGGGTGATGAGGAGGTTAGGGAGTCAGGTAATAAAGAGGAGGAGGTTGTTGAGCGTAAAAAAAGTGATGTTAAGGATGAGTGAGATGAGAAGAACATTGAGGAGGCATGTATTGATAAGAACAGTGAGGATGGTGATGATGAGATGGTGGTGAGGAGGAATTTCGGGGAAGAGGGACAAAAGATAGTGCTTCTACTATACAAGAAGAAAATAATGACAAAGGCGCGTCTTCATCAAATCCAAAGAAAACCCCTTCAAAGAAAGCAAAAGCGGGGGAGAAAATGGGTGACTCCCGACCCCTTGATGATTCTTTGTTGAAGAACCCGGAGTTATTAAAACACTTTAACAACCATATTGCTTTGCAATATGATTTAAAGATAAAGAGAAAAGAATTATGAAATGTGTCTATCATTACAAAAAAAAATCCTAGAGGCAAATTAAGAAGCAGGACCCGCGCTTCCTATAGGTGGTCCAAAACTCAGGGTTCTAGACCCTGGTTAAACATTCCTACCATTACATTCATCACGTTACAGTATGAACTTTTATTGAACGATGGAAATCTAAGACTAATACCTTCCACATGCCATTTGGTGAGATGACCATTACACTAAATGACATGTACTATTTACTCAAGATACCGGTGGAGGGGAAGTGTTTGTATGGTGAGGTTGTTTGAAAGAATGCCGATAAGGCCAAGGTGTTTAATAGGTTGAAGAAGTTTGTACGATATAGAGGAGGATGCCTAGAACGAGTGTAAGATATTTTTATCCGTCCGTGTAGACTGGCTCATGCAATATTTCAACGAAAATGTGAAGAATTTGGGAGAGGCTACTATAGAGAAGCATATCCATCAATGTGCCTGCGGATATTTATTATTTTTAATTGGTTGTTTGTTATTTTCAGACAAGTCGGGTAATAGAGTTTTTTTGTATTACCTTCAATCATTGAAGGTTCTAGACAAATGCCGAGACAATGCTTGGGGTATGTCTATCTTGTCCGATTTCTACTGCCAGTTGGGCGTGGCTTCTCGGGCTGATGTTCGACAGGTTATGGGTATATCCCCCTCTGAGGGATAAGGATTTTTGTCTTTGTTTCTCAAATTTGCGTCATTATTTATACGGATATCGAATTTCAATTAAAAGACTATATTCTTACATACATGGACTTATGATCATCTCAATCTCAAGCGGGGGGTTCGCAATTTAGAGTTTCACCCAACGAATCCTTGATTGTGCAAATGGAAGGTGTAAACGGTATTTGGGGATACGCTTACCTAGATGATTGAGCTATGGGAGACTATTGATGATATAAATCAATATGATATAAGTTCAATTGAAAGACTTGTTTTTTAACATTGTCACATTATGTTCGTTATTGATTAAAATTCTAAAATTTATGACGTTCAGGTTGTTTGGGATTCATATAAAGAGAATGTGGATGCATACCGATTTCAGGAGGTCTCCTTTTATAATGGCATCTTGATTTATTCTGATGTGGATGAACCGTACAATCCCGGGCGTGTGATCTGATAAGCCAACTTGGTTCCAACCATACTTAGGCCACCAATAAGACCGTTGCATGAGGAGACGGGTAGGACCCAAGCTCAATACAAGGTTAGGTACGACAATGAAAATTGGTACCAAGATAAATAGGTATACCACCTATTATTCAAAAGCAGATGATCTCTCCAAGTTCAACATTATTCATGGGAGTGTGTAAGTGATTACATGGAATAGTCTTGGAACGTTCCCACCTACCATGCAAAATAGAGGCTATAGATTCTGGCAAAAAAAGGTAAAAGAATCTAACAAATTGGTAAGTAATATTTAAGTAATAAACTATATTGGACATGGTTGAAATTTATATTTTTATTCTCTAATAGGTTAATGTAACAATCCTCTCTTTTGGTAGCCTATTTTATATTTATTTACTATGTGTAGTAATTAATTATAAAATGATGAATGTTGAGTAAATATTAATTTAATATGGGAAAGGTTAATATATTTACTGAAATGTTGTATGATTACCTGATGAGTAGGTAAAAATATCCATGTGGTGATTTACGGTGTCATAAGATATAAAATGACATTTTGGTTTAATGAGAAACCGGAACTTAAAATGAGTTATAAAATTTCCAAATGATAATTTGGAGGGTGTAGTTAGTCCCGGTAGGTGCGAGACAGTCAAAATAAGTGCTATATTACATTTTGGCATTTCGATCACTTTTGACTGGTTTTGGCTTTAAAGTGTAGTCGCGTATTGTTTTGTCGCGTATTAGTCACTTAAGTGGGCTTATAGGACTTAAGCCCCATTTTATTTCCCACCCCTATTACCATTCTTTCACTTTTACAATTGAGAGAGAGAGAGAAAGGAAGAAAGACTTGGGAGAGAAAGAGAAATTTGGAGACTCAAGCTTGGATCATTGCCTACACCAAATTAAATCTGCATTTGTATGATCAAGGCAAGTTATCTACTTGCTATTATCTGATTTAAGTAGAATAATTAGTGTTGATAGTTGTGAATTGTTATGGTTTAATCATTTTAGGGTTTTGTTAGATTATTTGGGTATTAACCCTTGGAAATGGATTTGGATGATACATATGGAAATTGATGGAAGCTAGATGCATTTGGGGTGTATTAGTTCCCTTAAGTGATTTGAGTTTGGTTGGTTTTGGGTTTGGGAGAATTTGGAGTTTAGAACTCCATAGCCAAACTTGGCTATTCCGCAGGAGCGAATCGATTCGGCCCCTTGGGCGAATCGATTCGCATAGATGCAGTTTCCCAGGTCTGTGTATCCGAATCGATTCGGGTTAAGGCCAAATCAATTCGACAATTGCAAAAACTAAATTTTGTTGTCCGAACCGATTCGTTTTCAGAGCGAATCGATTCCAGCAGTTTTGGGTCTTTTTCCTTTTAATTTTCATCCTTATTCTTTAGGATTAGGACCTAGGAACCTTCTTGAATGAAGTAAACTTAGAGTCCTAGAGTATTAGCTGAGTTTGAACGTTACCCTAGACTAGAAAAGGGTTCATCTCGGGTTTATTCTGGGGAGGTTTAAAGTGATGTTAAGGCATTACTTATTTTAATTCAAACTTTTTTGAAGTTTGGAAGTTAGGAGTTTGGAAGACCATGCTCGGAGACTTTTGGGGCTTATTGAGATTATATGAATCTTGGGGATTCGTAGGATCATAAAGATCATTTGGAGATTTAGTTGTAACTTGTAATTTGAGGAATATCAATGAGAATATTCGATGGGGATAGGTTCACAAAAGTGAACCAAGTTAGTAAAGGTAATAGGTTAAACTAAAATGAACCCAAACTATGTTAATGATGATTGGTTCAAATAAAAATGAACCCAGTTGTTTAATGATGATAGGTTCTAATAAAAAGAACCAAACACATGGATATTGGTCATGGTAAATTGAAATGAAAATGTGATATAATATGGTAAATGTTAATTTACTTAAACACACCTCTCTAAATGGAATCATAAGGGAAGTTCACGCGCTTAGTGATGCCCCCTGGCTAGTGAATGCAGGGTGGATATAGTCCTAGGCTATATGCGGGGTTTTGTATATTTTTCTGCGCTGGTTAGGGGATTCCGGGTGTGGTCCTGACTTTCCCGCAGGCATATGGTCGCTTCCCGACGTTGCGTTATGATCCCAGGTTATCTTGTATAGATAGGGCCTGGAAGATGATGGTCATTTAGGGGCGCTCCCAGTGGGGAAACTCGGAGGGGCGGTCTTAGAATCGTTATATGTATGTGAATATAACTTTTCTGCATCAAGTGGGACTTGATGGTTATAAGCCATAAAGAGCATGGATACGTGCCATAAAGAGCACGGAAAATGAGATTAATGTGATATGTTCCATAAAGAGCACGTGATTTAAATTTATGTGCCATAAAGAGCACTTGATATTAATGGTATTCCTATTAAGGAATAGAAAGATAAAATGGAAAGATAATTAACTATGGAAGTTAACTAAAATGGAAGGAAATTATATCTTCTTAATTTAAGACAAAAAAAAATGGTTTTATTCCTATTAAGGAATGTAAGAAGGATATGGTAATTGGTTTTATGAGGAAATGTTTTAAATTTAAGTTATTTACTTTTCTTTCTTTTTGAAATTAACATTTCATTTCATCATTTAGTTAAATTGTCTTAAATTGTAATTTAGGCTTAACATGTTAGATAACATGCCATATTATCATCCTTATCATTCATGCATAACTGTTCATTTATATCATGCTTTTTATTCTTCTGGTGATCATATAAAACTCGGCCCTGACCGGTTTACTTTCGTTGTTGTGTATATGATTGTATCCGCTCAGGTGCTCCCCCGCAAGGACGCCCGTTTTGACATTTCCTTTCCTTTGCTTTCGACGAGCTGTAGGATTTTGCGGATTATTACAGGTCATTGTATTAGACGCTTTCATCTTTGTGTTCTAGATATGATCGGGTCTTTTCCCTCGGGCGTATGGCCCAAACTTTTGTAATTGATTTAATGAATGTATTAATTACAATATTAAATGGTTGTACGATGTTCTATGTAGCTGTGGACCGACAGCTTATTCGGTCCATTTGTATACATTCGTTTTAGTTTTATTACATATTCATCTTTTGGAATCCCACTTGCTTATCAGATTGGGTTGTTTAAAATTTAAATTTCTTAACTGCATTTTTAAAATTTTACGCTTTTTGGCAACCCGTCTTCTGATTTATTGGGTGGTTTTCCCGTATACTCAGTTTATTTTTATTGATGCTGAGGATGATATCCACCCATGATTCCTGTTACATTTGGGTATCGGGATGGCCACCCCTTATCTTGGATCGCGGGTTGTCACAGATGGTATCAGAGCATCAGGTTCTAGAGTCTTTAGGATCTATGTGGATTCGTCACGTTCTACCGTAGCGTTCTTTGATATAGAGCCTAATGTTAGGACTGTGTAGTTGTCTATGTTTGCGATCTTCTGCAAGATAGATAGTTTCAAGTAGTATTTTAACTCTATTGTTTCTTCATCTCGAATGCCGCCTAGAGAGGTCGCCTAGCGAGACGAAATAGGGTTATAGATGAGGAGGTAGATTCACCGCCGCCGCCACAAGGGACCGTTAATTCTGCGGACTTAGCAAACATAGTAGCTCAAGCGATTAACACCGCCATGACCGTAGAGGTCCAACCATTTTCCACAGGCTCAACAATGGGCTCACGATGTTCAAGTTCCTATAGGACTTACTCCATGGGAAAGGGTTAGAGAGTCCTTTCTAAAGGGCAATTCCCCGGTATTTGGGGGAGGCATGGATGTTATCAAAGCCAATAAATGGAATGAGGACAGACAACGCCACCTTCGAATGAAAATGTTGTGCAAGGAGAGAGATCTATGGCGGATTGTGTAGAGGAGTTTACACGTTTGGCGTATTTTATCCCGGATGAAGTGGCTTCGGAAGATCTCGAAGTTTATGTGAGGTCTAGACTGGAGAACCGGACATCAATTACTGCGTAATCCTTATAAACTTCTGGTGGGGTCATGAATGCAGCCTCACCCCATTGCCATGAGCATCAGATATATACACCGGGTATCAAGAAAGCTACTGTCGGGGGGCAAGCAGGAAAGCTTGGAGAATATGGGATTGGAGGAGGAGCATTTCCCTCATCCCAACCTTCGGGTTATGAGAAGAATGAGAGGGACCCTTGACAAGGGGTTTCGTCTCAGATACTACGTTTTGGAGGATTTATTGCGGGTGGCAATAACTTTAGGCACGGTAAAGGGTGCTTTACAACATGTTGGTCGGGATGGACATGGAAGTAAAGACCATTTGGGGCCAGGGTATTCCCCAGTTTAGAAATAATGGGGGTCAGTTTCCTAGGGCTCCGCAGCAGCCATACGTTTAGCTTCCACCTCAGGTACCTGATCCGATTGTTCCCATGCAGTAGGGTGTAATACCCCGTACTTTTGGCTATATTTATTTTTGGGATTAATTAATTAAATGCGTATTAATTGGAAATTAATCCGGGTTATAAATACTAACGAGATGCGAGTTGGTATTTGATTATGTGCATATATGATTATATATGAATTTGGAATTATGAAAAATTTGTCGTGAGATTTATATACGGCAATTTGGGAATTTTGTTGAGACGCGTGTGACCGCCGCGTCATGGTATATTATGTTAATTATAAAAGTGATTTTTATTTCTATTATCCGTATGGTCGTTTTGAGTGCGCCAACGCGTCCGGAAGGGTCGAGATAGTCAGAAAACACTAGCCGGGGGTGTAGTTTGGATTACGAGGTATTTTTAGGCCATACCGGCATCATAAAGGGTATTTTGGTAATTTTGTATTTTGGGAAATTAAAAGTGACGAAAATTGGTTAATTACATCTGATGTGGATTTGACCCACTAACCCACTAACCAACCCATATTAACCCATTAAGCTACGGAGGCTATCATTAGGTTTACAACTTTCCCAAAGAAAACCCTAGCCACCTTAAGCCACCATTGGAGAAGAAGCTTGGAGAAGAGAAGAAATTCTGCAGAAATCTTCACCAAACCAACACCAAAATCAGAAATCGAATCAAGGAAAGTGACTTAATTCCATTTAATTTCAGAGAATGTTCCTTCCATGTTAGATAATTCAAATCTTTTGTTTGTTCTTGGTGAAATATGAAAATCCATGTAGTTTAGAACATGAAACTTGAAAATCTTGAGGAGAATTGCATGTAGAATGATAGGTAGATGATTATTCTCTTGATATTTTTGATTGGAAGAAATTAAAACGGAATTATATTGGATTAATTCATGATTCATAAAGTTAGGGTTTATGTTCTTGAATAATTGGGAAAAAGTGTAGAGATTTGTAAATTTGATTGATGTTAGGATGGATTGATCCCTTAAAAACATGTTAGGATGTGACTATATATGTTTAGGATTGATTAGAGACCTTAAAACATAGTTGGGACGAAGTTTAGAGGAGATTTGAGAAGTAGAAATTGGGTGAAAAACGATTTTGGAAATTCTGGGCTCGCAGCTGGTCGCTCGTTAGAAACCAACCCAGGTCGTTCGAACGAGCTCGTTCGAACGAGCTTCTAACGAGTTGACCAGTCGCTTCTAACGAGGGGCAGTTTCGTTCGATATCTCGTTCGAACGAGATATCGTTAGAAGGTACAGTTCGTTCGAACGAACTGGAATCTCGTTCGAACAGTCTCGTTCGAACGACACTTCTAACGAGTTGACAGTGGAATCTCGTTCGAACAGTCTCGTTCGAACGAGACTTCTAACGAGTTGGCAGTCTGGGCCTTTTTGGACTGTTTTGATTTTTGGAGTCCCGTAAACTTGTTCGAGGATATTGATAACATTCCGATGATGATGTAATGATAGAATTGGGACTTTTAGGTATTTATGAGAAGGGAATTATATACGAGAGTTAAATTAAATGGACGGTTTGGGTTGAGACGTGAGTGTCTACTACGACGAGAGAATAAATTATGGCGCGTATGATTATAAACCGGAATAGTATAAATGGTGATAATTATAAGTTAGTACGAGAATGCGAAATGTACTACGATTAAACTACGGGATTACTAAGTTGTGTGTTTACTTAGTATTGGTATATGAATTGTGTGTATGACATACCTACCATACTTGCTATCACGGGAGGTTTGCGTTCGCTTGGGGCCCTCTAATCCTTGTGTTGCCTAGATTTAGACTGGTTACCTTGATGAACATCGGTCATAGAAAGACTTATTGGGATATTAATAAGTCCGCTGATCGTGGGAGCGTTGGTATGTGCGTGACCCATGTGATGTGACTGTGTTCGCCTCCATTATTTGTGATGTTGTTATATGTGAACTATTCCTGAGAGATTCGGAATATGTAATCCTTATGTACGTGATGTACCGGGATGAATAGCAGAGTATGTGTGCACCGCAGCTTAGTTCTCGGGGTGCTTGTATTGTATATTTATGATGTGAATAATATACACTTAATTAATGGGAACCTTCATGTTAATGTTGTGAATATAATTACGGTACTGCTTCGAGAAATATAACGAGTTAACTGATAGTGATATATATTTCATATTGAGCATCTGAGTTTACGCTAAACCCTTACTTAATAACGAGCGTTATAATGTTAATAGAACCGAGTAATATGGGTAGGACCTATGATAGTCTAGCTAGAGATGTTGTCACTTAGCTAGTGGTTTGTATCGTTGTAGATGGGTACTTACGTTAGGAGTGCACAGTTAGACGAGAGGTGAGAATATCATGTGAGTGCACGTCCTAACATGTACTTTGCATTTAATGTTTTAAATGTTTTTAAAGCACTTCCAGGTTTTTAAAATATAACTCCACATTCGGGCTCTGACCCGTTTGCTTTTCAAATCTATTTTTCTTTGTAAAACCATTTTAGGTGCCCAGCCACAAGGACACCATGCATAGGATACTCACTCAGGTGACGAGCTGTAGCTGTTTGTGGAAGCTACATGGATTTGCTTGTAGACGCCTCTATCACTTGGATTCCAGATTCATTATCTCTCAGTTGTAGGGCATGTTGCCCATTTCTATTAGAGTTACATTTCCATTACAGTTTTCAGACTTTGGCATGTATTGTTTTAGTATTCGGTTTACTTTCCAGTTGTGGGATTGTAGTGAGAAGTTTTTCCTCCAGACTTTATTTACTTGATGTGATGGTTATTCTATTTACTTCTTTATGGTGAATGGTGTTATTATTCTTTATTACACTTGTTGCATGTTAATCAGACTTTAATTAAAATTTGGCACTTACTTTTTAAATACTAGGTGGTTAGTAATCATTAAAAATGTTTTCGACAGTGATGCTATTAACTGGACTAACTTGGCATTTTGAATTAATTTAATAAAGGAGTAGCTACCCGGTATTTAATTAGTCGGGGTGTCACAGGTGGTATCAGAGAATCAGGTTCTAGTGTCCTTTAGGATCTGACGGCTTATTATGTTTCCGCTAAGCTTCTTTGATATAGAGCCCTATATTTTAGGACTGTTGTACTCTTTTTGTGTATGCTTCGTTCTTCAGCTATTTTAAGTTTATAAACAGCGAACTTATAAACTTTGTTCTCATTTCAGATGCATCCACGACGTGCACGACGAGTTCCCAGGGCTGCAACGCCCGAACCCCAGCCCGCTCCAGTTCAGGGCATGATGAACGCCGCTGAGGTTGCAGCTATAGTAGCCCAAGCGGTAAATGCCGCAATTGCCGTTGTTCAGCAGGCACCACCTCAGGCGCCGGTTGCCACGCCAGTACAGGAAAATGCATTCCCGTCTGCTTGGGAGCGTGTACGTGACGCTTTTCAGAAAGCGCATCCGCCAGAGTTTGCCGGTAGCTCAGATGTAGTAGTCTCGAGCCAGTGGAGGAAGGATATGCAAAGGCACTTGAGGATGTATGAGTGCACGGATGTTCAGAAGCAGGTGCTAGCTACTTTCAAGCTAGTTGGATCTGCGCTACAGTGGTGGGAGTCTATTACCACCATGGAGGAGAGGGATACTCTCACGATTTAGGAGTTCTGGGTGCGGTTCGACCTCAAGTACTTTCCGTCAGCTGTTCATACGGAAATGAGGAGGAAATTGATGAGTCTGAAGCAGGAGGGTAAGACTGTGGCCGAGTATGAGGCCGAGTTCACAAATCTGTTGAATATCGTTCCAGATGAGATACCAACAGAGAAGAAGAAGATTGAGAAGTTCACGGACGGGTTGACTTGGAGGATCCGTCAACATCTGCTAGGGAACCTATCGTTGGCCACCTATTCTGATGTGGTTAACGCTGCATTGTTACACTGCCAGGACCACCGTTTTCATATGGCCGAGGGCAAGAGGTCGGGGGAGTCTAGCCATCAGGGCAGGACTGGAGGAAATAGTGCCAGCGGGGCACAATCTGGTCAGGGGCAGAGACAGAATGAGCAGGGCTCCCAGCAGGGGGATAATAAGAGGTTTCGGTCAGGGAACTACAGACAGGGATAAGGAGGTTTTCGTCAGGGCCATCAAGGTCCAAACGGCCATTAAGGCCAACAGGGGCAGAATGGGCAGCAGTTTCACCAGGGCCAGCAGGGCCAAGGGAGGAACGGTAACGGCCACCAGGGCCGGGGACAGCAGGGGCAGAGAGGAGGGAACTTCCCAGGGAAGTGTTTTGTTTGTGGCAAGACTGGCCATAAGCGACAGGATTGTCCTGATAGGGGCAGGGCCCCACAGCAGCAGCAGCAGGGTGCTCGCCTGGAGCCACAGAGGCCTATGTTTCCCGCCGCTCTTCCCGCACCGCCACAGATGGCAGCATTGCCACCTATTCCAGCAGTCCCAGCACAGCAGGGGCAACTACAGTATGGACGTGTCTACAACGTCCACCAGGCTACAGTTCCACAGGCACCGCCCGCGATTGAGGGTACGTTTCCTATCCATGGCACTATGGGTCGGGTGTTATTTGATACGGGTGCTACACATTGTTTTATAGCTACACACTTCGCGAAATCTTTAGGATTGTTAGCTACGGTAGAGAGCACAGTGACGTGTGTCGACTCACCATTGGGGAGTGGGTCACTTATTTTCTTTATATGCTGGGGAGTGGGGGTAGAGATTGGTCGTTTGGTATTACCTGCAGACATGTTAGTATTAGATATGCATGTTCACGATGTGATTATCGGTATGGATTGGCTCGTAGCTTATAGGGCCATGATTGATTGCTTCAGTGGGAGCATTGTTTTTGCCATTCCGGGGCAAGAGATGTTTGTAGTGGCGATGCCTCGCCCAGAGGGAGGATCGACCGCCCATCTGTATTACATTGAGGAGGATACCTCTAAGGAGGTAGTGATTCCTTTAGATTCTATCCCAGTAGTCAGGGAGTATTCGGATGTGTTTCAGGAGATACCAGGCTTACCCCCCAGTCGAGAGATAGACTTTGTTATAGATTTGCTACCGGGTACGAGACCTATAGCACGCGCACCGTACCGTATGGCTCCAGCTGAGATGAGGGAGTTACGGGATCAGATAGAGAAGCTGTTAGGTCAGGGCTTTATTCGCAGGAGTACCTCACCTTGGGGCGCTCCAGTTTTGTTTGTGAAGAAGAGGGACGGTTCACTGAGATTGTGTGTGGACTACCGAGAGTTGAATAAGGTCACGATACGGAATAAGTATCCGTTGCCTCGAATCGATGACTTATTCGACCAGTTGAGAGGAGCTTCTTTCTTCTCGAAGATTGATTTGAGATCGGGATACCATCAGTTGCGTATCAGGGAGGAGGATGTCTCGAAGACTGCGTTCTTGTCGAGATATGGTTCTTACGAGTTTCGGGTTATGCCTTTCGGTTTGACCAACGCTCCAGCAGTGTTTATGGACTTGATGAACAGAGTGTTCAGGGATTTCCTAGACCAGTTTGTCATTGTCTTCATCGATGATATTCTAGTTTACTCCCAGACGGAGGAGGAGCACGCCGAGCATTTGAGGCAGGTTTTGCAGACACTTCGTCAGAACGAGTTGTAGGCAAAATATGAGAAGTGCGGGTTTTGGCTGAAGGAAGTCCAGTTTTTGGGACACATTATTTCCGACCAGGGAATATCTGTTGATCCGGGGAAAGTATCAGCGGTGAGGGAGTGGGGACAGCCCACGACACCAACGGAGATTCGTAGTTTCTTGGGTCTAGCAGGATACTACAGGAGGTTTATTCGGGGTTTCTCGGAGATAGCAGGTCCTTTGACACATCTGACTCGTAAGGGTGTGCCATACATCTGGAGTGATGCCTGTCAGTTGGCATTCGATGAAGTGAAGGACAAATTGACCTCAGCACCTATGTTAGCATTGCCGAGACCGGGAGTTGAGTATTTGGTTTACACCGATGCGTCTCTGCAAGGGCTTGGAGGTGTATTGCAGCAGGAGAGACAGGCCATAGCTTATGCTTCCCTTAAGCTTAAGACTCATGAGAAGAATTACCCCACGCATGATTTGGAGTTGGCAGCGGTGGTATTTGCTCTATGGATTTGGAGGCTCTATCTTCTGGGGGAGAAATTCCAATTGTTCACGAACCACAAGTCCCTACAGTACCTGTTCACGCAGAAAGAGTTAAATATGCGGCAGCGTAGGTGGCTTGAGTTTGTAAAAGACTACCCGTTCGACATCCAGTATCACCCAGGTAAGGCTAACGTGGTAGCAGACGCGTTGAGCTGTAGGCCAGCAGATGAGGTGGCAGAGGTGTGGAAGGCTAAGTGGAAGGAATTAGGACACCAGGATGCAGTGGCCCGATCTTTCATGTCTCTAATGACCGTTACACCGCAGATTGTCACGAAGGTAGTACGGGCACAGGCTAATGACTCGTTCTGTCAGGAGCAGATAGTTCGATTACTAGCAGAGGGAGCCGAGTCCTATACTGTTAGCTCAGACGGGGGATTACGCTTCAATGGGAGATTGGTAGTTTCGGAAGGGGATGAATTGCGACACGATGTGATGGCAGAGTCGCACGGCTCACGATTCGCGGTACATCCCGGAGGGAACAAAATGTACCAAGACATGAGACGCCAATATTGGTGGAGCGGTATGAAGAGAGATATCGCTGAGTTTGTTTCGAAATACGCCACTTGTCATCTTGTAAAAGTGGATCATCAGAGACCGGCAGGATTGCTACAGCCGTTGGAGGTCCCGGTGTGGATGTGGGAGAGCATATCCATGGACTTTATCACGGGGTTGCCTACGTCGCAGAGAGGTCATGACTCCGTTTGGGTAATTGTGGACAGGTTGTCCAAGGTCGCTCACTTTTTACCCGTAAGGACTGACTACACTACGGGACAGTATGCCCAGCTTTTCATTTCAGAGATTGTGAGACTTCACGGTGTGCCCCTAAATATCGTGTCTGACAGAGACAAGATATTTGTTTCGAGGTTTTGGGAAAGTTTCCAGGAGGCCATGGGCACGGAATTGCGGTTGAGTACGGCTTATCATCCGCAGACCGATGGGCAGACCGAGCGCACAAATCAGATGTTGGAGGACATGCTACGCATGTGCATTATTGACTTTGGGGGTGGATGGGAGCAGTACCTTCCACTGGTGGAGTTTGCTTACAACAACTCCTATCAGTTCACTATTGGCATGGCTCCGTTTGAGGCCTTGTACGGTAGGCCTTGTCTTTCCCCAGAATGTTGGTTAGAAGTGGGGGACAACAAACTGCTTGGGCCGGAAGTGATTCAGGATACTTCGTCAAGGATTGAGTTGATTCGGAGTCGCCTTCGGGTAGCTCAAGACATGCAGAAGAGTTATGCTGATGCGAAGAGATTTTTCAGAGAGTTCCAAGTGGGGGACCAGGTTTTACTCAGAGTGTCTCCTATGAAGGGGATTATGCGTTTCGGGAATAAGGGGAAGTTGGCACCAAGGTATGTGGGGTCGTTTCCTATTATTGAGCGGATCGGACCGGTTGCGTATAGACTTGGGTTACCGGAGCATTTGCATCGGATTCACGATGTGTTCCATATTTCCTCGCTGAGGAAATACCTTAGAGATAATTTGGCTCATTCTCACATTGCTGTGGAGGACATCGATCTCCAGCCGGATAGCTCCTACGAGGAGGGCCCGATTTCTATTTTGGACCGAAGCGAGAGGAAACTGCGGTCAAAGATAGTTCCGTTACTGCGTGTTCAGTGGCGACATCACAATGTCGAGGAGTCCACATGGGAGCGCGAGGATGAGATGCGCGAACGCTATCCAGAGTTATTTTTAGCAGGTACTTTCTAGTTTCGAATTTCGGGACGAAATTCAGTTATTAGGGGGGAAGTATGTAATACCCCGTACTTTTGGCTATATTTATTTTTGGGATTAATTAATTAAATGCGTATTAATTGGAAATTAATCCGGGTTATAAATACTAACGAGATGCGAGTTGGTATTTGATTATGTGCATATATGATTATATATGAATTTGGAATTATGAAAAATTTGTCGTGAGATTTATATTCGGCAATTTGGGAATTTTGTTGAGACGCGTGTGACCGCCGCTTCATGGTATATTATGTTAATTATAAAAGTGATTTTTATTTATATTATCCGTATGGTCGTTTTGAGTGCGCCAACACGTCCGGAAGGATCGAGATAGTCAGAAAACACTAGCCGGGGGTGTAGTTTGGATTTCGGGGTATTTTTAGGCCATACCGGCATCATAAAGGGTATTTTGGTAATTTTGTATTTTGGGAAATTAAAAGTGACGAAAATTGGTTAATTACATCTGATGTGGATTTGACCCACTAACCCACTAACCAACCCATATTAACCCATTAAGCTACGGAGGCTATCATTAGGTTTACAACTTTCCCAAAGAAAACCCTAGCCACCTTAAGCCACCATTGAAGAAGAAGCTTGGAGAAGAGAAGAAATTCTGCAGAAATCTTCACCAAACCAACACCAAAATCAGAAATCGAATCAAGGCAAGTGACTTAATTCCATTTAATTTCAGAGAATGTTCCTTCCATGTTAGATAATTCAAATTTTTTGTTTGTTCTTGGTGAAATATGAAAATCCATGTAGTTTAGAACATAGAACTTGAAAATCTTGAGGAGAATTGCATGTAGAATGATAGGTAGATGATTATTCTCTTGATATATGTGATTGGAAGAAATTATAACGGAATTATATTGGATTAATTCATGATTCATAAAGTTAGGGTTTATGTTCTTGAATAATTGGGAAAAAGTGTAGAGATTTGTAAATTTGATTGATGTTAGGATGGATTGATCCCTTAAAAACATGTTAGGATGTGACTATATATGTTTAGGATTGATTAGAGACCTTAAAACATAGTTGGGACGAAGTTTAGAGGAGATTTGAGAAGTAGAAATTGGGTGAAAAACGATTTTGGAAATTCTGGGCTCGCAGCTGGTCGCTCGTTAGAAACCAACCCAGGTCGTTCGAACGAGCTCGTTCGAACGAGCTTCTAACGAGTTGACCAGTCGCTTCTAACGAGGGGCAGTTTCGTTCGATATCTCGTTCGAACGAGATATCGTTAGAAGGTACAGTTCGTTCGAACGAACTGGAATCTCGTTCGAACAGTCTCGTTCGAACGACACTTCTAACGAGTTGATAGTGGAATCTCGTTCGAACAGTCTCGTTCGAACGAGACTTCTAACGAGTTGGAAGTCTGGGCCTTTTTGGACTGTTTTGATTTTTGGAGTCCCGTAAACTTGTTCGAGGATATTGATAACATTCCGATGATGATGTAATGATAGAATTGGGACTTTTAGGTATTTATGAGAAGGGAATTATATACGAGAGTTAAATTAAATGGACGATTTGGGTTGAGACGTGAGTGTCTACTACGACGAGAGAATAAATTATGGCGCGTATGATTATAAACCGGAATAGTATAAATGGTGATAATTATAAGTTAGTACGAGAATGCGAAATGTACTACGATTAAACTACGGGATTACTAAGATGTGTGTTTACTTAGTACTGGTATATGAATTGTGTGTATGACATACCTACTATACTGGCTATCATGGGAGGTTTGCGTTCGCTTAAGGCCCTCTAATCCTTGTGTTGCCCGGATTTAGACTGGTTACCTTGATGAACATAGGTCATAGAAAGACTTATTGGGATATTAATAAGTCCGCTGATCGTGGGAACGTAGGTATATGCGTGACCCATGTGATGTGACTGTGTTCGCCTCCATTATTTGTGATGTTGTTATCTGTGAACTATTCCTGAGAGATTCGGAATATGTAATCCTTATGTACGTGATGTACCGGGATGGATAGCAGAGTATATGTGCACCGCAGCTTAGTTCTCGGGGTGCTTGTATTGTATATTTATGATGTGAATAATATACACTTAATTAATGGGAACCTTCATGTTAATGTTGTGAATATAATTACGGTATTGCTTCGAGAAATATAACGAGTTAACTGATAGTGATATATATTGCATATTGAGCATCTGAGTTTACGCTAAACCCCTACTTAATAACGAGCGTTATAATGTTAATAGAACCGAGTAATATGGGTAGGACCTATGATAGTCTAGCTATAGATGATGTCACTTAGCTAGTGGTTTGTATCGTTGTAGATGGGTACTTACGTTAGGGGTGCACAGTTAGACGAGAGGTGAGAATATCATGTGAGTGCACGTCCTAACATGTACTTTGCATTTAATGTTTTAAATGTTTTTAAAGCACTTGCAGGTTTTTAAAATATAACTCCACATTCGGGCTCTGACCCGTTTGCTTTTCAAATCTATTTTTCTTTGTAAAACCATTTTAGGTGCCCAGCCACAAGGACACCATGCATAGGATACTCATTCAGGTGACGAGCTGTAGCTGTTTGTGGAAGCTACAGGGATTTGCTTGTAGACGCCTCTATCACTTGGATTCCAGATTCATTATCTCTCAGTTGTAGGGCATGTTGCCCATTTCTATTAGAGTTACATTTCCATTACAGTTTTCAGACTTTGGCATGTATTGTTTTAGTATTCGGTTTACTTTCCAGTTGTGGGATTGTAGTGAGGAGTTTTTCCTCCAGACTTTATTTACTTGATGTGATGGTTATTCTATTTACTTCTTTATGGTGAATGGTGTTATTATTCTTTATTACACTTGTTGTATGTTAATCAGACTTTAATTAAAATTTGGCACTTACTTTTTAAATACTAGGTGGTTAGTAATCATTAAAAATGTTTTCGACAGTGATGCTATTAACTGGACCAACTTGGCATTTTGAATTAATTTAATAAAGGAGTAGCTACCCGGTATTTAATTAGTTGGGGTGTCACATAGGGATAGTTGTTGTATGGGAGAATTGATTATGTTCGGGAAGTTATATTTCCTCCAGCTTCGTTATCACCGCCCACTATTAAGGGTAAGTTTTTACTCAAAGATACGTGAGTTATGTGTTATTCGATGAGGGTGTTATGCGCTCAATTGTTTATCATCTCTTCTCAGGCTACAAATTTGATAAAATCTGCTGAGAGTAATTTGACCAGCGTTGAGATTTCTACGAGTGATGGTTCGCTCAATTTCTTGTTTGTTTTTATATTGGGATTTATTGTGGTACTTTGTGCTTTGAGTCCGAATTACTCGTCCTTGACATGGTCGGGTATGATGTGATTGGTATGCCTTATCTCTACGACCGACATAGTTGAGTAGTAGCGTATAGGAGGGGTTCCTTGTTTGGATTCTGCTTTTGCGGGACGCTCCACGCGTGAACCTCGACGACGTTGGAAGTGGAGAGATGTTGTTCTTTCTTCTTTTAGTTAATTTCATTTTTATTTTTATTTTTGTTGGGTGGAAAGGTTTATCCGAGAATCACATAGAAGAGTGATCAATGGCTATTAAAGTGCAAAATAGAGGCACTATGTACAGTTCTCTCCTCTGAATGATGCGAGGGAGACTGGGATGCGAAGTCGAGTTAAGACTTCGGGTTATACCTTGATAAAAAGGCTATTTGAAAAGGTATATATATGTTGTGGGATATATAATTATAAGGCTTTACGAAAAGTGAATGTTTGATTTGTTAGACCTCCAGTGTTTATATGGTAATGTATATAAGTAGAATCTTTTCGGTCCCGAACATGTGTCTTAGACCTATATATCTTGATGACCGACAACGCAAGGTAGTAGTGTAACGGGAGGGTTCCTTGTTTGGATTTCGCTTAGGCGAGACGTCCCACGCACGAAATTGAGCAAATGTCGGGAGTTGAGAAAGGTTTTGGGCACTAGGGATATACCTAGTACTATGCGTATACGACTTAGATAGGATATAGGTAGGTAGACCTTAGGATTGTTTGGATATAAGGCCTTCAGTTTACGTGACGTTACTTTAGGAAGGTTGTCGAGAGTTGACCACGAATAAGTTGTGTGTTAACTCTAAGAGGGATTTATTCCCTAGTAACGAGAATTTTGGTTGGTTAAGGCCGAAGGAGATGAAGCCTCTCATAGTTAGAACGTTACGTTGGCAACTCAGCCTTCGGGAGGGAAGGGTGAATTGATTTTCACTCCTGAGCCCATGTTTTAAGCTCGAGGGTGGATTCAATTGACAAGTCTCTGCCATGCTGGGGAGTAATAATACTGGAGTGTCGACTTATTGTTGATGCGCCTCATAAGTTTAAACTTGTGAAAAAGTATTATCCCCTGTTTGAATTGAAGTTCATCGTGGGGGTGATCGCCGTATAGGAAGGGAGATGCTACTTCCTGGGCAGAATTTAGCTTTTTCGTGCGAGCAACACTTCTTTGCAAGATGTCGTAGGAGAGACAGGGGTGGTTAAGACCACATATACAAGTTGTTGGTTAAGGGAACATTGTCCTACCCTATCGACCTTGAGGGTGGGGTGCGTTTCCATAAGAGAATTTTATCCCGAATGAGAGGGACTTAAGAAATGCAGATATAGTGCGGTCTGGCGGTTGTAAGGTTGCGTTACATGCGAATAACGACTTATGTGTCAAATTATGCGCCGCCAGTAGTATTGGCCGGGCATGGAAAGGTTAGTGGACTGCATAGGGTGCCTTTGATTATAGTTTCCGACCGAGAAAGATTTTCATTTCCCACTTGTGGCAAGTTTCCAAGAAGCCATGGGAATCAAATTTTGGTTAAGCACTTCTTATCATCCTCCACAGACGGCCAGACCGATAGGGTAAACCGCATGTTGGAGGATATGCTCTTTATGTGGGTACTTGACTTTAAGAGTAGTCGGGAACAGTGCCTTCCACTAGTTGAATTCTCTTATTATATTTTGCATCGATTCACTATCGGGATGGCGCTTTAATAAGCCTTGTATTGTAGGTCGTGTGGATCCCCCGCTTGTTGGTTAGAGGTGCGAGATGATAAGTCTCTCGGACCTGGAATGATTCGAGATACTTCTTTAAAAAAATTAAGCTCATTCGGAATCGCATTCGTATAACCAAGATCGACGAAAGAGTTAGGTCGGTGCGGGGAGAAGGCATGTGGAGTTTGAGGTCGGTGGACCAAGTGTTGGTGCGAGTATCGCCTATGAATGGCAATATGCATTTCGAGAAAAAGGAAAACTTGCACCGCGTTACATTGGACCTTGCCTATATATGATAATGTGGGTCCGGTAGCCTATTAACTTGCTTTACCGAAACATTTGTAGCAAGTTGATGACATGATCCATATCTCCTTTGTAAAGTAAGTACAAGGGATGGGATGGTGCCTTTAGGCACATTTCTTTAGAAGATTTTGGGATGCAACTTGCCGTTCCTTATGAGGAGTAGTCGGTTGCTATTTTTAGAGCGTGGAGAGTGGCAATTTAAAACCGCCGGTAGTACCTTTGGCTATGGTGCTTTGTAGCCACCATAATGTCGAGATGTCGACATGTGATCGTGGGGATGACATGCGGAAATGGTATCCGCATTTCTTCTTGTGAGGTATGCCTGAATTTTGGGGGCAAAATTCCCTCATAAGGGGGGGAGAATGTAACAACCCTCTCTTTTGGTAGCCTATTTTATATTTATTTACTATGTGTAGTAATTAATTATAAAATGATGAATGTTGAGTAAATATTAATTTAATATGGGAAAGGTTAATATTTACTGAAATGTTGTATGATTACCTGATGAGTAGGTAAAAATATCCATGTGGTGATTTACGGTGTCATAAGATATAAAATGACATTTTGGTTTAATGAGAAACCGGAACTTAAAATGAGTTATAAAATTTCCAAATGATAATTTAGAGGGTGTAGTTAGTCCCGGTAGGTGCGAGACAGTCAAAACAAGTGCCATATTACATTTGGGCATTTCGATCACTTTTGACTGGTTTTGGCTTTAAAGTGTAGTCGCGTATTATTTTATCACGTATTAGTCACTTAAGTGGGCTTAATTTTATTTCCCACCCCTATTCCCATTCTTCCACTTTTACAATTGAGAGAGAGAGAGAAAGGAAGAAAGCCTTGGGAGAGAAAGAGAAATTTGGAGACTCAAGCTTGGATCATTGCCTACACCAAATTAAATCTGCATTTGTATGATCAAGGCAAGTTATCTACTTGCTATTATCTGATTTAAGTAGAATAATTAGTGTTGATAGTTGTGAATTGTTATGGTTTAATCATTTTAGGGTTTTGTTAGATAATTTGGGTATTAACCCTTGGAAATTGATTTGGATGATACATATGGAAATTGATGGTAGCAAGATGCATTTGGGGTGTATTAGTTCCCTTAAGTGATTTAAGTTTGGTTGGTTTTGGGTTTGGGAGAATTTGGAGTTTAGAACTCCATAGCCAAACTTGGCTATTCCGCAGGAGCGAATCGATTCGGCCCCTTGGGCAAATCGATTCGCATAGATGCAGTTTCCCAGGTCTGTGTATCCGAATCGATTCGGGTTAAGGCCGAATCGATTCGGCAATTGCAGAAACTAAATTTTGTTGTCCGAACCTATTCGCTTTCAGAGCGAATCTATTCGTTGGAGCGAATCGATTCGGCCCTTAGGGCGAATCGATTTGGTTCCAGCAGTTTTGGGTCTTTTTCCTTTTAATTTTCATCCTTATTCTTTAGGATTAGGACCTAGGAACCTTCTTGAATGAAGTAAACTTAGAGTCCTAGAGTATTAGCTGAGTTTGAACGTTACCCTAGACTAGAAAAGGGTTCATCTGGGGTTTATTCTGGGGAGGTTTCAAGTGATGTTAAGGCATTACTTATTTTAATTCAAACTTTTTTGAAGTTTGGAAGTTAGGAGTTTGGAAGCCCATGCTTGGAGACTTTTGGGGCTTATTGAGATTATATGAATCTTGGGGATTCGTAGGATCATAAAGATCATTTGGAGATTTAGTTGGAACTTGTAATTTGAGGAATATCAATGAGAATATTCGATAGGGATAGGTTCGCAAAAGTGAACCAAGTTAGTAAAGGTAATAGGTTCAACTAAAATGAACCCAAACTATGTTAATGATGATTGGTTCAAATAAAAATGAACCCAGTTGTTTAATGATGATAGGTTCGAATAAAAAGAACCAAACACATGGATATTGGTCATGGTAAATTGAAATGAAAATGTGATATAATATGGTAAATGTTAATTTACTTAAACACCTCTCTAAATGACATCATAAGGGAAGTTCGCGCGCTTGGTGATGCCCCCTGGCTAGTGAATGCAGGGTGGATATAGTCCTAGGCCATATGCGGGGTTTTGTATATTTTTCTGCACTGGTTAGGGGATTCCGGGTGTGGTCCTGACTTTCCCGCAGGCATATGGTCGCTTCCCGACGTTGCGTTATGATCCCAGGTTGTCTTGTATAGATAGACCCTGGAAGATAATGGTCATTTAGGGGCGCGCCCAGTGGGGAAACTCGGAGGGGCGGTCTTAGAATCGTTATATATATGTGAATATAACTTTTTTGCATCAAGTGGGACTTGATGGTTATATGCCATAAAGAGCATGGGTACGTGCCATAAAGATCACGGGAAATGAGATTAATGTGATATGTGCCATAAAGAGCACGTGATTTAAATTTATGTGCCATAAAGAGCACTTGATATTAATGGTATTCCTATTAAGGAATAGAAAGATAAAATGGAAAGATAATTAACTATGGAAGTTAATTAAAATGGAAGGAAATTATATCTTCTTGATTTAAGCCAAAAAAAAAATGGTTTTATTCCTATTAAGGAATGTAAGAAGGATATGGAAATTGGTTTTATGAGGAAATGTTTTAAATTTAAGTTATTTACTTTTCTTTCTTTTTGAAATTAACATTTCATTTCATCATTTAATTAAATTGTCTTAAATTGTAATTTAGGCTTAACATGTTAGATAACATGCCATATTATCATCCTTATCATTCATGCATAACTGTTCATTTCTATCATGCTTTTTATTCTTCTGGTGATCATATAAAACCCGGCCCTGACCGGTTTACTTTCCTTGTTGTGTATATGATTGTATCCGCTCAGGTGCTCCCCTGCAAGGACGCCCATTTTGACATTTCCTTTCCTTTGCTTTCGACGAGCTGTAGGATTTTGCGGGTTATTACGGGTCATTGTATTAGACGCTTTCATCTTTGTGTTCTAGATATGATCGGGTCTTTTCCCTCGGGCGTGTGGCCCAAACTTTTGTAATTGATTTAATGAATGTATTAATTACGATATTAAATGGTTGTACGATGTTCTATGTAGCTGTGGACCGACAACTTATTCGGTCCATTTGTATACATTCGTTTTAGTTGTATTACATATACATCTTTTGGAATCCCACTTGCTTATCAGATTGGGTTGTTTAAAATTTAACTTTCTTAACTGCATTTTTAAAATTTTACGCTTTTTGGCAACCCGTCTTCTGATTTATTGGGTGGTTTTCCCGTATACTCAGTTTATTTTTATTGATGCTGAGGATGATATCCACCCATGATTCCTATTACATTTGGGTATCGGGCTGGCGACCCCTTATCTCGGATCGCGGGTTGTCACAGTTAATGCAATTGATGTATCCGTCAAACTATTACAAGATGCAAATGACATCAGAGAGTAACATGATGTAGTTGATGTCCTATAATGTGGAAGAACAGTAGCCTACATGCTACTTGAAGCTAAAGGAACCAATAAAATTAAAGACAATGGTAAAGGTAAAGTTGTTTAAAAAAATAGACCCGCAAGAGAATCGAGGATGAAAGGCCCATATGATCCGGTGTGAAAGAACCCACAAAGGAAATAATTTGTCTCTTATCTTAGTCCTGTTTCAGATGTAATTGTAATTGTAATTGATGGATTTCAAAACAATTTTGGTACTTTGTGATTTAGTTTTTCCACAGTTTGTAATATGGTTTGTTAACTTTTATTGATTTATCATTATATGTTATTAATTTTGTAATTTTGGTTTGTTAATTTTGTTATTTGGGTTGTTTTTGTTAATTTTGTCATTTGGATTGTTAACTTTGAATCTTAATTACTATTTTCATAGAAGTGGATTCAAATTTACATGGGAATTTATTTGACACCCAGGGATTTTTAAAAACATATCAGATCCCACGACAACTTCTAATCGTGATTTTGACTCATATACATTCAAATTCTACTGTGTAATTAATTACATGGTCTCAAGTCGCCGTGTAGTTGTTACCACGACCACAAGTCACCGACTAATGTCAAATGTTCAATTTGTGCAGGTATTTCCCACGGCATCTAACCAACGTGAGATTAACCTCACAACAACATGTCATCGAAGTATTAATCACATGGTTACAAGGCACCGAAGAGTGATGAATGTTTAATTTTACATGGTATTTCTCATGGTCTCGCGGCCAAACCCAAATCCCACCAAGTAATTAGTTACACGACCTCAAGTCACGGTGTAGTTGTTTCGACAGCCACAAGTTACCGAAGAGTGTCAAATGTTCAATTTTTGCATGTATTTCCCACGGCGTCTAACAACCGTGAGACTGACCTCACGAAAACATGTCACCTTATTATTGATCACATGGTTACAAGGCACCAAAGATTGCCAAATATTTAATTTTACATGTTATTTCTCACGGCTACTGAGCACCGTGATTTGCATCTCATGGCCAAATCCCACCGTGTAATTAGTTACGCGGCCTCAACTCACCGTATAGTTATTCTGACAACCACAAGTTACCAAACAGTGTTAAATGTTCAATTTTTACACGTATTTCCCACGACGTTTAACCATGTTAAGATTGACCTCACGAAAGCATGTCACCATAGAATTGATTACACAGTTACAAGGCATCGAAGAGTGCCAAATGTTTAATTTTACATGTTATTTTTCACGGCTACTGAGCACCGTGATTTGCATCTCACGACCAAATCCCACCGTATAGTTAGTTACACGGCCTCAAGTCACCGTGTAGTTATTCCCACGACCACAAGTCACCGAACATAGTCAAATGGATAAAAACCATAGTGACTTATTGTCGCAATGTCCAATTTTGACTGTGGTCTTAATAAGAACATTTCCTTGTTGGTTTGGTGTTTGTAAGAGCATGGTTACAAGTCACGGTGGTTTATTTATGTTAATGACAAGATATGTCCCTGAGATGCATATCTTAAATACAAGAAATAATATGTACATAAACATCATCATATGTACATAACATAAAGATATTTTAACTTCACCAAGCTTGCAACTAAACACAACACAAGTAATATGTACATGAACATCATCATATGCACATGAACATCATTATATGCACATAACATAAATACAAGAACAATTTTCCATTAAAGATAACATATCTAATTATTTATTTCCAAAAAAAAATCTTTACATCATTATTTCCTTCACGAATCCACCTAAATTAGAAAAGAGTTACATATACATATACATATCCATAAAACATTACATCATTATTTCCTTCATGAGTCCACCTAAATTAGAAAATAGTTACATATACTTCTCCATAAAAAATTCTTTAAATATTCTACCCAAACATTCTTCAATACCTTCATCAAGGTACTGTCAAATCCTCTTATTCATTTGATGAAATCATGGTTGGTTCATCCTTAGTCGCAACAATTTATGGGCAAATTTTTTGGAACTCAACCACACGGATCTTAAACATAGTCTCCCATTCCAAAGCCTTGGGTGAGGCATGCTCTCTCCAATTAATAACAATAGGGGGTAGGGGGAAAGTCTTGTGCATTGCAATACGACCCAGTGTACATTTTAAACATTCAAAATGAATACAACCTAGTTCTCTTACAATGGACTTTTTGGCACAACATCAAATGGCACAAATTTTAAACATTAAACATTGGATATCATCACGGTCATTATATTCAAAGCATTAGTTGAAAGATACACAAAGTCCGACATGATAAACAATTTATCCTTGGGGAACGTGTGACAAATAAAGTCGAGTCGAGCTTCATATGTTTTAAAGGGTTTGACTTCATTATTGATTCGTACCGACTCTTGTTTGCACGTAGTTCTGCCAATAATGTGTTCCTTACCGCATGAATATGTTTCAAACCATCCCCAATCCCATCCCCTCTTGTATCCACCGTGTATTCACAATTACCATCAGATCTCACTTCAAATATGTCATTAACAAATGGTTGGAAAAATTTAGGTACATGTTTATTGTTCAATTTAATTTCTGTCGACCACTTGTCTGGAATTTTGGAGGTGAAAGGTGGACGGTTGTGTATATTTTTTTAAGGTCTGCATTTATAGGTGCATCGACCTCCCATGTTGAAGGTATTCGCATTGTTGAGTTTGCATTTTTTTTATCACTTTGGCTCATCCTCTTCGTCTTCGACCTACCCTTTTTTTATTTTTTGGGTTGGCTCCCTTAATGAGGTAAATGATGGAGTCCCAATTTCCATAAACTTTCTCAAGAGCATCTTCCTTTATGCCTCATCAGATTTACCCCATAGTTTCTTGAAATTTTTTATTTTCTCTATTTAATCCACATCACAGTATTTGGGGATATCCGGTATGATGGAAAGTTTTCTCCAATGACCATCTAAAGCCCATTAGAGAATTGGATTTCCATCTACCTCATATATTTCCAACTCATGAGCACATGTAATCCCGTACACAGTACGTAGGATGTGACTACATGTCAATTTTGTAAACAAAAATTCCCTGGTACAATGAGTGACAACTGACCTCATGATGTCTAACTCTCGAATAATCATGTTCAAGACCAAGTGAGATGCTCATCCTCTAATTTCTCTTAAAATTGGGTCATTGTGCATATGATTGTTTGTTCAAAGTGACTTTTCAAATTATGTAGTTATCCATGTCACTTGTAGATTTAGCAATGAATTCATCCCTTTCCAAACAGTGGCGAAGGCACCGGTGTTACAATCCAATTTTTTCTTTTGTTTTGAACGCGCACCCTCCGCCCTGTTTGTCACCCGGTTACTCCTGTTCATAACCTTGTTATTCCAAGCATAAGTAAATTGATGGCACACCGACATCCAATTTTTAGTAATATAGGCAATGAGATTTGGAAATTTTGCCCACTCTTGTACAAGACATTCCCAACTTTGATTAAAGGCCCAGCTTATGTCGGACTCTGTGACCCCTATGCACCCTTTAATGAATGGGTTATTATCCTACCCCGTGAGACCGTGATTTGTACAAGAAAGTTCCACATTATTTTACAGGTGGAATGAGAAAATCAATGTGTATGCAACGGGAAATATAGCTCGAACCGCATTCAGACACGATTGTTATCTATCAGACATAATAACTTACGACATTTCTTTTGGCTCGTATAGGCTTTGCAAATGGCTCAACTCCCACTGGAAGTTTTCCTCCTTTTTCATTGACAAGAAATCGAAAATGAGGCAAAATGACTGACTCGTGGAAGTTACACCAATCATTTCAAATAATGGCATGTTTTACCTATTTGTCTTATATGTGCAGTCAATAACGAGCACAGTGGGAAAACACTTTGCCAACATAATTGATGTCGGGTGGGCAAAGAATAAATAATCTAAAACATCTGTACATTCACATATCTTGTGCCAATACAAATAATGATTCTTAAAAGGAAGATGCAAAAGTTATTGCATTGCATTACAACCTTGCATTTCACAGGTCTTCATTTTGTATTTGGCATTGTAAATTGTTCTCATGGTAGAATTTTTTTTCGATTCGCGTTGCTTCAATGTAGTCAAGACCTCTTTAAATCCAACACCATTTGCCACCAGCTCCTTTACAATTTTCCACTCCTCTCAGGTTAACTGGCCGACATTAGAGTGACCAACCAATGACCTTGGAACTTCATGATTATGCGACCCAAATGTGACTGATAACTGCCAATGCCCACCAACCAATGGGATACCTTTCAATCAGAAAGGACAATCACATTTCTTAGTGGGTGAATTTCTTTTCCTCTTCTTCTCATCAACATATCCCTTTCTACTATGATTCCTATGTATGTCACTTCTTTCACAACCCAATATGATATGCAACTTTCTCCCCGGCATGTTTTTTTTACTTCAATGTAATTACAATGACATTGAGCCTTTTTCCTTTTTGTTGTACATAATCTGTCATTGGTTCGCGAGATTAAAAAACCTAGAAATGAAGGCACGATAATTAGTTGTTGTCAATAATAAAAAATTCCAAAAATATTTCATCAAAGTGAAATGAAAATTATTTATACCTCGTCGGTGGTGAACTACACTGAATGATCATGCTCGACGGGTTTAGGATCCTCTTCGGTATATGATACATCCTATCACAAATTACCAAAAAGTATAAGTGTTTAGTTAATATAAATAGTAATCAAAAGGAAGTAAGGTTTTGAGATACGATTATTACAATTTCCAAATCGGGGAACTCGTCCTGCAAGTTAGGTCCTTGGGTCCTATTTTAATCATCATTGTGATTACCCTCATCCGGTATACTTGGGTATGTAGGTTCACTGTTGTTAGTACCTAGAATGTCACTTTTCTGGCTATCATGGAGTCCATTACTATTACTAGTGCTAGGGACGCATAGATTGCCAATGTCCCGCCAAAATGTGGCATCGTTGAGAAGTTCCTCATCAAAGTGAAACATAGTTTGTATTAATCATTAATTGATTTCCATAAATTAGCAATGGTACAGAACAATTAGAACCTTACACACCGTGTTAAAATAAGAGCAAAACCCCTTTAACCACAGTGAGTTGAAATCGTGGTTTGTGAGATTTCACGGCTGCAAGTTGTCATGGTAAAATAAAAGCGAAAGCCCTTTAACCACGACGAGTTGTAACCGTGGTTTGTGAGATCTCATGGATACAAGTTTCCATAGTAAAACATTAACGTGAAACCCATTAACCATGGTGAGTTTTAACTGTGGTTTGTGAGATCTCACGACTATAAGTTGCGTGGTAAAACATTAGCAAAATACACGAAAATACCACGAACACTTATGGCCGTAATTTGTGAGATACCTCGGCTACCAGTCATCGTGGCATTCTCGTCAGGACATACCCATTTACCACAGTGACTTGTAGCGGTGTTTGGTGAGCTAATATAGTCACAAGTCATCATTTGAAATTAATTTGTCACTGGCCACTACCACGATTATGAGTCACCTTGAGACTTCATCTTCTACGGTGACTCGTCACCACAGTTACAGGGTATAGATACTAGGGTTTCTTACATATGCTTTTTTGATTTTTTGTTCTCAAATGATTAGAACAAATGATAAAAGGATGAAAATATCCTCAAACTTATCGAGTGAACATTAAGCATCAGTTTTTTAATGATCTTCTTCTTTGGTGGGTTTTTGAGGTCCCATTGTAGAAAACTAGGGGGTTTCCTTGCAAAAACTCCAACACAACAGAGAAGGCAATGCAAACGCTGAATATAACGGTGGTGGAAGTTGGTGGCTAAAGGTGATAGGTGGTGGTGGTGGTGGTGTAGTGTTTATGGTCGTGGAGGTGGCTTTTTCCGGGTGGGTTTGTTTGAAATCAAAATTGGGATGTTTTTTTGTATAAGGAAAATGTTTTTTGGTGTTATTTCTTATTTTAATTAGGGGTATTATAGTAAGTTCACCAAAATAAAAAGGTGAGAAAATTGGTGTTTTAAAGTAAAATATGATTTGACTTTTAGTGTGGTATTAGGGAGAAAAATTGGGGTGCCTTTAACAGCACCCATGTGTAAAAGGCTGATTTTTCTTAAAAATGTTTTTCCTAGATTTTGCTTACTAAAAATTTATAACGTGTAAAAATCATTAAAAATGTTTATAAACAGTTACAAAAAGCCATGGAGTGTTGTTTTTATTTTTTTGGGACAATCAATATTTAGTCCCTAGGAGACAAGTTCATTTTACACTTAATACACCTTATTTTTTATGATCCAAAAAGGCCCACCGTTTATTCTTTGACACACTTTTCTTCGAGTTTAGGATGCGGTTAAAAAAAGTGTTTGTTAATATTTTATATGCTGAGAGACTTTTTGGAACATATTAAGGCTTGTGCTAAATATTAATTAAAAAGCTATTAAGAGCCTTCTAGTCAAATGATCCATCAATTTTAGAATTATTTGGTGTTTGACATCCGTTAGTTCTTTATAATTGAGTTAAACTACTGTAATTTTTATTTCTTAGTTGCAAAAAGTTTTACCAAATTTTTTTTCATTGCTAAAAGTCATATTGAGACTTAAAAGCCCAAAAGTAAAAATATTTAGGCCTAAAGTTTACCAATTAATGAGGTACAAATAACCCTTATTTTTTTAAAGGTGGTAATAATCATGTTAAAAAACATTTGTCCAAAATATAGGTTAAAAAGTATTATTGTAAAAGTCCCTCCACTCAAATTCGCTTAAATCCAACTACATAAGTCGTTGTTTGTCGTTTACATGGAGGACCACTCGTCACCGGCTAGCAGTGTTTGCTTGCCTTTTATATTTCTTTATTTTTGTTAGGCGTCAACCTTTTGATTTGTTGGACTAGTCATTCTGATATTATGTGTAAGAGGGTAGTCCCCTTGTAGCCTGGGAGTATGGTAATACTAGTTGAGGTGTAACCCCTGTAGGTATAGTGATAAATGATAACTCATAAACTCCTTAATGAATACACAATGTTATATATGATTAACACTCAGATTGAACTCACAATACACTCGTGTATAACTCAAACAATAATAAAGGAGAACTCAGAAGTGACTTATTCAAAGGGAGAGAGAAGTAAGCACCTAAGATACACCTTGGCCGGCAGCCAACACACCAACAACCTCTGAAAGATCGATGGTTGGATATTAAAAGCTTCGTAATAAATGACAATGGTGTGTGAGTAAGAGCTCTGATCTGTAATAACTTCTCCCTGATATATTCTCTCTCTCTAGTAATAATATCTCTAGAAAGATCTCCCTCTCTTAGAAGTGGTTAAGGCCAATAAATATCCCCCACACCACTCTCGAGATGCCTTAGTCCTTCATATATGTGAAAAGACATTCTCTCCTACTTTATGTCATGAACATTAAATGCATGATGGACCAATCAGTTCTATGTCATAAACATTAAATGTCAAGACATGCCTTTTTCCCAACCACTGTGCATTAGAGGACTGTAAGCACATAGGTGACTCATTAACTGTCTGACAACCCCAAATACCACGACAGTTTACTCAAGTAAGGATTGAACAGTGTCCAGATGGCTAGTGACATCACCTAACGTAAATGTGGCATTAGGTAAGGGCTCTTTGGTTCGAAACTTGATCATACGATGGAACTCAAGGCTGCTCCGTAGAAGTTGCCTTGGTGAAAGGTATCTTAGTGTTTTACCAGGTGTATCTAAGATGGTCAAGAAAATCCCTGATGCTGCCTCACTTCTCAATCCTCTAAATCAAGTCCCTATGAAGTTCCCATGGCGAGGTCATTCGATAGAGAATGTAAGCTCTCACAGGCTATGATATAAGTATATCTTAACTAAGCACGAAAAAGAAGATAAGTGATGAGCTCTTTCGTCCAGTCTCTTCGCTGGGAGGTGTCCCTGGTCTTCCATGCTGAGCTGCCTCCTTGAGCTTCCTCACTGAGCTGCCACGCTAAACCGCCTCCTTAAGCTTCTTCACTGAGCTGCCACGCTGAGCTACCTCCTTGAGCTTCCACACTGAGCTGCCACATTGAGCTGCCATACTAAGCTTCCATGCTGAGATGCCTCCTTGAGCTGCCACGCTGAGCTGCCTCCTTGAGCTTCCTCACTGACCTGCCACGTTGAGCTACCTTTATGCTAATTTCTTCCCTTAAGTCTCATCTTATATTAGCTGGGGAGGCTTATCTCTAATTCAGAGATTATCTTCAAGTCCCCCTACATTTTCCCCTTCGTGGAGAGATTTGTTGTGGTAACAAGAAATGTCTGCACGAAAACTTCTCAATTCGATGAACCTTCTACTTGCGAGTGAAATTTTTTTGCGTTTATGAACCAAAGCCTTGTAAATTCTCAGCGAATGACGAGGGGACATCGCAACTTTTTTTTGTCGTTACATCTCAGTCATTCTGTCTTCTTCGACGGTGGTTGGAATTCTCCCCAGATATCTGAGGCAACTATTAATTACCCGTTGTGGCTACTCAGCAGTTAAATTCTCCCATAACTATGCTAGCATTTGAGCCTCCTAAATTCTCCCCAGTCTTTACGTTCCATTATCCTCTGGGTAATAGAAGGATCTTTCCGTTAGGGCCCGCCCCTAGTATAAGGACTTGTTCAAAAAGTGAAATTCTCCCCAATGTACCTAACCCAGAAGTAACTCTAATTGGGCTTATGGTGATGGGACATCGTCAACTTTTTGAACTTTGCTCTGAGGGGGCTCTGTTTGGTTTCAAAAATTTTGCGTCAAAACTTAACTTCTCTTAAAATCAAGTCACCTTCTCCTAAACTTCGTCTCATTAATGATGTTCTCCTGTCTTTTCAACTGTCAAAGCGTGCTCCGAAGTTCCATGTGTCCACTTACAATCATTTTGACGGCTTGGCACGTTCCATTGTGGGAAACTCAAACGTCCACAAGATTTAAAATGACTAGTTCTCAAAACTTAATCACTTTTCTTCGTCTTTGTCTCTTTCCTAACCTTTATTTTTACAGAGCTTGTTTATATATATATATATAGAGAGAGAGAGAGAGAGAGAGAGAGAGAGAGAGAGAGAAAAGGAAAATCGCCATTTATTGCTGCTAGTTTTCTTCATCTTGTTCTTCCTTTTTCATCTTTGCTTCTCAGTCTTTATTTCTCCGCTATTTTAAACTCTTCCCTTCTTATCTTCAAACTCTATTATCTATCATGGCTTCTTCAAGTTATTTTATCGCTCCTCCTACTGGTGATTCGCCTGCCACCACCACTGCTGCTACCGCCGCCCCTATAGATGCTGTCGCCTTGATTGCAGCTCGCCAGGAATAAGTGCATTTTTACCGTCGCTCTCCTGTCTTTGCCGAGGAAGAAGAATTTTCTAGTTCTTGGAGGAATGTGTCTCGCCAAGTGTGATGCCTTAACACTTGGTTATGAAGATGAGTCAGTTGCCAATTGGGGTTTCTTCCCTCCAGAAGGGACTCTGCATTTTCGCATTAATTGTGGTGACTTTCCATTTTCTTAGATTGATTTCGAAGGTCCTGGAGGCTCCCCTTTACCCTTTGCTGAATGGAACAACCATATGCAGTCCACTTACACAGAAGATCCTACGAACGTTGGGCTTCATTGGGCGTTTTGGTTTGGTGACTTCACTCTATCTAAGAATAATGCTGCTTTGCAAGCATTGGTTTCTCGCTGGAACGTCACAACACACACTTTATTGGCTGCGTGGGGAGAATTCATGGTGACATTGGAAGATGTTTGTGAATTACTTGGGCTTGATCCCATAAGTACCTCTTCTTACCACGATGAGGCTTTGGATGCAGAGAAGACTGCTGCTCGTGCTGAACTGGACAAGATATGCTGAAGGTGCATAGGACTTCAAACAAGGCCACTTTCACCCCTCTCATCAGCTATTTCTTTCAGGCCCCTTCCGTGAAAGGTGGTCCTTCTGTGGTTGGCCAAGGAAAAGGTACACCCTTAGAGCTTCCAGCTTATATCCTTGTTGTCCTTTCCCACTTTATATTGCCCGGTAAACCCAACGACAAACCCAAGTGGGATCTCATTAATATTTCTATTCGTTTAGCTAGGGGGTTCAAACTCCCTCTGGCAGCTATGACATTGGGGTCCCTCTATACTTTGTTGGACATGACCCACTTAGATATGGAACGGTCCCTGGGTCATTATAACTTGACAAACTTTGCCAACACTATAATTCTGACTGGTTTTCTGTATAGCCGTTTTCCTAATATAGCTGCTACCGAAAAACCTTGCCTTATTCGTGAAGACCTTAAACCCCATCGATTATATAGGTTTCACACAAAGCAAAGTAGGAAGGAACTTCTTCCCGTCATCGATAGGCCTGGTTATTATGAAATGCGACCTTGTGGTGAGGATGACTTTTCCCAGACTTAGTAATGTTTTACTCACCAAGCTAGATCGATCAGTGCTACATCGGAGGAGCTTGTTAATGAAGACCCTTCGCTCGCTATGGTGCTTCTATTCACCTCAGGCTATCTTCCTTCATACACTAACTAGGGGTATTCAGAGAACTATAATCCCAGCTGTTGCTCCCGCCAGTTTGGCTATGATCAAGGGGTGCCTCGTCCTATCTTCCAGGACAACCATTGCAAGGAATATTTTTTAGGCATGTTCTCTTTATACAACTGTTGTTGTTTCCTCTATCTGATCCACAATCGCTGGGCGAGTCACCATCCCTTTCATAAGAAGGAAAGGCGGTGTGACTTATCTCTTCGCTACTAAATATTGGCCGTTGCATTAGGGGAGAATAAGGAGTTTTTTTTAAGTCCTCCCGTTTATCCCCCTGTTCTCTCATTTTCTTCTTCTGAGTTGGGTCTTAAGGGAAACTCTGTTCTGGGGGTTTAGTTCCCTATGAGCAAGACCTCTAAAGATCCATGAGCGAGCTTCCTCCTTATTGTCCTACGATCCCCACTACCTTGCCCAAGGCCAAAAAATCTCCAACGCCCAAACAGACTAACGATGGTGCTTCTACCGATGTGGCTCCCAACGAGGGGCCATCAAAACCTACTGCCAAGAAGGCCAAAAATTATAAGAGTGGGTCTTCCTCAAGATAAAAGTCCCAACCCAAGTCCCAAGCTCCTATTGATGCATTCCTAATTACCTCCATTCCTCCTTCTACCAAAATACTTGAGGATATACGGTTGGAATTCCAGGTTGAGATGCAACGGTTACAACATGATTTTCTCAAAGCTACACCCCCGGTTCCTCCCCCTACGGCGTTTCCTATGGTCCTGGTGGATCCAACTGAGGGGGTCCCATCTAGGAGGAAACGTTCCAGAGTCCTTTATGCCCTAGGTTCTTCTGGGTCTAGAAAGAAGAATTTGGGTACAAAAACCCATAATAAACGTGTCTATGAAATACCACCACCATCTGCTGCCCCTACCCCCAGGACCTCTCCTCCTCCATTTACTGTCGAGGATATCACTTTGGATGATAGCACTGACGGTGAGCAAAGCCAAATTGAGAGTGCTTCGTCTGTTCCTTCACCACGTGCCTCACCACTGGTCATATCCTTACATTCCTTTCCTGAGCCAGAGGTATGTTTTGGTTTTTTCTACACTCCCATTTTATGCATAGTGAAGTGTGTTTTCAAACACTTAAAGACATTTGGTGCTAGAGGTTGAAAGAGAAAGGCTAAGTCCTCCTGTGAGCCCCTTCTTTGGAGGACGCTTTGGGAATACGTCTGCTAATGTATCTCCCCCCCTTCTCCTATATACGGGTTGGCATATTCTCGTCGTTCTACCTCAAGGAGTGATGAAGAGTCTGCTAGGAGAGATAATGCTTCTGTAGAATTCATTGGGGCATCCTTCCAGCCAGAGAAAACTCCTCTGGACTAATCTTTGCCATCTGCTTCACCAGTAGTTCCTCTGAACATTGTTTCAGGTTTCGTCTAGCCCGCCAGAGGTAATAGCTTGACTAACAGTTAGCTATTTTTTCCTCCATTGTTTTTTTCTTTTGTTGTGGGAATAAATATTTTCATTGACCTTCAGGTCGTAACCTCCCCTGATATGGCCACATCCATCGCTAGGTCAATTCTGCAGTTCCCTTTGGTGAGGCATGCAATTATTCTATCTCCCTTTGACACATTTCTCTTTGGGTTTAGGATGCGATAAAAAGTGCTTGTTAATATTTTATATGCGGAGAGACTTTTTGGAACATAATAAGGCTTGTTCTAAATATTAACCGTTATTTTTTTAAAGGTGGTAATAATCACGTTAAAAAACGTTTGTTCAAAATATAGGTTAAAAAGTATTATTGCAACATTCCCTCCACTCAAATTTGCTCAAATCCAACTACAGAAGTCGTTGCTTATCGTTCACAAGGAGGACCACTCGTCGCCGGCTAGCAGCCTTTGCTTGTCATTTATATTTCCTCATTTTTGTTAGGCGTGAACCTTTTGATTTGTTAGAGTAGTCATTATGATATTATGTAAGTTATATATGTACATAAATTGTCATTGAGGGGTTTGGTTTAGAACCCACACCACACATGGAGAAATATAGGCTGAGTTGGAGTAATTAGATTTTGGTGATTAATTCAATATATTGGTTTCAGAAAAACTAGAGTGGTTAGTTAGAACGATTTATTTTTTTATTTTCTACGTGTGATTAATTATAATAATACACATCTATATGTTGTGGCCGATTTTTATTGGTATAAACAGCGATGGCCTGAGACTTTGGGGCCAAGGCGAACTTGTAAAAAGAGCCCCTCTTGCACATATTAAAAAAGAGGCATATACTAAACATTACTTCGAACATTTTTTAATACACGTTTAGTCCAATTCTTTTTATTTTTTTCCAAAAAGTCCCTCGCTACGTAAAAACACTAAAAAAAGGAGCTCCGGTGAGGATCGTCGGAGCTCCTACAGTTGGGGAGGGGGGGGGGGGTATTAAAAAATGTTTGAGTGACTTTTTAGTAATTGATCCTAATTTAAATGGGTATTAATTAATTTTACTCTAAGGAGTACGCACTTTCGGGACATTTTTTTATCTAAGTTTTGGCTGGTAGGCTTCTTAAATAGAGATTTAGCTTTTGACATTGTGTGGAGATTGAATATAACCAAGAATTAAACGGATAATATACTAAAAATCCATCATTGTCACCTCACACCAAAATCCATCTTTGAAGTGCATACAACAAGAAGCCCCAATTCACTTGAGCGCATGTCTTTTCAATGTCCAACTTTCAATTAATTCTAGGAAGATCCCTTTAAACGTAGCCTTTACATACTCATTCACGACCAACACCGCATAAATTATCTGTCTCCCCCGAGAAACAATTTTTGTGACTTCGAGATCACATAATCAATTACCCTCGTAAGTCCCTGTGATAGTGCTTTACCAATCAACTGATACACACTACCCTCAAGACTAATTGGACTAAAATCTTGAATGTCAATCACCCCTCCTTTCTTTAGATACAACGTGATGAATGAATCATTCAAGATCCTTTATGATAAACACTTCCAATAGAACATCTCAAACACTACATTACATCCTCCATCATCACCCTTAGCAAGACTACAAAATCCATCTAGAAACCATCCGGTCCAGATCCCTTATCCCCACTCATGGACTGAAGAGTCAGGACCACCTCCTCCTCTGTAAAACAATCATCCAAACCCTTCCACGCGTCCTCAGAAATCGAATTAAATATCAACCCCTATAAAGATGGTTTCCAAGCCTCCTCCTCCGTAAACAACTTGTAGTTTGAACAATTCCATTTTCACCTCCTTCGTATCCTACGTCAACACATCATAAATAACTACACTCCTAAAGTGGTTGACCTACCAATTGGCGCTTATTACCAAATATATTTTTTAGTATTCCTATCACCTCTCCGCAACATAACGCTCTAGACTTTTGTAGTCAACAAATTTCCTCCACCATCTTCCTCCCAACAAACCCTTTTCTCTACTCGCTCCTAAACTAATCACCTCGAGGAAGAGGCCCATCTCCCTCCATTTGATCAATCTCCTTAACCTCCTTCAAAGCCGAGTTAATGGAGAATTTACATTCCCCAAACCTCTTTATTTTACCTCTTTAATTCCTCCTTTAGCAATTTAAGCTTATGGAAAGCACATATCTCGTATTTCCTCTCACCCTATACCCCTATCACCACCAATGCACCCTCTCTAGAAATCCCTTCTCTTTCAACCACATATTCTCTTGTATGAACGGAGTAGGTCCCAACGACACCCTTAATGGGAATATTATCGGACGTCACTCTGTGACCAAAGCAAGCAAGTTCGAAACACCCCCTGTGAATGTGTCCTCCTAAACATGAGCAAACAAAAAATGATCCAATGTAAAAGATGATGGATTTTCCCTGGACAAGTGTACCTTCCCTCCAATGGATGATCAATACGATGTGCTCAAAAATAAAATCATGGAAATCCTGCATCGCCCTCAAATATATGCACTTTCAACTACATTCTGACAAAAAAGGTACAACATTGTAGTCACCCCTATACACCATAGCCCCTCCCAACAATCCTTACCCCCACCAACTCCTCCCATAAACTGCCACCTCCCTTCGTCCTCCATTAGACCATACACACCGAAAAATAACCAAGAGACATTGTTCTCTATACAAATAAACATGCATGAAAGTTAATAAATCTTAACAAGACTATCAAGAAGAGACTATCCTAGTATCCTACATAACAACCACTACCCCGGATATACCAATGGCATCTAAAGATAACCATATGATGCATCTCCCACCCCACAAACTTCTGACCACCACATCCGACATTGAGGTCATTATTGTTTCTAGGAGACACTGACTCTTCTTTTATTCGAGACGTTCATCCCTTTAACATTCCATTACATAAGTTTTATCTTCATAGAGAACAAGACAACTTAACACGATCTCTCCGCCCACTTAACCTACATTATGCCTCACCCACCCCCTGCCAACCCCTTTTCCTCCTCTCCCTACTCCCCTCATCCATCAAGAACCACTCAAATTTTTTAAGCTCTCGAGACTTCCTCTTCCCCATTGACTTCTTCCCACTAGACTTTCTCCTCTCAATTAACGTAATGATTTACGTATTAGCACTATGGCTTTCAACCTAAATGGTTTCAATTTCAACTAATCAACTACATAGTTAAGGCCATGTAACTAGTACTTGGGCTGATATCATTAACTATGCTATCCTTGGTATGGAAGTAATGCAAGAATGTAACGCTCACAACTTCCCTCTAGACGACCTAGTTGCTCTTGAAGCTCCATCCACAGAAGGCCTCCCTTTCAGTTCCTTCATAAGAAACACCAAAAAAAATTCTAAACCCCTTTATGGTGTCCATTAACCATCCATCCAAACTCTCGGCACTCTTGTCTAACCCACTCGTACCCTCCTTGGAGATACCTCCATCAACATCACACACATTGGGGTCAAATGAACTTCTCATCATCCAATATCCAAGGTGAATGGATCATAAACACCACTAAAATTATCACCGTTACTCCCCCACCATCCACCACATCAAACTCACTAACATCAACATCCTTACCCTTTACCAAAATGTGGCGCTGCCGCCACCCTCCCCCCCAACCCAAAAGCCCACCCCTTCCTATGCCCGACACCATTTAGAATCCAATTTTGGCTTACGGGTTGTTTCGACAACACCTTCACCGCCATATAATCACAACGCTTGACTCCCTCACCTCAAAAGTCGAGCTCACTTTTGAAACAAACTCAATAGATTGGCCACAATCATGATTCTACATCAACACCGACATAGATATAAGGCTTGCCATATAGAGAAGGGAGCCTTGGAATTATATTAGATGGACGTTAAAATGACATGTCTTAATTGAGAACTCCACAAAAGAGATTTATATGGATCAGTTAGAAGGTTTTGTGGCCACGGATCAAAAGCACAGAGTTTGCAAACTCAAGCGTTAATTTATGTTTTAAATCAATTGTCTATGAAATTGTATCTGACTTACCATCGAGCCATTAGTAATAATGGTTTTGTGACGATCAATGATGACCATTGCGTGTACGCTAAACGGCCCAATGATAGATTCATCATTCCATCATTGTGCGTGGACGCCATCAAATCGACCAGTAACAACAAGGAGATGATCGCTGTCACTAAGGAGGGACTATCCTCTATGTTTGACATGAAGGATATGGACGAGGCAATTTATGTGCTCGAAATAAAGATCCTGTGGGATCATTATAAGAAACTACTTGCATTGTCTTAAAATACTTACATGAGTGTCAAAGAACGATGCCGGATGCAAAACTTCAGGTATATAGACACTCCTGCACCTAAAGGTGAGAGCCTAAACCTCAATATGGTCCCTTATGACTCCCAAGGACAAAGCTCAAATATGTGTTGTTGGGAGCCAAATGTATACCGTGTTGTGTACTCGACTGGACATATGTTTTACGGTTGGACAGGTGAATTATTACCAGACTAACCCAGGACCCGCTCATTGGAGCAGGCAAGATGATACTTTAGGTACTTCAGAGGGACTGAAAAATACATGTTATGCTACCTAAGTCTGAGTTTTTACGTTGTTAGTTATTGAGACTCTGATTGGGGAAGTGACTTGGACGAGCGCAAGTCTACATCATACTATGCTTTATTGCTATTGAAGGTGCGATCACTTGGATTAGCAAGAAGCAAACCTATATTTCTCTATTGACAATGCAGGTTGAGTTTGTAGCTTTTACAACCATTGCGTTGTGCTAAGAAGCTATTTGGTTGGAGATGTTCGTTTAACACCTTAGAGTCGTCACAAGTGTCACAGATCTTGCAGCTATCCAACGCGACAATATGGTCGTAATTGCTTATGTGAAGGATCCCAAAGGCCATTGAAGAACCAATGGTAAAAAATATAAAGTTTTTGCATATCTGGACAATATAACCTTCTATATTTCTACACAAAAGGATAAAAACTTCATATTTCTTAAAACCAAGTAGTAGGTGTTCTGATAAACTATCCAATTGTAATAGTACATGCTGATTTCGTTTTGGAACACTAAGAAAAAAAAACTTTCTGGATGTTTAACTGTCTCGAAACTTTAATCCACAAGTAAACCGAAAAAAACTATATCTGTAAATTTAACTGAATCATATGTGTCAAGTTTGTATCATAGAAAGAATCCCCAAAAAATTAGAAAAGAAAAAAAAAAGAAATTTCAAGAAATTAAATTCTATCGACCTTCAATGACTGTAACAGTCACATTGTTTACAGAATTTTTTTGTTGAGGAAACTTTGTCTCTGAGGAAGTCTGCCTTTCAGTAAAGGCAGGTTGTTTTGGAGTAGGAAGGTCTGCAATTTCACTGCTTAGCATTGACAGGACAATTGAAATAGTTGGTCTATCGTTTGCAAATTCTTGCACGCACAGTAATCCTACATGTATGTATCTCAAGATCTCTATTTTAAGGCAAGGATCAGATATCATTCGATCTGTAAATTCTAATGTCTTCTCTTCATTCCACAACTTCCATACCTAGATATGTCAATAAAGGTAAGAATTGTTATAATTTGTTGAATTGTAATTATAACAAAATATCCAACTTCACATAACAAAAGCAATGATTTAAAGGAACTTACAACTCGTAGGAGGCTCAAATCGTGTTCTTCGTCATAAAAACTAGTGTTCCTTCTTCCACATACTATCTCTAATAACAATACTCCAAAGCTGAAGACATCAGATTTTTCTGAAAATCTCCCTTCCATTGCATATTCAGGGGCCATATAGCCGCTGCATTATATCACGCGAATCCAATTGTATAATTAATTAGCTGATAGTAATTCTCCAGCAAAAAATAAAGGATTACTAATCAAGTAGCATTTGAAGAAATGAATATCTACTTACTAAGTTCCAACAACCCGTATAGTATTTGCTTGATCTTGGTTGCCTCCGAAAATTCTTGCCATCCCAAAATCTGATATTTTCGGATTCAGTTCCTCATCCAACAATATGTTACTTGCCTTCAAATCTCTATGAATGATCCTTAATCTGGAATCTCTGTGAAGATACAAGAGACCTCGACTAATCCCCTCAATAATGTTGACGCGCTTACTCCAATCCAGCTGTTCTTGTTTTAGTGGATCTGAAAGTATTATCCGAAAGAAAGACAAGTTGGAGATGCTTAGTTGAATGAAATCGAAGCTAAGAAAATGTATATATGGGATAGCTGTGTATGTTACGTTCCTAATCAGGTAAGCGCTGGGGTACTCGAGAAAACAATGAAATTGAAGCAAAATTACTTGACAGAAAGCAATTTGGCATTAACTGACCGAAGAGAAATGCATCGAGGCTTCCTTTTACCATGTATTCATACACCAACATCTTTTCATCTCCTTCTACACAGCAGCCAAGGAGTTTAACAAGATTACGGTGCTGGAGTTTAGAAATCACCACAACCTCATTCATAAACTCCTCCAATCCTTGCCCTGAGGATCTTGAAAGCCTTTTCACAGCTATTTCTTTTCCGTTTGGCAATTTCCCCTACATATGAACACAAAATCAACATCAAATTCCCAAAGATGTTTATTCAATGTATTATAGTATTTATTACAACAGCAAGGTATATCATTAGTATAGATGGAGGTCTTGCTGGTTATAATGAACGGGCTGAAGTATTGAGATAGTGGGACCCATTACCTCACCTAGATGTTCATCCTCGTTATGGAATCTTCCTTTTGTATCTTGGATGATGATACTCGTGAGCTTGAATTTAATTTCCATCTTAAATGTAAAGAGCTGGGAATGAATCATATCTAGTATGCGATTGATCTATTTATTCTAGCTATGGCTGATTTGACAAGGAAGTTGGATGAGGAATTATTTGATATTTATTTTATTTATTGTGTCTAGGATATTAAGATATTGGTTAGTATTCATCTCTTAGAACTTCTCCTTGATTATCTCAGGAACGTTAGGTTATAAATATTTGTAATCTTCATTATTGAAAACACTTTTAGATTGATGGTTGATTATTTATTTTGTTTTTTTGAAAAAATTGATTATTGATTGTTAATATTGAAACTAGTTGTTTAAGATTTAGCTTCTTTAGTAGTTTGGTTTCTTTTCTTAATATTACACCATGATTAATTGTTGAAGCTGTAAGACTAATCAAATACTCAGAGTAGCAATCTACTAAAAGGCAAGTTTGTTACTATTCTTGAGCATACTTGGAATAAGGCTGCTATTACGAGACACATACTTGATAAAGAGGAGGAACTCTTGGGAGATCCTTATGCCTAGTTAGTAATACATATTGGTCTTGAAGAAATATACTAAAATTAAGAATAACTGATAGAAAATTGTATATGGCTTGAATTGGAATTGGCATCCTTTGTTACCTATGATCATATATCAGGTGAAAGTATCATAAGATTCATAACTGATGCTTCCAGTAGACCTGAAGCTAAAGTTGCTGATTTGTGCTTAATGATGATTGAGATGATCCTAACCTAGTTCATTTTGAAAATAATGTAGTTGAGCAATAGCATTATCAATTATGTATGTAAACTGAGCGGAGGGCTATTACATTGGAACCTCAAAAGTAATGGCGTATTTCTGTGAAATCTGCCTAAGCACTGAGAGAGAAATAGAATGTTGTTCAAGGATGCATTAATTGAAATAAAGAGAACCTAAAGGAGTGTTGGGGAAGAGAGAGAGAGGGGGGGGAGGGATCCTTTTCTTTGAGTGCGCTTTCTCACCTATTATTTGGTAGGAAGTAATGTTAAAGTATTTGTCGCAAAACAAACAAGCATTTTACCTTGTACACTGGACCAAAACCACCCTGTCCAATCTTATTGCCCAATTGGAAGTTTTCTGTTGCAATTGCCAGCATCTGAAAAGTAAATAGTGGCAGTTCTTCAAGTTTAACTTTGTTCATGGTATCTCGGGGTGAGCTTTCATATGAATCGCCTTTATAAATTTCCCCTATTGCAGATAATAACAGCTCACTTTTTCGCTTTTTTCCTGATTAAGAAATTAACATTTATGTAATCTGTATAATATTAAATAATTCTGATCCCTTTTGGATAATTATAGTAGGATTATTCTCTCACCTTTTCTTTTGGCCATCCACTTCCACGAAAAGTATGCACATGTGGCAATAGCTAATGACCCTATTATTACTGTTATCACAATAACTACTTTCTGGCTTCTCTTTTTATCTGTAGAGATGAACAAGTATAAGGTGGATACAAGTTTAGAGAAGACTTACTGGAATAACTAAACTACATCAAAACAAAATTTCTAACAATATTCTTTTGTCCCCATATTGGAACAAGTATAAAACTCATGAGGTGGAGATACACTAATGGCTTTTGGAAGAATAAAAAAATCCCACATGCTAAACGTCTTTAAAATATTTGATGGTTTAATAAAACTTATATTAAATTTCTGACGAACTTTAAGAGGGAAACATGATAAGGGAGAAAAGAACATATTACCAAGCTCTGAGTATGCCACGCGAATGTAAATATCCACTCCGCCGCTACCAGAGAACTTCTGTATGTCAATCAAGCTACCACTCCATCGCATACACCCGATCCCCGTGTAATATGCATAGGCTATACAAGAGCAATTATCCAAGCACTGACCCATGCAGTGGTCTTCTGGAGCATTTCTCCACTCAGAAAAGTCTGGTACTTTCATTGATGTAAGCCTAAGAAATCCATCTTCTTTGTCATTGCTAGTGTTTCTGTTACATAGCAACTGTGTCGTCCTCACACATCCACCTGTCCAATTTCCTCTACTCCATTCCTCAATATTGTTTGGCTCAAACCCTTTCAAGCACCCACAAATTGGCGAATTTTGCGAATTACAGCTTCCAAATGGCCCACACAAGCCATAAATATCACACTCACTCGTTAGAGCGAACCAAGAATTCACCCAATCCTCATTCTCATCAAACCAATAATTCTCCCTTAGATTTCCTCCCGAAGTCAAAGAAACGTATGTCGGAATAGACTCATTTGCATAGGTGAAAGATAAAGAAGCACCTCCTTCATTATCATCTGCAATATTATACCCATTGGTATATACGGAATTCATGTTGGGGATCCCGATAAAACGTTGACCGTTCCAGGGGCCTGAACGCCAGTGTGGTTTATTATTGTTCCATATAAAGATTTGTGGAATGTTTTGCGGATCGAGGCCAGCTGTGAAGCTCCCAGTGGATGGATCTGAATCACTTTTCCATGATGTAATCAAAGTACGCTCATTTCTATTTACATTGGTACTCAATCTCATCCTCTGTAAAAATGAATCAGTAGGATTTTCAAAACTCTCCCAGAGTACCCTTTCATTAGAGAGATCTCTCAAAACCAGGTTCCCAGTATCCAAAAGCTGGGCACTTGAATTTGCATTAGAATTTGAAATATTTGTTGACCAAATAATGTTTTGATTTCCATTGAGGACTACAAGATTGCCATCTTCTGATATGGTTACTGTCCCATTAGTATCATTTAGTGGCTCACCTCGGTTAGCTACCCAAACTGCTGTTAGAGGGGGGACGTTGTATAGGATACCAGCGTAACGATGTGTGGTATTAGGAGGGCTAAAAAAACCGAACCTGAAAATTGTGTCATTGGAGATCAGATTTTCAGAGTCCCTGATGGATTGATTGGATGTGATGGTGTTCCTGCAAGTGCAAAATTCTAAACAAAAACAGATTAGTATTAAAACAAGTGTTTGGAGAAGAGGCATTGAATTTATATTCTTGGAAATTCCCAGAGATGTGTTGCGATCTGTTTATTGAGATATATCATAGCCAAAAAATAAATATCTTCATGCTCTTGCCATTGTATATATTATATTGGGACGAGGTTAAGCTTGAAAACAGTTAATGCCTTATTGTCTTTAATTATTGCTTGGGGCAGTCATATTGGATTTTTTTTTTTTGTCATGAATTCGGTTGTTTGATCAAGAAAGTCAATGACTTGACAGGGTATTTGAAATAAACAATAACTTAATAACTATAAATGGTATGAAGGGTGACATTTTTTTAAGATAAGACGAGTTTACACGACACTAATAGTGGGTTAGGATTATTCAATTTGTAACACAAACTTGAAATCTAGACGACCCAAACATTAGACTTGGATGAAGAAAAAAAGCACAACTTTACGAAATTACGGGATGTACGTGCCATCAGCTCGAACATGATATGAATAATAAATAGAGTTCAAATGGAATGTGAATACCCCAATTCCTGGATTCGTGGCATCATCCTCTTCACAAAAGCCGGGTTGACTTTACAGCGATATTGATATAATTCCCTTTACAAAATTCAAAGGAATATAGAACCGTTCACATTGATGCATTCCTGAAATTAACCTACATGCGTACATTTGAATATCTGTTTTAGATAGTTTTTAAACCAAATACACACATGATATATGTATTTTTCTTTTTCATTACATTCCAGCTTTCCGTAGACATTAACTTAAAAGCAAGGATATGGACAGTGAATCTACGTGACGACACAAAATTGTAATTTAATGAATTTATTTTGATGGGATTTGAGTTATTAAGGGGTTAACATGACACATCTGTTAAAATAATAGTTCAGGTTTAAAAATTTATTTATACCATTTTTTACCCGTTTCTATCCGTCAATATTAACGAGTATTATAAGGTCACCCAATCCTACCCAATAACCTTCATCATTCACAAAATAAAAAATAATAAGTAAATAGTTAGTAGACCTAATGGTTAGGTAATGGGTCACTCATTTAGAACCAAACCCGATTCGTTATTATTAACAGGTGCTAAAGATTTGGGTTGTGTACTCGTTAATGTTAAGAATCGTGTTTGAGTATTGTCTTTACACCCGTTAAGCCTAACGGGTCGTGCATGGTTATTAGAATCATGAACAGTGCACCAGACAAACTGCCATATGTAGGAAAGTTATGAATTGCCAGAATAACATAGCTCTCCGTGTAAAATTAGCTTTCGTTTGGGAGTCATATGTCGTTACACCTTCGAACTTTCAACTCATCTACTAAATTATCAATATAAACGTTTATGTCCTTGCTCGGTGCATTCAGCTCATATATCAAAATTGACATCATGAAAATCTCTCTTTTTATGCACAAAGATAGCTTTATATTTATAGGTGCAACAATGAGAGGTCAACAACTTGAACTGGTGTTGAGATTACCGTATGGATTAAAACTAGGAGTGTTCTCGGTATGGTAAAAACTCGTACCGTATCGTTTTGTAGAAAAAATTAGTAGTAATTGTTTACATTTTTTACTTACAGAAATCAAAACTACTGAAAGCAAAATTACTGAATTTTTTGTGCTTGATTTTGGTTTTTACATTTAAAAACCCGATTTATCGACTATACCGTACCGAAATAAAATACCATGTACCGAAAATATCAAAATAATATTATCGAACTTACCAAATTGAAAATACCAAATTAAATCAAACAAGAATACCCAATGGCTAAATCCAAACACAACCACACTAATTTATAGGTTCTTTGTTTTTTTAAGTGGTCAACCTTTTAGTAAACCTTGGATCAATACAAGATTTTACATCCCTTGTATAATTTACAACATAACTTATAACAAGAGTAGGATTAATGATTCATTTTCTAACACCATATCTTACGGCTCTCTCATCTCATAAAAAAACACCCTTTCCTCGATATCATCTCACTTTTCCGATAATACTTCACCTCGACCGTTTTTTATTGCGTTTGAATTATTTCTAGCATAAATCTTTCAGATCCGGTACAATATGGGTATGACATTCAATATTAGATTTGATACTCTGTTAGGTATGCCATTCAATATAGGTATGGCATTGAATCTTTTTGATCCGGTACAGATCTGGTATAAATAATTTTTCTAGGTAGATTTGATACTTCGCTGGGTATGACATTTTTCAGGGTATAATTTGGGTAAATTATTTTTTTGGTACAATATGGTTATGATTTGTAGATTTGTACTGGGTAGATTTGTATGCTAATGGTAATCTCAAACTTGTATTTCTAATAAGTTTTCCTACTGGATAGATTTGTAATCTTGTATTTGTAATCTTAGACTCTTAGTATTTGTAATTTTGTTTTCCTACTAGGTAGGTTTGATACTCTGTTGAAAGAGTGGGGAGTGCAAGAAACAAAGAACGTGAAACATTTTTATTTTGGTTTGTTATTTAATACGACGACCCAAATTAATATTTATTCGAGTTATTTAGACAATACTGTAACTTGAATCACAATTTGTGATGTTTAATATTTATATAGTTATGAAGATGCCTTAATTATGAAGGTTATTTTCTATTTTTTTAAATATGCATATAAAATGGTTTAGGTAAGTGGTACAAAAAATTACCATTATGTACCGAGTAGTACCAAATTTACCCTAAAGAGAAATTTACCGAAATCTACCGTATTTTCCAGAAAATCAATTTTACCGCAAAAAAATGATTTTATCGATGTACCACACGGTTTGGTTTTGGTTTATGGGATGGTGTATCGGCTTAAAAAACTAGTAATTTTGGTTTGATGGTTTCAAAGTTGGTATGGTATTGGTATGCTCCATTTATCGACTAAACCGACCGAAAACCAACCTTAATTAAAATCATTTGTAACTATACCAAGACGAACATTGCGTGATTCAGTAGTAAGGTCAGACCATTTTATATATGGATAGTTCCAAACTGATGAATCAATAGGATGGTTCATCATATTTGTAATGAATTTCGCTCGAGCATGCCAAGCCATTTCATTTACAATCCATAGTATACTAAACAATCTCTTCAGCCTTAGAATCAATGGAAAATGCATCGCTATCTTTCGGGATACTTTATCCTCCCGTTTTAACTAAACCTATATCTACGTAAGTTGCATATTGGGCATTTCTCATTGTTTGCATGTTCCTTCCGATATAAGATACAATCATTCTGACCTGCATGAATGATCTTATAATCCATACCAACTTCTTTAATTATGTTCTTAGTATCTGAATACTTTGTTGGTGTTGAATTTCCTTTGGGCATAAACTCCTTAAATAAACCAAAAGATATCGGTTAAACTATTATTCGAGAAACCATGTCTTGTTTTTAGTTATTCAATTAGACAAGAAAATATAATGTTGTATGTTTTTCAGGACACGACGGATACAATGGCTTACTTACCTTACCATGTGTGTACTTGTATTTCAACTCCTCATGGGTTGAGAACCATTTTCATCGCCTTCATCTTAACCAACGGGATCCGTCAAATGATTAACGTTTCGATTAAACATTTCAAATGCATCAGAAATAAGTTCCCCCATCCCTGGATCTCCAGGCACGCCATCAGTTTCTTCAACCTCTTCCCCAATTAAATGTTCATTCCTCTCGGCATATTCCTTTTCCCCATGTAAATGCCAAAATGTGTATGATTACAAGATAGCATGGCGAAGCAAATGAAAATGAAACTCTTCAAGGCTGAGAAAATTTTCCATTCTCACATTTACAACTTGGACATGCAAACATAGTTTCTCAACTCCCATTTTTCTCCAAAAAATCAATAAATATAGCAAACCCATTTATATATTGCGACTTTCCTCTATCACATTCTTTCATCAACTCTTTATAAAGTTGTGACGACATTTTATAAATCAGGCAAATCCAATGGCAAATAAATGTTGAATGATATATTTGATAAAAGTTACAACATTCAAGTAATAAAGATCCCGGATACTGAAACAACAATTTTATAATTGAAAAAACTATTAAAGACCTGTGAAGGATAAGCTATTGAAGAAATTAAACTCTAAAGAAAAATATCAACTACACGATTTGTTACGATAAGCCAAATTAACACCCAATTCGATCAAATTTTAGTATTTATCTCACATATATAAAACCAAATACCAAAAATCAATAAACTATATAATATGCAATGGTAATTCTAATTAACTCCCACTTCACACTATTAAACAAAAACTCCAAAATCCCATCAATCTGTAATTCAAGGAATCACTTAATAACTAATAATACACAAAAAATAATGTGTGTGTGTGTGTGTGTGCGTGTGTGTGTGCTTATAGACAAGTCAAATCACATTCTTCTTCAAAGACCCATAAATTGAAAAGAATACATAAAACAAAATCAGAAACCTGCTTGCATAATACCAAATGCCAAAAACTAACAAAACATGCACACACACACACACACACACATGTGTGTGTGTGTGTGTGTGTGCTTATAGACAAGTCAAATCACATTCTTCTTCAAAGACCCATAAATTGAAAAGAATACATAAAACAAAATCAGAAACTGGCTTGCATAATACCAAATGCCAAAAACTAACAAAACATGCACCCACCCACCCACCCACCCACACACACACATGTGTGTGTGACACATGTCACCTTCTTCACTACATAATTGAAGCATACACAACACAAAATGTTTCTCAAATGTTGATTCATAACTGAAAAACATTTCTCAATCAACACAGAGAATTGACGATTCAAAATAAGAAAGGAACTTACCAATTACTTGAAAAAAAGATGAGACTAGGGTTTAACTGATTACGTGAGAATAGAGAGAGAGGTGAACAACGACGATGGTGACGATGATCGAAGAGAGAGAGAGAGAGAGATAGAGAGAGCAGTCTTCAATGTGTATACGGTGGACAAAGTGGGAGAGGAAGGGTTTAATCTTTGAGGAGGGAAACACGAAAAATGAAATAGAGGAGTGGGAGGCGAAAATGGTTTTTAACACTTTGGGGATAAGTAAGTATATACACAGGACAATGACATTTTCAACAATCTTCAATGTGTGTTATATTAACAATTTTGTATCGGTTATGAATATTTATAAATTTTTTAAGTGACCAAAATCATTATAAAATTTAAAAGTGTCCTAAACACTGACAAATTATTTTTTAATTAGCTACTAAATAACAGATTTAGTATAGTGTCAATTTCATCAACCAATGATGGTGTAACACCTCGTATTTCTAAGTATTTATTATTTAATTTTTTAGTATTTTAAATTACTTGTGTTTTAATTTAATTGGATTAATTATTATGTGTTAATTAAAATATTAATAGGGAGAGATAATGGTTAATATTTATGGAATAAATTACTAAGTGAGTAGTAAATGATTATTTTACGTCATAGCGAGTGATGGTGACGTGGCAGTGTTTTTATCTCAACTGGGAGTCGCGTGTAGACTATTTGGAGTAGAGATAGGAAATTATTGTAGAGTGACTCAGATGATGATTTCGAGGTCAGGGTTAATTCCGATTGGGTCGAGATAGTCTAAATAGTGTACCCGGGAGTTCTAATTGGGTTCCGGGGCCTTTTTAGTCATAACTGAGCCCACACATGAGTGTTCGGGTCGTTTGGACTTGGCTCGTTAGCCTAATTTCGGGAGTTGGGATTTTAAACCTAAGTCTGACTAGTTAGGGAAGCAAAAAGATATATTCTAACACTAAAAAATCAAAGGAGGAGAGAGGATAGGCCATTAGAGAGGAAAAAAAGAGGTTTCTTAGAAGATCCAATACCTTTCTTGCATCACCCTTACCACCGGAGTGCAATCAAAAGAAAAGGAAGGCATCCTCATCACACATGACACGAAATCATACTTGCTAGTGTAAAGGCAAGTGTTTATCTTGCATGTTTTAATTGAGTTATAATACCTATGGTAGAAATTGATGAAATCTAGCTTGAACATGTGATTTTGTGATAAAATAATGGAAATAATTCATGTATCGATTGGAATATGCATTAGAGATTTGATTTATGGGTTTAAGAATACGATATCTGATAATTGAGATGATATGAGAGAATTATTTATGGGTTTTAAGAAGAACATGCATGAAAAGAGATAACTAGGGTTGTGTAGAAAAACCTTTGATGAATTCTCCCTAATTATGGATTTAATGATATTTTAATTATAGAGATTCATTAGAACCTGTTTATATACACATATTTGATGTTGGGTTAAACTATATGGGTGTTTGGGTAAGATTCATAGAGGTTGTGTTGGTTAAAAATGGAGAAAAATGTAACAGTTTAACAAAGAAGACGAACAGTACCATTTCAAAATCAATTTGGCTCAAGAAGAGAATCGATTCGGTAAGAGAATCGATTTGTCCTCTTCATCGAATCGTTTCGGTTACCCAGAATTTCACTAGTTCGCTTTGTTTATGCCCCAAATTTGCGAATAATTAACAAAGAGACTTTTGGGTTAGTCTTAAACTATAGGGAAGGACTTATTGAATTATAGTAGACTATGGTAAGGTTTGGGTTTAGCCAAAATGAGGGAATAAAGTCTAGGGCCTTTTGGGTATAATATGAAATTGTAAGAAATTCGGGAATCGGAACGGGTTAAGAAGAGCGTGAGCAAACCCAAGTTGAGAACCAATAGAATATAAATGTATCAACTACTGATATTTAATTAAGGGGTAACTAGGAACCTTTTGGCAGTGACCGATACTCATAAATATACAATAAGAGGTTACAATTATAATTAATAGTACGTTGAGTATGAGAGAGATATATACTATGTACGGGCATATATGATGGGTTGTGTGTATACCTATAGAACAATATGTGTATATATAGGTTGAGTGAATACCTATTGTGATGATTTGGTTATGTGTGTGAACATTCCTATACTGCCTTCTATTAGGAGGTTTCTGTGTAGAGGGCAATCCAACAATGACGATTCCAGTGAGGTCTGGATGTATGCCCCAAAACATAAAACTTAGGGCGGCTCACTATGTGCAGTGCATTAGTGGGACCGGTATGTCATTTGGATACGTTAGGTAAGTGCGTACCCTAAAGGCTTAGAACTATGTTTGCCTCCATTGTGTGTTGATTGATTATGGGTTTGAGGAGACATTCCGAACTAATAATCTTTGACTTGGTATGAGAGGTAAATGGACATGATAGCCGAGTATGTCTGTATCACGAGGGGGCATTCTGGGGGAGGCTATAGTTGTATATATTATATGTATGATAAATATATACAAGTATGATTTATCTACTTATGTGTGATACTAGAACTGATAGATTGTGTATATCTAAAAGTAATTTATGTAAATAGACTTAAATAAATGACTCAATAATAATATGTGGGTAATATTAATTATTGATACTGTGGTAGCATGTCGTACGTGTAATACGTGGGAGTTAGACCTTTTTTTGATAGTTAAATACGTCATATAGTTGGGTTGGGTAGCATAGCTAGGTAAGAGACGTTAGATGTGCACTTTAGTTTAGAGGTGAGTAACTCAAGAGAGTGTACGTTGAACTAACTTGTGTATCTAATAACTAATTTAAATTGTGATTTAAATACTTGCAAAATATTTTCAAAAGGTTTTATTGGGTTCCGAACCGTGTCAAATCTATTTTACAAAATTGTTTATTTGTCTAGCTACAGGAATGCCAAGCTTGAGTATTCTTTCCAAGGGTGCGTAGCTGCAGCGCTTGTGGAGGCTTACAGGAGTTGCTTTAGACACTTCAGTTATTCATTCCTACTTTAGGAATTTCTTTCATCATTTCATTTGGGCATGTCGCCCTTCAGACTCTTTAGTACTTCAGTTTATTTATTAAACGTTGTCGAGATTCAGTTTTATTTACTTCATATTGTAGTTGGATTAATTATTTTGGGAACAAATGGTTTATTCGGTCTTATTTATTTATATATTTGTCGTGTGATTGTTCAGACTAATTATTGCGTGTATGATTTGGTTAATTTATTTTATTCCACGCATTGTTAAAGTAATGAAAGATAATTTTTGGCACCGACTTAATTTGACATAGGTGATTAGTAATTTATAAAGTTTTCAACGGTGATGCTAAGAATGAACCAAATGAGAAAAATATTTTATTTTGATAAAGGACTAATCACTCGTAGTTAAAATATGTGGGGTATCACATAGGGATTCTCTAAATTGAACTATTTAGGCCCATGGCCATATTTACATATGAGAGGTTTCACTGTCCACTATGATATTTAATGAAAACATCACATGTGGCCAAAAAGGGTTGACCGAGGATGATCGAGATTTGCTTGGATAGGTATAACACGTATTGAGTGTCCAAGACTACAAAGTATACACGAAAGATAAACTCATCCACTTTAATGAATATATCTTCTGTAACACCTCTAGGTCCCTTAATGGATCGATTAACTAAGGACAAGGTCATATTAGTGGGCATTAGCTTCCCTAAACCAAGTTTCTTGCAGACGATGTATGACAAAAGGTTCACGCTTTCCCCTAAATCTAAGAGTGTTTTATTGATAGTATGCTCTCCTATCTTGATAGAGATTTTCAGCATCCCAGGATCCTTATACTTGACTGGGATTTTATATGAAATAAGTGAGGTGTCTTAGACGAAAAAACTTTTTTTAGCGTTGGTGGTCCTCTTGAAGGTACAAAGGTCCTTCCAAATTTTGGAGTAAGATGTGGGATATTAATGTTAACTTGCTTAAACACTTCCGCCATTTTTTTCACTTGCACCTTTTTCTTTTGAAACACCAAATATTGGAAAAATTGAGATTTTAAATTGTAAGTCGCTACAGATGGCTCAAAATACACGGGTAGAGGAGTGAGTTGACCCCGACCATTTTTAGGGATTGGTAAGGGGATCTTGCTTCTTCCCAAACTTTTCAATTTCATTTTCGATCGAATCATGGGCCTTAGTGTCTTGTTTTTTTCTGAACCTAAGCATGATTATGACATTTACATATTCTTGGGTTTTGGATGAACTTGAAACATATTGCATGGAAAATTGGGTTCTAGAAATTTGACCCCTTGGGTTTGGTTCTTGCTGATTCGGGAACTTCCTTTTCTTCCTCTCGTTAAGGCTTTGACCTAACTGAATTATTTGAACCTTGAGTTTGGATATGGATTGAATATTCACGTGCAAGATTTATTTAAAGGATTAGAGGGGACTTTGAGTTAATTGCTGGAATTAAAAGGTATTTTGAGAAAATAAATTTGTCGTATCCTTAAAAGATTGGATCTTTTGGGATGAAGGATACGATGGTACGAGTGGAGTCTTTTGGAAACCCCAGGGTGAGTTACCGAAAGACTGACCTCCTTGGTACTAACCTTTAGACCACGAAGTACTATGGTGATCTTTTCACCCAGAGTTGTTGGATCTTGAATATGGGTCATGCCTTGGCCTATTTCCATATAGGGTATTCAGTTGCCTGGCCGAGAGCGTGATTTTAACCAAATAATTGAATGCATCACAATGTAGACTCATAGTAGTGGCTATATGTTGGATAGATGCTGATGCGGCATTCGTTACCACATTACTTATTTTAAGTACTTTTAAACAGCGGACCAAGGTGGATATTTTAGTGCTCATATCAAAATTATGGTCAACTTCGTGCATGGTATCAATGTTGGTTGGGCTTAACCTAGATTCTCAACGGGATTCCCAACATTGGGACTTTTGGGCTATGACTTTTAAAATATTCCAGGCACCAGTTTCACTCTTTTTCATAAAATCTACATTGGACATTGATTTTAACATCGCTCGAGTATTAAATTCAAAACCTTTGTAGAGGATTTGGAATTAGCATCCTAACTCGATCCCATGATGTGAACATTGCAGAAGCAAGTTCTTGAAATTATTTTAACTACATAGACAATGATTCTCCCTCCCGTTGGCAAAATCTGTTTAAGGTGTGATTTATCGACATCGCCTTTTGGGTTGGGAATACTTTTTAGAGAAATGTTATACTCATTTGGTTCCAACTCGTGATGGGTTGGGGTTCGAGTGAATATAACCAGACCTTCGCATTCTCTTTAAAAGAGAATGGGAACAAATTATTTATATCAACATCATCAGAGAGTTGTTGGTATTTCATTGTCCCACAAAGCTCATCGAATTCACTTATGTTCAAATAGGGGACCTCTTGCTCTGTACCCCTAAACATGGGTAGCATTTCGATAGTTTTCGAGTCAAATTTGAAATTATTAGCATTATGTGAGGGAAAAACGATACCCGATTATTGATTTGATCAATTGGAGGTATAGATAGTCCTTAAAGTCTTGGGGGTGCTATTTCGTCTCCCATTTAAGAAAAAATCTAGACTCTTTCTATAAAAGTGATTGGCATATCGCTTTTTAATCTACCTGTATTGTTTGGAAACCAATTACACATACACGACGTGCCTCACACAAATTTTTCAATCTTTTTTTTAAATTTTTAATAAAGAAAAACAAATAACTTGACTTAAAATCACATAATTCCTACACCAACACAAAATAATTTTATTTATCTCCTCAAGGTGAGGGGAATTTTTATTTTTAAATCTAGTTTTTCCAACATCAATTGACAACGACACGAGTTTCTGAATTAACCCACCTAATTAGAAATCTCCTAATCTTTGATAATGGAGAATATAAAAGACGACCAACTATAGTTACTGCCTAAAATCCCAATTTACCTATAGGTAAGTGGTCGGTACGAAGAGGCATTAAAAACCAAAAATCCTAGACAAGGTAAAAATATAACCGATATGACAAGTTCGAGTTCGAGCCTCTTTGAATTATAGCATTGTTAAGAGTTTTCCTATGACCTTGTGAACACCCTAAGGTCAACGTCTAATTTATTGTAAATGAAAAATTATGGCTGGAGTTAAGCAAGTACTCGGCTAGTTTAGTGATTTTCAGGACAAGGAAAGGTGATCAAATCCTCACTTTATCTTGTAAACGAATTATTTTCTTAAGTCAAATTTATACATTGTGCTAATTGAGATATGCAAAAATAAATTTACATAAGGAGCACACAAAATGTACCTCCGACGTGAATTTTTTATGGCCACTTGTTTAAATCGGGCCGAAGTTTTACTTAACATTGATCAGAGAGAAACATCACCTACGTTTCAATCATCGTCGAGTATGCGCATGGCAATATTTCCCAAGTATCTATAGCGACACAACGCTGCTTGTTTTTTTTCGTGATTTTCTCTCTTTTTCCCGTTTTATCTTTTTTCTTCTTTTTGTATTCTTTTTGAATTAACGTGCTACTGAAAAATAACACATAAAGAACTACACCAAGTGTAGACAAGGTAATTAGGTTGCTGATAAATTATGGATTTCATTGTTTTAAAGTGGTGGTGGCTTGCTCCTGAAGAGGTGAAAATGTTTGTGGGTAAGATTGCAACTCAATTCCATTTTTTAGATTTTCTTAGAGCTTATGGATTTGTTTTTTTTTTGGCTCGGTTATCTCCCACAACCTATAAATATTTATCTTCTAGGTATTTTTCCCTTTGTCTGCCTCGGGGAAGGCTTTTCTCCTTTTTCTTTTTCTTCAATAAATCTTGTGGGGGTCCCGTCCCTCTTCTCTAAAAAAAAGTGTAAAGTGTCAAACAAAAAATATAAAATAAATATAACATGACAAATGCACTTACGATATAGTTTAACATGAAAAAAATGAATACTAAAACAAAAAGCACACTATAAGACAATATTATATTTTAATATTTTGCAAAAAATACTTTTGAATTTTTTTTCTCGATATTTGTTTATGGATTAACCATTGAAAAGATGAAGTCTGAAAATTTTCTCAAAAAGTTATGAATTTTTCAAAATTTTATGTATTTTCGTGTTTTTATATTAAAACTAGAGAAAAACTACTACTTGCCAAGAACAAACTTAATTTTTTAAACTAGTTACAAAAAACAAACTCTGAAAATTTTAGAAAAGTAAAAAAAATATTTATTTTTTTTTATTTTTTTTCGGGTTTGCATTTTTATATACTTTTTTATGGGGTTTATTGTACACAAAGTAAAACTAGTCCGAAAGTCAATAACTTAAAATCAACATCAATCTCCGATAACGGAGCCAAAAACTTGTTGTCCAATTATAAATTATTGCAAGTGCACAGGCTATTATAGTGTAGCTAGTGTAAGTACGGGTCGATCCCATGAAAATTTGGTCAACTTATAATAATTATCGACTTTCCAACTAGACAATATTGGTGTAGAAATAAGATGAAGTGATAAAATAAAATAAATAATAATAAATAAGTGACATAAATTATGTAACAAATACTATAAGATTACTAGGATTCAGATCCATTTACCATTTTTACTAGCTCATGATTAATTTGTCTAACTCACAATTTCTTTTTATAACTCAAAATTATACTGACCATGATCGCATAAATTTTAAAAAGATGAAAACGTGAAAGTTCAAATAAAATATTTTTATATCTCTTTTTAGATGTCAAAAAATTTGTATTGCATTAAAAGTATCATTTCTAAGCATTAAATGTAAAACATAAGCATGAACTATCAAATAATTTAACATAAGCATAATCCATAAAATGTAAGTACACATAATTATAGGATATGAATTAAATTTGTCACTTTCAAGCATCTTTTGTAAAACACAAGTATGAACTGTCAAACAATTTAACATAAGCATAATTCATCAAAAGTAAGCACATAAAATCAAAGAATGTAAATAAAAGAATTAATTTTGCACGTTCAAAACATCACTCCCGTGACAATTTTAATGAATAACGAATTTTTAAAATTATTTTAGAACAACTAAGGAATTTATACGAATTAAACTGATTAAAAATGCATTAAGTAATTATCGATAAATTTCACCTAATCCTAGAAATTAAATTAAGCTAGCATCGTAATTAATATCACAGAATTGCAAGATGAAATTATAATTCTCATTAATAATAATTAACTCACAAAAATGGAGTCCCAAATTTGGAATGCTAATACAAAAAGTTGTTCCCAAATCATGAACACAACATACCTCACCAATACTCAAAAATAAAAAATACAAGTATTTAATATTTTTGGTGGTCCTAAAATCAACTCACATATTTTCTCTTACATTATGTGCAAAATGGTGTCCAAACTTCTCTTCAAATTATCTCCCACTGTTCCTTTTTTATAGGGTGAGTGAGGATAATTGTGAAGATGGAGGATATAATGAAAAAAAAAGAATAAAAAAATTAGAGGATGAGAGAGAGAATAAAAAATACAAAGAAAACATGTAGGTGATGGGCATAAAAAGAGAAAAGAGGAAGGAGTGCTGTAAAAGAATTGGTGGGATTTTTGTATATATTTTAAAAAAAATTAGCTTTTTATTTTTTTTTATATTTTCTGTCGAAAATAAAAGATTGAAGAGGGAAAGGATCGAACCATTGACCTCATTCAAACCACTTGACTAGAAACATCCTTATGAAATATTCTGCTTGTATTTAATTTAAGGACATTCGAGCAAGTTTAATCTACCACAACGTAAGTAAAAATGCTCCAAGAAAAATTTGAAGCCACAACCTCCTCCTTATAGGAACTTAGACACGTGCTTAGTAACAATGATCCACATGTTCACATGTTGATTATTCTTCCATTAGTATTTTACATCCACAATCTTCAGTTCCATTTCCTTTTTTCACACTTTGAACCCTCAAGCTTTGAAACTTCTTCATTTGAGCTCCATTCTTCAGCACATTTTTGGCATAGCTATAAAATGCAAAATAAAAATATTTATTTCAAATTTTGTGTATTAAAGTTTAAAAAATGATAGAATTACCCCGCTTTGCAGTTTAGCCCCCCAAATTCAAAACTTTTTCACTTTTTTTCGAGATTCAGCCAAATTTCAGAGTAAACTTTATATTGTCGAGGTGAACATTATAAATTTATTTTTTGGGCCTTAAATTTCTAAAATTACAATTCCACCTCACGGGGTTACTAAAATTGCATTCTTAATTTGAATTCTTTTCAAATTTCCACATTTTTCTTCTAAATAACAAAAATGACTCTAAAGACTCATTATTGATGATATGAAGGGACTAACAAGGTCTAGACTTAGGAATAGATAATACAAAATAATGCACTCATCATGCGATCACCTGGTGAGAAGTAATGACATTATTCGTGATAATAACAACGTTTTGAAGAGTGGGGTGATTAAGAAGAATAAGGAGGTGACAGTAACGGCTTAAGCTGACGGTGTAAGAGGTTGCTTTGCAATTGGACTTCCACCAGTTTGTTGTAATCAACCGTGGTGGGATTGCTGGTCTCTAAAGGGGCAATGTGCCTAGTTGCAATCCAACATATGCCAAGCACCTATCCGGGACCAAATCATCATAGGGGAGGGTGGTGCGCCCTTAGCTCCTTTCCCTGAGGTCAAGTAAGACGTTGTTGATTCCACGACTCATGTTGGTGCAATTGCTAATGATAACCAAAGAGATGGTCCGACAATATATTAGGGGGAGGTATCCCCTAACCATTCTTATATTATTTTTTCTCTTTAAGAATCTCTTGTAGCACGTTCAGACATTTTTGTAAGAATTGAGCCATATTATTTTCAATAATAATAAAAAGTATTGTTTGTCTTCCGTTTCAGTCTTTCGCTTTTTATAATTGTTTGATGGGATTATGTTATGTGAGCTAAAATTTGAAAAATGATTGTTTAATTCAATTTACTTAGGCTGGTGAGTTAAAACTTGAAATTTTAACTTGTTGTGAATTAATTTCTAAGTTAACTCTTTGACTAAGGTTAGAGTAGGTAATTCTAAGGTTTGTTAAATGATCATCCTGACTTGTAAATTTATTAAGAAATTAATTTTATTAACTGATGAATCATTTACGCTATATTGTACGTGACCTCCCTTGATGTATTTGGGCCTATTCTCTACCGACCCGTCCAACTTGGGTTGTACCACCATTTTCAGGTGGGTTTAGTGCTAAACTTAGGGGACCAACTTATCTTTAAGTTTGACCATCCAATTCCTTGGTTGGTTTATTCCTATTTTAGGCCAATTAAGTCAACATGTTCTATACAACTATTTATAGGTGGGTTTAATTCCAAAAATATGTGACAAACTTATTTCTAAATTATACCACCCAATTGTTAGGTGGATTTATGCCTATCCTAGTTTGACCAACCCAACTTGGGTTGTTCAACAGTTTTTAGGTGGGTTTAATGCCAAACGTAGGCGACCAACTTGTTTATGAGTTGTACCACCTAATTCTTAGGTGAGTTTATGCCTATTCTAGGCCTACCAACCCAACTTTAGTTTTACCACCATTTTAGATGTAGGAAACCATATTATTTTTAAATTTTACACCCAATTCTTATGTGTGTTTATGCTTGTTCTTGGCAGACCAACACAACTTGGGTTGTCCAATCATTTTTAAGTGGGTTTAATGCCATATGTAGGTGTTTAATTTATTTCTAAGTTGTACCACCCAATTTTAGGTGGGTTTATGCCTATTCTAGGCCAATCAACCATGTCTCTAACTAGGAATTGGACTTCTTTGATGAAGCCAGCACAAATAAATATCTCAACTTCATTATCCATGTCTCCTACTTTCTATTGCGTTGAATTTATTGGCTTCTGCTTGACTGGTTAACATGTTTGATTTTCATGCAGTCGATGCTAAAAAAAATTCGGATCAATTCTCCTAGGTCAAAAGGTTCCTTGGCAAAGACGTCCACATTTACTCTAAGAAAATGAATGACTTGCTCTTCCTCATCCTTTATAAACTCAAAGTCGACCATTAAAGTGTTGATACACAAAATGGTCTAAACAAAAGAAATTTTTTTATTCTTTCAAATTGAATATCAAACCTAAAAAATTTATCCCAGAGTAAAACATTGCACCAATTTTAATATGATATTATTAGTTTGATTAACCAATTTTATCTTAACCTAAAGACGCATCTAGGTGAGTGAAGGATAAAATAAATAAATCAAACACAATGCTCGATGTACGAGAAAAACGCAAATGTGAAAAACTTCGAACGACCCAACTACACAAATTCACTATGTATGAAATCACAAAGGACAAGATAGTAGATTTACAACACTGACTCAATACCCTCATAAGCCTTGATCCTCTTCGTTCCTTCATCCTCCACATAAAGACATACAAGAGTTCACTCACGCATTGCCACAACCTGTGGGTCCACACACATCTCGTTATCAACAGATCAGGTCTATCAAACATCACACAATACAGAGTCCACCTTATGTAAAAAGATCAGGAAAATAATGAGTCCACCGTATGAAATGATTCTCAACAAGATGAACATAATAAACCCTTGGTGCCCAAAATAAGATCTCAAAGCATAATATGATGAACATTTAGATCCTAAACAACTTGGGTGTAAACTAGGGTTTTGGAAAGCTTTTTGATAGAGTTTAGGAACTCAAAACATAAGTTTTTATCTAAAATAAAATTGCTTCTCCTCACTTCTATTTATATAAGGTTTTCCAAAATCGAGATAAAGATGAAAAGAAATTTGGAAAATCTCAAAGTTATCACAAATTTGCAAGCTTGTTGGAACATGGTACATCTCGTTCGAACGACTCTCGTTATCTATTTTGAACGTAATACTAATAAACGATCGAATGTGAATCCATCACGGCGTGAAAAATGTCTCGCTTGACATCTCGTTGGAGCCTTGTTATAATGAGTTAAGGTAACTAGATTGAATGACATTCCTAATCTCGTTCTAACGAACGTGTAAAAAAAATTCTCAAAAATATTAAAAGAAGATAAAAATATTTTAAAACATTTTAAAATCAATTTTATAAAATCCTAACACCCAAATATAAAATATCCAAGGATCAAAATATTTATGCATTCATACTTGATAGATTCGGGAAATATGAAGACGGAAACGAGCAAGAAACACGACACGATGATGTAGATCTTCTTATTTGTACAATACGTCTTCATGAAACCACATCATAGGATTAAAAGGTCAAGAAACTCAAGTCCTAACCTATAACTCAAAGTGATTTTATTCAAACACGGAATAAGCCAAAACATACAAATTGACTTTATTCGAAAATCGGTCCTTACAAATCTCCTCGTTTGGCTATTTTGAGACCAAACCAAAAATAAAAACTCCTATGGGCCGTTGAGCTCATCTCAGACTAAATCCCAATCCCCAAAATGAAAAAAGTAGAACATGACTGACTCATAAAACTTGAGTAGATTTGCTCAATTATAACTTTACTGCATGTTACAAACTTGCACGCTTAAATACACCTTCAAATGAAAAGAGAATACAACAATATTAAATATGTATAAGAATAAACTCCCCCTATGTCTAACGATCACCGCCTAAGTAAGACGTCTCCCCCTAAGATAGAGATCCCGTCCTAAAGCTAAAATGAAAGATACCATTTCTACCCCCCTTTTATTTTGGAATAGACACATAAAAAATGCATAATAAACCATTTCACACCCATAAATTATTTCTCCTCCTATAATGTGAGAACATGAGATACCGATTAGAAATATTGAGGAAAGAATAATATCATGCAATGGTGTAAAGTACGACAAACATAACACGACAAGACAATAAAAAAGGATCCAAGCAATGATTAGTCAATACCAATTTTGATGCAAAAATGGTACAAACTTGAACATAAAATGTTGCATGAGAAAACAATGTAAATATACAACAAAAGATACCAATATGATCATATGGCATGCCAATTTGATTCAACGATAAAGAGTATGGAAACATGGATTAAATGCAAACGCAAAGACTTAAAAAATGATAACATATATATAAATATGAAAAATATACGAATGACACAGACACATATATATAGGTACAAACACCAGAAAAAGACATAAAACACAACAAGATTTATGGACTAGCATAATATCAACATGTTTAAACATGTGGGATAGAGTGAACTAGAAACAAATAAATTATGACCTAATCACTAAAATATATCCAAGGAGTTCTATTTGACTTCATTAACTTTATCAAACAAAGAATTTCCTCACAGTGACAGATAAAGTGAATTCATAATGGACAAATAAGTGAAATGCACAATAGCCTGGAAAATATTGATGATTCTCAAATCAATACCGTTAAACATGAATTCACTAGGACTCATTGTGCAAACCCATTGATCTTTAACTTATAACACACCCTCAAATTTTAGATATAACATTTTCCCTCTCATTTTGAAGATACCAATAAAGAATCAATGAAACAGAATTTGACCTTGGAAATATTTTCTTTTCTTTTGACTCTTAATTTTTTTAGGCTCTTACCAATGGTGGCCTTTAACACAAGTAAGATTTCTCCCTTATCTATTTCTCATGCGCATGATATTTTTAATAAAAGCAACAAACTCACGGGCAATGGTTCTTACATGAACAAATCTCCCAATCAAATATATATGTATAATGACAAGATTGTTAGGAAAACACCTCACTTAGCTCATGTAGCATATGAAGTTAAAATCCAAAAGAAGTCATGCATATGTTTTAGGAGGAATATTCAAAGTGAATTCATTAAGCAAGTCATATTTAAACTACTCCATGCAAGCATGCTTAAGATTAATCTAATCATTGAAAATCATAATCAAATGTCCTAGCCACATGGAAACATGGAATAAAGTATATTAAAACACACCAATATGCCACACAAAATGTGTACAACTAAACTACGTATAAATAATTTTATTTTGAGTTTTGAAATGTTTTATGACACCAAAACAAAAATAAACTCAAAAGACAAAAAAAATATTTTTGTATTTTTCAACAAGACCTAATAATTGAAAAAAACAAAAGATAAAAGACTCAAACCACATACAACTAGAGAAAACATATAACATGGAGCATAAAATCTAATGTATGTAAACATAAGAACATAATCAACCAGGATTTAACTTGAGAAGTATCAAGTTCAAGTATTCGAGAATTAAAAAGCATAACATGTAAAACCTCTAAATCTGATTTCCTAACCCACGTAGGTGTGATATGACGCTCTTAGGTTTTAGGAACCTCCGCGACTCTAGACTTAGATTTCCTATGACCATCTTTAAGTTCAAAGCAAAAACACCTAAGGTGAGATTTCCCACCGCAATGTGTGCACATGTAGATATGAGGAAAGTTACCCTTTAGTTGACTTTTTTTAACATTAGTAATAATTGACTCTCTCAACATCAAAGTTTTGGCTTTAGTAGTGGAAGCATTTGGAATATAGAAGCCACTACCACATTTATCATCTTTGATTCGGATGCTCCCTAATATTTTATCCAACATTTTTGACCTGGAATCCAAATCAAATTTGATATTTCTTGACTCTATCAGTCTCTCTTCAAACTTCACAATCGTAGGCTCGAGCAAATGACGAGACTCATAAAAAATAAGGGAATCCTTGTTCAAAATCTCCATTAATCCACGAATTCTATCTCGCTCCTTACTAAGGGTGGAATTGTATGCAATCAATTTCTTACCCCCCTTATTTAGTTTAGTGGGACACTCAGCTTCCCTATGGAAATAATACTCATACCCAAAACATCTATCTGACTCATACCTCTTAAATAATACTCATACCCAAAGCATCTATCTGACTCATCCCTTTTAAAATTATCATTAAAAGTTTTAGGGAATTTTGTAGAGTTTTTATACTTGGGTTTCTCAAACTTCTTTTCATCCTTAGATTGATTTTCAAACATGACAAATTTTTTAAACTTCTTTCAAAATATGGCAATATCATAAGAATCGAGGCCATACTCATCATCCAAACCACGTGTTTCCTCCATCCAAGATTTTTAAGAAATATCCTTATCTTTATTCATCTTTTTGAAGGAAAACATATCGAGCTCATAAGTTTGACGATCACCTATAAGCTTTTTTAGTTTCGTAGAATCCAAAGTACACAAGAAATTCAAAACTATCCCTTTTGAATTAAATATTTCAGGTATGAACATTAATATCTTCTTAACTACATATGTTTCGGTCATTCTCTCTTCGAAGTTAAATGATGAGGTCACAATATCAGAAAATCTAGCGTAGAACTCATCAATGGATTCACCCTTCTCCGTCCTAATGGTTTTAAACTGAGTGGTGAGTTTGTGTAGTTTGTAATACTTAACAACACTAGTTCTCTCATGGGTGATTTGGAGTATGATCCAAGCCTCTTAAGATGTTTGACGTGTCATAATATGGTTGAAATCCTCCGGAATGAAAGGAAAAAATAGAATATTCATGCCATATGAATTATAGTTGGATAGTTTATGCTCATCCTCACTCAAAGTTTCTATGAGTTCTGGGAATTTTGTAATCACCAACTGAGGGTGTGGGTGGGGAACAACCGTTAATTACCATGTAATACCCTGCATATTTCGGCATTGGAGTTGGCCAGTCCCCGCTGGTAATCTACACTAGGTGCTAAAAATTAAATACCATTCTTAGCGTGTGAGGAAATATGAGACATTGAAAACTTTTTCCATAAGATATAATTTGAAATAATCCAATGAATAAAACATCTACTATAATAAAATCCATTTTCATGCTAACTCCAATAAATAAACCTAAACTCCAAACGATAGTAATAATCAAAATGAATAATCCAACTATAAATCTCTAATTGAAATCTGTAAAAAACTATAAAAAGCCAAATGGCCCACCAAATCCATAAACTACTGTCCCAAATATAAAATGATAGAAATAGAAAACTAAACTAAGAATGTAGTAAAAGGAAAATCCATCTACAACTTGCACGAATCATTAATAATTCCTACGTAGCTACTTCAACCACTAAACCTCAAATGTTAATCAATGTAATAGGTCAGAGCCCACCGTAAAAATTACAACTACTCAACCCAAATAGGATTCGTAAATCAAGACATAAGAATGGCATGAGATAAATATCATAATAAAATATTTTACATTAAGAATCAATATGATAAAAGGCGAGTAAAGTAAAACAATACTAACTACCCATGTACAGTAATCCACCTCACTACCCAAGTCCAATTATATTTATTACAACATTTAATTTAATCTTAAATTATTAACTAAATTATTACTACAAATCTTATCAATGTGACACCAGTATAGACAGTTTACATTTCTAGTACTCCTGCACATACTCTTGGCATTCTTATAATATCAACACATTACACACACATCTCATTATAGCCAACTTGCCCAATTTTATTAGCACTGCACATACTCGTGAAGTTCCAGCCATGACACGTCACTATAGCCATTTTCCCTATTTTGTTGGGCCTGAATATAATCGCGATGCCACCACACACCCACGTCACTATAGCCAGTCGACCCAATTTTATTAGTCTTGAAAATACCCTCCATCCGATGGGATTTTTATTTTACTCAATTTTGTGATAATAGCTCGATATACACCCGGTCCTTTTCACTCACTAAACACATTCCTAAAAGTTTTTTTTACTCAAGTTTCAATTTTTTAAACCCTAAATTGAATTTTGATTAACATATTCTTTATTTACATATTTATAAATTATATATGTATTATATACCCAAGTATTTTTTATTTTATACGTTCTGCGAGTGCAAGAAATATCACAATGAAGATCCACGAAAACAATTGTAAATGAAAAAAGTAAAGATGACGTACACAATAACGATATAGGTCCATGGAGAGGTTATTATGTTTTTATTAGTGTCTCTCAATGCTTGGGAGTATGTACCATTTCCCCGAACCAGAGTTTATGATTTATAGATGTGTAAAATAAGAGATTAAGTCGTACAAGTAAGTCATTATGATCGTGGATAACTAGTGGCATCCCCGAATATCTCCTCCGAGATTGTTGGTAACCGATTTGAATATATCCGTAAGTATTTTAATGTACGTAAAATACACGAGTCTTTAATGAATAACAGATTTGGGATTGGTAGTCCTTGCAAGATGGACTAGTTGGCTACTTTCCCGGGCCAAGGTATATAGGTCCCTACAATTTCCCCTAAATTTTTTGGGCTAAATATCTAGGCCAACAAATTTTAATTGAATTTAAGGCCCATAACTTAAGACTTTATTTTAAAACAGGAGTGCCAGTTTTGCAATTCTAGTGAACTCAAGAGGGCATGATCGTCTGAGGTCAAACACCATGGAAAACTTATAATTTCATTAAAGAAGTGAGGATACCTTGGTCCGAGCTGTTATATGAAGCGCCAAAATCTTCCTTAGTTGTCGTGTTTCATTATTAGCTCAGATATCAAATTGAGAAACATCTCATTCGTTAGCTACCATTCAAGTATTCCTTCGTCTACTAAGCTTCCAGTGTCTATTTCTTTAGCGTCTCACATTCTTTAGATCTTCTATTGATTCCTGGAAGTTATGCTCATCTCCTCTTTGTTCATACTTTTGTGATTGTTCTTTAACTGTTGTATTATCCATGGAGTTATTAGATAATTAGTCGATAACAAAGTTTAGGAAAACCTATAATATTAATGACTGGGTAGAAATAAACTGTGCCCCTCTCCCTAAAGATGTTCGTGACATTGAAGGGAGCACTGGATTCACACCATATTAATCCCCCAAGGTGGGTTAACATTTCCCCTAGACACTCATTTTCTTAGATTATTCAAATATTTTGATGTCGTGCCTACTTAGTGTGACCCTAATGTCTGGAAGATTATAAATGTGGTCTATAGAATACACACAATGTATGGGACCAACTCGAATATTGTTGAGATCTGCTACTGTTATGTCTGGTCATGCACTAATGATGGTATTATATATTTCTAGACAAGAAAGGATGATAGGGTCTTGGTTGTAAACCTCCAATATTCTTACAAAGATTAATGGGGTCATGGATTTATTACCAAAAATTGGCAACATCCTCCCATTCCTGAAGGAGAGAGATACCGAGGTCCCTAAATTTTTAACGTGGGGGAAGAACAAATATGTTTCTTTCTCTTTTCTTTTGTCTACTTGCTGTTTTTTCTTCCTCCATTTTACAGCTCGTGATAAAAAATCAAGAGCCTGATTTGGGTGAAGTTAGTGTTCCTGATCTCTTGAAGGCTTGGAGAGTTAAGGTGAGACTTCTAGATAACGAGCATCCGAGTTCTTTATCCAACTTTCCCAAATATAAGAATACTACAAGTAGATTTATTGCTCCGTCGATTGATAAAGTCACTAACCTACAGGCTCCTGAAGTTAGTCCCTCTGAACCAGTGGTATTAGAGGAAGATGAAGAAGAGGGGGAGGAAGGAGAGGAGGAAGAAGAAGATAAATAAATGTCACCCCATGTTAAGATGAGGATGCTAAAGATTGATGAGGAGGACCAGACGGTGATCTCTGATCGAATTAAATTTGTAAAGAGGTCGGAGGTGAATTCCCCAAGGGCTAGTGGTTCTAAACGAGGAATAAAGAGGAAAAAAAAATAAAAGGAGATGAAGAAAGGAGAAGAAGAGGAAATAAGGAGAGAGAGAGAGAGAAAAATTAAGGAAGAGAAGGATAAATATGAGGCTAAAAGGAAGTTAGCCTTAAAGGCCCCTGCTGTCCCCTTTTTCACTTTTGTTGTCAAGGGGTCTAGCATGGCCAACACCCATGTTCTTACCCCTAACCTACTAAAGGGGATATGCTCACAGTCGATCATAGGAATTCCTCACGACAGGGCTAAGCGAATAAGGTATCCTTCAAGAAAGGATGGGACCAAGCATTAGGAGCTACGAGTGTTCCTGGTGACTCTGAGCTTTGGAGCCTTCACTCTCTTGAACCCAACTCCATTGTAAAGGAAGAGCCAAATGTAGTCAGCCTTTCGACCATATTAATAACTTATCTACCGAGGTCAGGAATACTACTGACCAATAAAAAAGGGCTATCAGGAAGGGGGAGGTAGTAGACGACTCTGAGAAGGTGAAGGAATAAGGTTATGAGTTTAGGAATTTTTCCTATTTTTGTATAATTATTTATGCCCTGTAATCTTTTTTTTCTCTGACTGTACTGGCCTCTGGCCCCCTTTACCAATTAATGAAAGATAAAATTTTTCCTACATTGATTCATTCTATCTTTTATATATATTGATGTTTGATTGAAATTTTATATATCGTGTTATTTGTAGCATGACGAGGATTATATTCCCCCTATTTCAAAGTTGGGGATGATTCTAGGACCTAACATTAGTTTCCAAGCTCTCTAGGAGTTTATAAGAATTTGCAAGTCTCTAAGGGTGAGAACTGAGCAATACAAGAGTCAATGCAAGTTGGCCGACAAGCTGAAGGACGACCTTCAAATGATGGAGGAGATCGGTTCTTCTGTCTAAGGTTAGGTTAATGGAATGAAGGTAAAGCTCGTAGAGAATAATTATATGAGCCATGTGGGTGAAGTGCTTCAGGCCAAGAATGATGCTCTGAGAAAGGAGGTCTCCGAGTTGAAGAAGGATGTCCAAAGGGCATATATGATTATAGCCAAGCTTCAAAGAGACGTCACAAGGCTTTGACACTTGTTCAGAATGGGCCCTCGAGAGGCCTGGGCGGCTGGCTCTAATGAGGGATGAACTTATTCTCCAATAAGGTTAAAGGAAGTAGAGGATGTTGCATTCAAGTGTGGGTGGTCGACTGATCTTCGGGAAGTTACCCCTAAGGAATCCTCTCTATGGTACCAGGTCAACTATGATGCTTATTGAAATAATACCTTATCAAAGGATGAATAATGGATCCCTATTGATGCTATCCCTGCCTAGCTTCTGAAGCATTACCTCGAAGATGATGAGGAAGTGTTCGCTCCTAATCCATATGATGGTCAAAAAGCATGCATTGCGGATTGTCGTGCTCTCCATCAAGAGTCATCCTAGGTTCTTATTGGGTATGTGTATATTTTGTTTCGATGTAATTGTACTTACCAATTTTTGTCAATATATAAAGCTTAATTTATTAAATTGTTCCATATTTTGAGAATGTTCTGACTAAATATGAGTTAATAACTATCTTTATATTTGGACTGTTAATTAGAAAGGGCTATTGTTTATGGATCACTTAAGACCTTTTGTCGAACAAGTAATATTGTTAACCATTTTAGGCCTCTTCCCACTTAATGGGTTAGTATCTAGGTTGAATCATCTTGGGCTTCTTAGACAGCTAAATAATTTAAGAACAAGTGTTCACAATTTTAGGACTCTACCGACTAAATGGGTTTGCTAACTTGTGCTTGAACATTTTACCAATCCAATTTGCTTTATCAGTACCATTCCACCCGCCTTACTTTTTAGGTTATGTCATCACACTTCCTTAGGCCTAGGTGAGATGATGGCGAGAATGTACCTGGTTGATGGGCAATCCACACGAGCAATTTTTTATGATCAACGCAATTAGCGACCAACCTAAGTTGACTTTTTTTCCCTAAGGATCCGTTGTAGGGCTTTCGCTGTTGCTGGGGAAACTCATGAGGTCAACTGTGTTTGTGAAAAAGATCCGAGGGTTGTTGTAATTGAAATATTTTAATCGCTTATTGTAATTACTCTTCATAATGAAACTTTTTAATTGAAATGAGTTGAATAATTTATTATGATTCATGTCAATTTCATTATGCACGGGGAAATTCTTTAGATAAGACAAGATAAATAGCCTTTTGTTAACCAAAGGTAATATATTTTTATTGTCAAGGGAGATATAATTTGGAAAGGATTCACAATATTGAGATATAATCAAGAAATTCGAAGCAACCAAAAATTGCGAGATCCAATTGGACTTTATTCATTGAATAATAACTTTCAAGCAACATAAGTTTGAAATAAAAATTTACATAAAATAGATGTGATAATAAAAGATGAAGAAGACTAAAATTTTAACTTATTGAAATTGGCTGAGTTCCACACTCTTGGTATCTCCATGCCCTCCAGTGTTTCCAAGTGGTATGCTCCTATAAGGTTGTCCCTTATCACCTTAAAAGGTCCTTTCCAGTTTGGTCCTAACTTGCCATCTTATGGTTTTATATCATTGGCAAGGACTTTCCTTAAGACATAGTCTCCGACTTTAAATTTCCTCAGATTGAACTTTTGTTGTAGTGCTTGGCCAGCTGCTGTTAGTAGGAAGCCAACTTGATCATGGCATGTTCTCTTCGCTCGTCTAGTAAGTCAAGTTCAATGCATAGCGCGTCATCATTTAGGCCTTGGTCGACCAACGTGGTTCTCATGGTAGGGAGACCTCTTTTAAGTGGGATAATGGATTCCATTCCGTAGGCGAGCGTGAAGGGTGTTCCCCAGTTTGTCTACTAAGAGTAGTATGGTAGGCCCATAAAACATAGGGGAGATCATCCACCCAGGCACCCTTTTCTCTTTCAAGCCTTTTCTTTAAGACGTTGAACATGGTTTTGTTGGAAGCTTTTACCTGATCATTGCTTTGGGGGTATGCCATATAACTAAAGTGGTGCTTGATTCCATGCTCATCACATAAACTTTGAAGAAGCTTCTGTCAAAATGGCTGCCATTATCGGTGATGATAGTCCTTGGGTTCCTAAAACCTGTAATGATGCTTTTCTAGATGAGCCTGGTCATGTCAGCATCACGAATGTTGGGCAGTGGTTTTGCCTCTACCCATTTGGTAAAGTAATCTATGCTGAGCAACAAATACTTGTGATTTATAGATGCAGTAGCTAGTGGCCCCACAATATCTAGTCCCTATTATGCGAATGGGTAAGGACTTGTTAAAGATTTTAGGTCATTAGTTGGCTGGTTAACCATGGGAGATAATTTCTATCAGTTTTCACATCTGCAAACATAGGTACTTATGTCTTTTTGCATGTGAAGCCATTAATAATATTCCTTAATTTATCGAAAGGCAAATGACCTCCTTCCTACGTATTAGAGGTAAGGGCCTGTGAATTATCTCTTGTAGATCTTTCCTCATAGGGCGAGGTAAAAACGAGTTGCTTTCACCCTTACATGAAGAGACAATCTCTTATCATCAGGCAGTATGACACTTTGTAAGAAGGCAATGATGGTATCCATCCAACTAGGGGCCTTCTCTATGAGGAGGACTTGTTTGGAGACCATTATCTGGTCAATTCTTAGCCAATCAAGGAACTCTATTTGGACTGCTCTTGACAGATCGGAGTCCACTGCTGAGCTTATGGCTGCTAAGGCATCAACATGGATATTCTGCCTATAAGGGAACTATTGGATATCAACCTTTTCGAACCCTATCATAAGTTCCCTTACTACGATGAGGTATGCTACCATTCTATAATATTTTGCATTAAAATCTCCACTTACTTTCTTGGAGACTAGTTTGGAGCCACTAAATACATTAAGGCACCTTGCCCGGCCTTACGCAAGCCAACAATTCCCACAGACAGTGCTAACTATGAGTGCAAGAAATATCATAATGAAGATCCACAAAAACAATTATAATTGCAGAAAGTAAAGATCACACACACAACAACAATATACGTGATTTGACAACTTGCCTACGTCAAAGGACATGTTACTATATTCTTATTAGAGTCTCTCAATGCTTGAGATTACATCCCATTGTCTCGAGCCAAGGTTTACATTTTATAAATGTTATAAAATAAGAGATTTAGTTGTACAAGTAACTCAATATGATCATGCATAACTAGTGGTGTCCCTGAATATCTCCTCCGAGATTATTGTTAATCTATTTGAATATGTCCGTAAGTATTTCAGTGTATGTAAAATACACGAGTCTTTAATGAATAGTGGATTTGGGTCGAGTAGTCCTTCTTGCAAGATCGGATGATCGGCTACTTTCCTGGGCCAAGATAAATGGGTCCCCATACTATCTATGGTGTTATATTTTTTCAAAAAATTGAAATTAATTTTCATAATTTTTTTAGATTAAATAGTTGAATTATACATTTAAAAGAAACAATTTAATTTTTTTTTTATTTCTCTTAAAAGCATCTAATATCAAAACAACATCAGATTGATATTTTGGGGGTCATTTTATATCGATTCGGGTGAACTTTTTTTGGTAAATGGAATTTTAAGGTCTGGCCCACGTAGTTTGATCGCGCATGAGCTTGGAGATTATTTTCGGCAATGGATGGTTGTCGAGGGTTGTTTGACCCTTTTATGCTCCACAATGCACTGGTTAATGATGCTTATGCCCCCATCGATCCTCTTTTCTTGCGATACTAGCCACAACCTTTGAAACTTCTGTCATTTTCCCCTTATTTTTGTGTGGAATTACAAATGGACCAAGGTCATTCCATCGCCTCTATAAATATAGGGATTTGGCTACATGTGTCAATCGAGAATGTTTTGGAAAAAAGAGTTGAAATGCTGCCAAAATTTTGTTTTGAACTTTCTCTTTTTCTCTCTCTCTCAAAATCCTGAGTGCTTCATATCTTCTGAAGGATATTTTCCACACCTCAATCTCTAAACACCTGAGTGTTTCAAATCACATGTGTGAGGTTTTGAGTGTTTAGGTCTGTTTGGCGATTTTTGGAGTCTTAAGAGATTATATTTTCTAGTTTCCGTCTTCTTAAAACATATTTAAGATTTCCGGGTTTTAGTTTGGAACCACTTTCGAAAATTTTGAGGCTTTGATTTTTGAAAGCTTTTTGTCTCCTTTTGATGATCATTCAAGGCTATTAGATTCCATTATTTTCTCATATATATATATATATATATATATATATATATATATATACACACACACACATATTCTGTGTCTGTATGTATTTCTATTTTAGCATGTTCTAATAAGTTCCAACATGTCTTAAGGAAAAACTAATTTTTTTGAAACCCCAACATTGAAATATCTTATTTTTGGACAGATGTCACTAAACTCGCTTTTATAACGTTATATATCTTTCATGATTACTAGATCTTATTTTAAGAACCAAATCTTTGTTTAAAACTGTTGTACCTTAAAAATAACGCTTATTTTGTATCTTTCCTGAGATTTGTGTAGATCTAGTTATAGTTTCTTAAGACTCTTGATCTAATATCTTTTACACAAAATTAGCTTTTAGGTTTTCTTACGGTTGAAGATTAAAACTCTAAACTAAATACTCTTTTTATCTACTCTTTAGAGTTTGAAATTTTTTTATCCTTCAATTAAAATTAAAAACATATTAAAACTTATTTTCTACATCTTCACTGATAGTCTTGTCTTGAGTGTGAAGCTCTGTTTTTGTTTTCTTCTAAGTTTCATTGTTTGTAGTGTTTGGTATAATTTCAGTAATTATGGGGTTTCTAGTATTAGCCTTTGTGTATTGTGTGTATTGGTTGTACTCATACATTTACGCATTGTATTCAATAAATTATTCTCAAACTGTAGTTATAGTGGACTTTGTGTATTTGTGGTCTTGGTACTAAAACACCGAGGGTTTTCTAGTATGCTAACGCTAAGGGGTATACGCTCGACTCCCTCACATCACTTCCTAATAGGGTGAGGGGGCACAAAACGAGTGGGTATATGGCGAGTAGGTCTATAGATAGTGGCCCAATTTTGAAAGATGCCAAAATGGAGGATTTTGCGAGTTGGTCCACAACGAGTGGCTCAAGTCCAGAAATAAGGTATAGAAAAATAGTTGCTGAGGGGGTCCAAAGCGAGTGGCCCCAAGTTCATAAATAAACTAGAACAAAATGTAAGGCGAGGTGTCCACAATGAGTGGCCCAAGCTCATGCCAAAATACAAAAGGGTTGATGAGAGGATCCACGACGAATGGCCCAAAGTCTAGAATAAGGCCAAGATAGAAGTAATGGGCGAGTAGGTCCACAAAAAGTGTCCATATCCTAGGAAGATGTCAAAATAACTAATTGGTGAGGAGATCACTACCAAATACACACTTCCTATTATAAGTTTCATTTGGAGAGGGAGTGATCCAATGAGCTACCCTAAAAAAAGATAAAATGTGCGAGCATACCTACAAGTTTGAGGGTATTCTCACAAGCCTCACTGGATAAATAGTTACTAACATTATTTTTTTCTTGAACAGGTAGCCTTGATCGAGAAAGCAAGGCCTGAGCAGGCCTGTTGGGATCTTCCGGGAGTTTTAGTTTGGTGGCTAAGAGATAAGGTTTATTGGGCAAAGCCAAAGCCCAACCACTTCACACTTTAGGTTAGAGAGAATACTACTAACAAAGACCCTAGTGGTAACTCAATCACTTACCCAACCCACAATTAGAATTGATAAGTGAGTGTCCAAGAGGATTCTCACAAAAGTATTTTCTAACTGAGCATTGGTGAGTGACTCTGAAGGAAACTAACAAGTTTTTTTTTACCAAAACGTGTACATCAAGTTACCGTTTGAAAAGATATTTACCAAATCACATGTTTTGGCACTATTAGATGACATATATGACTTTTGACTTTGGTATTCGCCAAATGTTGCCTGTCAGAAGAGGCAGATATTTAACAGACAAACAAAGACAAAAGGTACATTGCAGAGCTTATCTATAAGAGTTCCTTGTTTTGGCACCCAAACAACCTTAGTATTAAACCATAAATAGGACCCTTGGGTAAGGTCAAGGTAACAAAACAAAAATCAAGTTAGCACTATTACTCTATAAAATTCACACTAGAAAAATATTCTCTCCTTGCTCTCTCTTGAGTGTCAAATTTCTTGTCTCTTCACTCCTTTTACAACCATCACCTTCAAGAGATCTTTATCTTTTTTAAACATTTTCATTATTATAAAATTTTTATTCACTACTCTCTTTTCATGAAGAATGTTACAAATAAGCTCCATTATTACCATAATTAGAAGGTTTTCTCTCCAAGCTTCTCTTAAGACTTTGAAGGCCTTGAAGATAGCATCCACCGGAGTGGGTCATGCCTCACCTGTTATAGTTCTTCATAAATCCTAGTATAACCACCCTCCTACATTTGGTGACTTTTCTGGGGAGGTATTCTCATTTCCATAGATAAAGAAGGACATAGTGTTTCGAAGTAACTAGTGTTTGATGGCACTCCAACAGGTAATGGAATTTAAAGTGACCAAACAACCCAAGAGCATGTTATAGTGATCGGGATGAGAGCATTTGCTCCTTTAGGTGGGTAAGCTAGCATATCAGCAGCCCCACTGTTAGCGAGGAAAAACTTAATGGGTATCTTTTTTGAATTTTTGAAGAAGACCAACGTTGAACTAGAAAGTTTGAGCAAAACTTGCACGATGCCTACAGTGTCACCTATTCGAGGAACAACAAGAGCATCAATGATGGTAGAGGTGGCTCCACCTCGAAAGGTGCTAGCAGAGAATATATCAATGACACCGAGTTCACCGGAGACAAAGAAAGTTATCCTCGAGGAGTCCCCCTCCAAAGTTATTACCATGGATGAGGTAGATAAATTGCTATCCTCCCAAAAGGAGTCCTCTCATATGTATGAGGAGCTGCAGAATCCCTATCTAGAAAGCATTAATGAGAAGGCGTATTTGAGGGGTACGTTCCTCCTAAGTTAATCAAATTTATTAGAAAAGGGTAAAAACCCCAGTGAGCATGTGAAAAGGTTCGTAGAGTACTTGGTGTGCATGGAAACAATAAGGAGTCGAAGCTACGAGAATTCTAAAAAACTCTCATTGAAAAAGCATACAAATGGTACTCCCACTTTTCACCAAACATTATTCCAACCTGGGAAGAGATGCATACGAAGTTCCTACAAAACTTCTTCTTAGAAGAAGATGAGTTCACACCGAGGCACCTCACACAAGAGGTACAAAAACCTAGTGAAGAATTGATGAGTACATCAAACGGTTTTGAGAAAGGGCATTGGTTGTCCACGAAGATGTGGAAGAAGCAAGTTACTATTGGTATGTGTTGAGGGGCTGCTAGAGGAATATAAAATCAACTTGTTTAATAAGACTAGATATGGGTATTCAGGGAGTTTACATGAGCAGCGAGAAATATCGCGATGATTATCAAACCCCGATCACAAGCTTTCAAAATGCCGTGTGATACTGATTTGAATAAATTCACAAATTCCAACTACAAAATTATTTAATTGGAGTAAATTTTTAAACCAAATGAAATCAACCCCTAAACATGCAACTACGTGTGTGTGTGTGTGTCAAACCATCACAAATTAAATTTTTACCTCACAGATTTCAGGAAAAAAACCCTTTGAGGTAAAACCTTTTATTTCACTATAATATGTAACACTTACATTTACAATGAAAATTACAATGAGTTAACCACATAAAACCCACATAGATCGTAGCCTAGAGTCAGCCAGAACTGCAGCTCCCATTTAGCCCAGGAATACCCACAAGCACTCCTTATGACACGCAATCGACTTTAGCCTCTATACAAGAGAAACTTGACACAAGATGTGTTCTTGGGTTTCAAAACAATTCACAAAAACTATTTGGATCTTGTGAATTGAAAAACAAAAAGGGATTAAAGCCCTAAAAGAGAAGACAAATGTTTCTACACTAGAAGTTTCGTAAAATAGTAATCTCGAGTCTTCTGAACAAAAACGAAACTGGAAAATCCAATTTATAGAAAATTTGAGTCGGCACTGGTTTCTCCAATGACTTAGCTGTGTTTCTCGAACGAGTTGACCTATCGTTTGAATGACACTTCACACGAGATCTTTCTGTCTTTTGAATGACAGTCCCTATCGCTCGAACAAAAATATTTAAAAAATAATTTTTTTTTCGCCAGTAAAAACTCCGCCTCAAAACTTTGTAAATATTTTTTGACGAAAAACTCCGCTCCAACACTTAGAAACTTTTTCACAAAACTTATCCAAATATTCTAAGTGAAATGTTAAGGAATTAAAACACAACCTTTACCAAATTTATCTCATGGAGGCTTGAATGTTGAAGAACTTTGATATTCAGATCCGTCTTGATGCTTGAATGATCTTGAATTATTCTTCGACGGTTGTAGCGGTATATGACATACTCTAAAGGTAAGGAACAATGTAAAATAATTTCCTTAAAAAGTTGGAGGACACAGATATTCCTGACAGTAGGAAGATTCTAAGTCTCCAAATGACAAGCCATCAACTATGTGGATGGAAACTCAAAAGGCAAGAAGGCAGGCCAAGGATTCAAAGGAAACATCCCGACAGGCAAAAGAAAGTCTGGAGATGATGTTCCACCACCACTGCCTTGTAGCGTGACATAAGTTATGGATTGTTATTACACATTAGTGCGAGAAGGGATACCAAATCCCCCTTATTGTAATGGGAAAATACCATTAACATCAGATAAAGCAGATGAGGGTCCATCATGTCACTAAAGATTATTTTTATTTGTGAAAGATTATTGGCGAGTAGGTGGACAATGAAACTTTGAAAATACCTCCTTGAATGTTAACGAGAACCCATTGTGAGGTCATCATTATGGTTCAACCAACATGGCGGTGGCATATGATGAGGAGGGAACTCAAGAGCCTGAGGAGTGGTGGGGCAATGAGAAAATGCATGAAGATTGGCTAGCCAACCTGGATAGAGAACAACAAGAGGATGAGTGGGGTGAGAAGGTGAGCCCTTAGAAGGAAGAGAGGACGTGGTCCTTGCCCTAGATGAAGGGGGCATCTAAGCCGGAGTACGTATGTAGTTCTCAAACGTATGGAGTAGAGCTAGACTCAGAATGCACAGCCATAGCAAGAAGGCCAAAATTTAAGTGTTTTTTCGATCAGATTGGGGTGAAGCACGATACCCTCATGGTCATTAAAAAGAATATCCTAGAGTCAACAGCGAGGGGATCCCTCTCTAAATTGGTAAGGGTACATAAGAAGGCTGATGGAGAGGTACATCTTTGAGGTGGTCTTCTCAGAAGTTGATAGGCAAGTGCCTTACTTTCATAATAATCCTTAATAACTGACAACCTTGATAAAAGGAATTAGTTTCCCCAATGCACTCATGGATGGAGGGGCATCCATTTATATCATGCCTATTAGCGCACTATAAGAGACAAGTATCTCTCAGGAGAATATAGTGTCAGTCCCGTTGGTGATTTCTGGTTTTGACAGTGCAGGGATACAATCGCTCAACTATCTGAATGTGGGAATTAAATTAGGAAATTTTATATTTCATACCAAATTCCATATCATTAATGCCAAAACCAACTACTAGCTCCTGATATGGTGAGTGTAGATGTATACACATGGGATAATGCTATCAACATTCCACCAATGTGCAAAAGTAAACATTCAAGGGGAAAAAGATTATGATCAAAGCCACAAAAGGCCATTTTTAGTGGAATAAGATCACTTAGTGGATGCAACATTATACAACGAGTTTGATGAAGAGAGAAGAAACTTGACTATAGGGTTAAAGGATCCTTACGTGACTAGAGAAAGAGATTAGCCCAAAAGGTCCCTGCATGAAAGACTGGTCAGTGAGTGACCCATTCAAATGAAAAAGTGAAAGGAAAAAAAGCCTGAAGTTGAGACAAAGCCTCCTTGAACCTGAGAGAGTTTTGTTACCTCATGGGAAGGTTATCTACCATTTATAAGGGTATCTTTGGGAAACATTTTGGGATGAAAGTGCCGACCCAACCCCAAAATGGTTTTTGGTAGATGAGTCCCACATTGTTGAAAATATAGAGACCCTGAAGAGGCACCTGAGTGCATTCATGATGAACTAAGAGAATACCTCTAAGAACTAGAAGAGATAAACTTGGGAGTGAAACGGGGAGACGAGAGACCTTTATTAATTTCTGAAGCCTTGAATCCCAAATAGAGGGAGGAGATTGTCAACCTGCTCGAGGATTTCATAAATGTGTTTGCGTGGAAATATATGGAGATCCCTAGGATAGACCAAAAATTGAGCTCCCATAAGTTGAATGTTCTCCTCAACTCCCCATCAGTGAGAAAATCCACTCGCACCTACAAAGCTAAGTTGGACCCCAAAATTAAAGCAAAATTTGAGAAACTGTTGCTATTATGGTTTATCAATGTAATTCAGCATCCCTTTTGGCTTTTAAGCATTGTACCTGTAGCCAAGAAATATAATACACAGACAAGGATCTGTGTAAACTTCAGAGACTTAGTCTCGACCCAACTAATCAGACTGGGGAATATATATAAGTCTATCTGATCCAAGACTAGTCTTGACCTAGCTCATCAGCCCAGTTCAACATCTATCAGATTTTCCTGCTCATGGGCCAATGCTACATAGGCCCATCTCTAGCAGTCTCGACCTCCGAGACCTCTTCCTCAGCATTTACAGTCATATACCCAGGTTCTCTCTCCAGTCCATCATTATCTTTTATATCTCGATTTTCCATGTGTCGGACTCGTACCACATCGTTAGGATAAGACCATGTTGACTTTATTGAGGAGGTTTACTCAATATCGGTCGATACCATCAGAGCTGAAATTGATATTTCATATGGCACACGTGACTTGGGAATCATCAGTCCATATGGACCATACTATTATAATATATCTTTAGCCCACGTGGGGGAATATTTCGTCATCATGGATTATAAATGTTCTAGATAGGTGTTGAGACTTACCTCGTACACGCATACTGCATACAACATGTTGCATGCTCGGGGGGCACACTATACACCCCTAAGCCTATATAAGCCTTCTTCTTCTTCTTCTTCTTCTTCTTCTTCTTCTTCTTCTTCTTCTTCTTCTTCTTCTTCTTCTTCTTCTTCTTCTTCTTCTTCTTCTTTAAGGATCAAGATTCAACAACACTTTCTCAAACTCTGTTAAACTGTAAATAGGAGAGAGAAATCTTGAAAGATTGTATTCATGGCCATTAGTGCCCTTTAGTAAATACATACACCCCAAAACCTTTCACAGTGGAGTAGGCCTATTGGCGGAACCACATTATTTCTCTATGTCTTCTCTATTTTCTCATCTCCTTAATTTCATTTAAATTAATGCATTTATATATTACTCAATTGTGAACTAAGCTAGTTCTTGAACTGCATAAAAATTTAAGTGGAGATTCAGAACATCATCATTTTGGCATGTTTATGGGAAAACATTATCTTCTTCCTCTTTATTTTTCAGCTTAGACCCTCACTTCTACCTCTGGTGGTGGTCCATCTCCACCATTGTTGGACTTATACCACCATTAAAAGAGTAAGGTGGATGTTTTTTTAAGCTTCCTTCTTTCTTACAGTTCATCTAGCTTTGTTAATTCTTTTCATTAGAGATATGGCATCTCAATTTCCTCCTGGTTCTGGCCCAAGCTCCAACGAACAACCACCCCAGTTAAAAATGGATGATGTAGCAGTGATACTGCGATCCGTATTGGCTAGGCAGCTGGAGATAATAGAGCAGTTCATGACATTTAGCCAAAACATGTTGGGAAGCGCCCCAGGTAACCCAACTGTGATTATTACCTCGATCATCAGGGAGATAGTGGATCCAGTGATATGGGGACTACCCTTGAACCCATAGAAGGAGGCTCAATTCTATCAATGATGAAGAGATGTTACTGATCCTAGGCGTATTTGCCTGGGAAAGTAAGTCTAGGACTGTCCGGATGACAATGATTATGTCGAGGAAGAATATTGGGAGACATATGAGGTAACATGTGATATAATTTTCCCAACTCTGACTTACAAAGGAAATATGGCTCGGACAACACCTAACGTTCAACCAAGGACTTCAGATTTTGATAGGCTCAGTAAAGGCTCAGCCTTCTACTGTCTTAGCCCGAGAAGATATTTGTGTCATCGTCTCTCCCGTTCTCACAGTAATGCTACATCTAATGGAAATATCAAACGTAATAATGGTCGGTCTCGTCAAGGATGATATGGGGAAGAGCAACAAGAAGTGAATAGTTGATAGAGGATAGTGGGGGACAGCACCATCACCAGTTGTAGTTTCGAGAAGGAGGGGATGACAATATCATCACTGAAGAAAAACATTGGAATAGATCCATTCATAGATTAGAGGACAAGATCAATTTTCTTCCCAAGATCTGATACCCTAACCTTCGAGGCTACATGGAGGTGTCTCCTTTCATTACAAGTATTGTGAGTTATCCTACTCTTATAAAGTTTAAACTTCCTACTATGCGCCCGAAATATGATGGGTGTTCCAATCCATTCCATCGCATAGAGATGTATGAATCGGTAGTCGATATCTAGTCAACCTTGGATGAGATGAGGTGAAGTGCATTCTTAGGACCCTCACAGGTGTCACCCATATGTGGTACACAATTGTGCCTAAAAATTTCATTGAGGATTTCAAACAGTTGGGCGAGAAGGTTATACATAATTTATGCTTCAGGATGAAGCCGCCAAAGAAGGTAACTCACCTATTATATGTGAAATAAGGCAAGAATGAGACACTGAGGGATTAAATATCTTAATTTAATAAGGAAAAACTGGGGGTGGGATATTGTGAAGAGAACAATGCTATGAAAACCCTTAGCAGCGGGCTGCAGCCGAGAAAACTTCTCTGGAAGCTCACCGAAGATCCTCCAAAGACCATGACAGAACTCTTGGGCTCTATTTAAAGGATCATATATGCAGAGGAGGCCATGATGGCCAAAAGGGGAGACGTGAAAGAGTTTAATGGAGTAAAGTCTCATCAAGAAAAAGAGAAAGAGGAAAAGAAGAGACCAGCCAAAGATAAATTTGCTAAATATACCGCTTTGATGGTGATCCCCGATTTGATCCTCACTAATATCAAGGAAGAAAAGGCACTTAAGTGGCTAAAAAAACTTAAATCCCCTCCTCATAAGAGGGACAAGAGAAAATGGTGCGATTTTCACCAAGACCACGGGCATACAATTGATAAATGCTTTTCTTTAAAGGATGAAATAGAGAAGATGTTAAAGTAGGGAAATATCCGAAAGTATATAGACAGAAGTTGTAATAAAAATGATTTTCGGAAAAAATCACAATGGTGGAAAGGAAGACAATTCAAGACGACAGTCAGTGGCCAATAAAAAGGATGATGAGTTAGATAGTGAAGGAGATGACCTCGATCTCTCAGCAAAGATTCTCGACGCGAAGGTCGGCTGCACATGATACCCTTCAATATAAGATATGTGGAGGATTAGTCGGAGGAGGTACAAAGTTGACCGAACGTAAAGTCCCTGTTGTGGAGGGAAAGTTGACGCCTAAGTGGGTTGATGTGAACTTGATCGAGACAGATCCCAAGCTGGGAAAATTGAAGAAAGTTGACTTGGACACCTTAGTCATGGGATTTTCAAGATTGGATTTAAAGGGAATTCTAGACCCTCTTGACAACCCTTTGGTCATCAACATCAGGGTCCATGGGTCTGACATATCATGTATCCTCATTGATGGTGGTAACTTGATCGACATGATGTTTTGGGACTGCTTTAAAGGTTTGAAGCTCATTAAGAAGAGATTGATCTCATACCATCTGCCGCTAATTGGCTTTAGTAGAGAAAGGTCCACCCGTTGGGGTGTTTGAAATGGATGTCTGCATGGGCACCTGGTCGAGGTGTCTTACTAAGAAAGTGAGATTTTTCATTGTGTATGATCATGTCTTATTGGGCTATAACATTATTCTTAAGAGAGTGGCTCTCAAGGAGTTTGAGATTTTCCCTTCAACGGTCCATTAAATGATAAAATTCCCGACCCCTTATGTAGTAGGGAAATTTCAAGGTGACCAAGTGGAAGATCGAGAGTGCTACTTTAGCTCGATCGATGAGAGAGAGGATTAAAAGAAGGCTACTACTTCGTACAATATAGATACTCTTGACCAGAGGGATAAGAAAAAACTAAAAAGGGGTGAGCCTACTGAGGAGGTATAATCCACCATACTTAATGAGGACTAGCTAAAAAACCCATCAAAATTAGGAAAGATGTTGATAAGGAGGCAGCGTTCTTTGCATGTAACCATGAAGATATTCCAGGGATAGACCCCAAGGTTATCTGCCACCATTTGAATATTTATGAGAAAGTAAAGCCTATAAAGCAAAGGAGAAGAACTTATATGAGGGACTGATATTAGGTAATTCAGGACGAGGTGGAGAAAATCCGATCAGTTGAGTTTATTTGAGAGGTTTAGTATCCAGACTGGCTATCCAATGATGTTATAGTACCAAAGGAAAATGGAAAATGGAGAATGTGTGTAGACTTCATTGACTTGAATAAAGCTTGCCCTAAAGACACTCCCCGTTACCCATAGTTGATCAGACAGTCGATTCTATGACTAGGCATAATTTGATGAGTTTTATGGATACGTATTCGGGTTATAATTACATATTCATGCATGATGTCAATGATGATAAGACCTCTTTTATCGAAGATAGAGAGACATACCATACAAGGTAATGATGTTTGGCCTGAGGAATGCTGGGGAAACCTACCAGAGGTTGGTAAGCAAGATGTTTGAGGACCAAATTTGAAAGACCATAGAAGTATTTATGGATGAGATGCTGAGCAAGAGCCTAAAGGTCGAGAGTCATGTTTCTGAACTTGATTGAACATTTAACACAATGGATAAGTTCAATATGAAATTAAACCCGACCAAGTGTGTTTTCAGTGCCGGTGCGGGGAAGTTCCTCGACTTTATCATGAACCAAAAGGGTATAGAGACTAACCTCGCAAAGATCAAAGATCTCATAGACATTTCGACACCTAAGATGATTAAAGATGTGCAGAGGCTGACACAGCATGTTGCGAACCTCAACCATTTCATCTCTAGAGCGACGGATAAGTGTATACATTTTTTCAAAATCTTGAGGAAGGTGTTCTTATGGGATGAAGAATGTGAAAAATCCTTCGAAGACCTTAAAGATTAATTTGGGTCACCGATGTTGCTATCTTGACCTATTTAAGGGGAAAATTATCTATATTTGTCTGTATCAGAGTTGACAATCTGTGTAATAATCATACAAGACGACAAAAGTGTCCAAAAGTCAGTTTATTTCAATAGCAAAGCCTTGCAGGGGGCTGAATTAAAGTATCCGAAAATGGAAAAGTTGGAATATGGATTGATACACACTTCAAGGAAGATGAAGCCATATTTGCAGTTCCATATGATGGTTGTTCTCACCAATACTCGCTTCAGGCATATTGTTGATGTAAAAAACTAGATTGCTCTAATAATTTAATCACAGATAAATTAATAAAACAGAATGTTTTTAAAGTGGTTCAGCCTTATGTAAATGGACTACGTCCACTGTTATGTTATTGCTGAGTGTTTGGGAATTCTCGATTACCAGTTCAATCAAGAAATTCCGGTCCCCTTGAATGAGGGTGATACAAGGTATTTATAGCCCTTAGGCTGTACATGAATGGGTTGATACATTAAATGATATACATATGAAAGGGTAATACATTTAATGCAGCGTGTGTGTCAAGATGGTAAACATTCAATGAATAGTTGAACTGTTGATATTCTGGCAATTAATACTACGGCCGAGATGCAGCTCGGACCGCCTTAGTTGCTCGTTGCTCAGGAGTTCATCGGAGCGCTAGAGTACCTCGGAGTGTTGAAGTTCCTCGGTATATCCTCATTGCTCGGAGAGAACATGAGTTGGTCGGGGAAATGAACTTCCTCGTCGTTATTGTATCACGTAGATTGACAAGTGTCTTCGTATGATTCGTCCACATCAGCATATTAATTTTGGTATCAACAGAAGCCCCCAATGTTTTATATTTCGAACTTTGAGGAGTATGAAACATTCTTTCTCGGTATTTGGCCATATTGAATGATCTTCCTGGGTTTTAGGAGCATCGTATTTGAATTTATTTCCAAATTCGAAGAATCCGCCTTTTTTCGAACTTTTAAGAGCGCTTCGATCTTAGTGCCCTTTTTGTCCTTTTAGCCGCCGAAAGTTCAATAGTTTCTTTTTTGTAATCATTTCCTTCGCCGCTTCCCAAGGCAAAGTATTTAAACTTCTTAGGTAACCATACCGTCTTCTTCTTTTCCCAATTTCTTGCATTCAAGCTTTCTATTCTCTCATTCTCTCTTGTGCGTTCATCCTTGTATTCGTTCATTGTCGACAGACCTTCTTTCTTCCTGTAAGATCTTCTTCCTTTCTTCTTTTATTCAATATGGTTTATATTGTAGAGTCTGTTGAGAAATTTCGTTCCGATTTTTCCATTCCTTCTTGGGTAACTCTGGAGGTTCTCTCTGAGCCTTTAGATTATTTTCGACTGGCTGAGGGACATTGGGTCCCCAGTCTGTTCATTGCTGAATGTGGATTTTCTTTTCCACCAAACCCATTGTGTCTTGAGTTTTGTCAGTATTTTGATCTTGTCCCTGCAAAAATAGCCCCCAATTCATGGAGAATAATTAATGGGGTGTACAAATTAAATCTAACTCATGGGACTCGTATAGGGATCCCTGAAATTATGTATTGCTATAAATGGGCCACTCTAGATAATATTTATTACTTAAAAACTAGGTTTTTGAATAGGGCTCTTGTAGTTAGCCTCCCTGACTCAAATAGAGATTATTTTGAACATGGGTTGGTTATTAAAAACTGGCAATATGCCCCTTTAGTTGGAGATGGAGTATACAACGGTCCCAGATGCCCCCCATATGGCAATGGGATAGGTTTATTTTTCATTTTATTTTACTTATGAAGTTATGCTTTCATAATGTTTGACAAAATGTATGACTGATATCTCATTATGTATTTATTTGCAGTTGATAGCAAAATAAAAACTCCAAAAGAATCAGAGGTTAATATCAAGCATCTGAAACTTATCTGGGGTTTGCATAAGAACGTTGCAGACGAGCACATTAGATCTGCATCATATTTTCTGCAGTATAGGAGCTATACAACCTCTTATACTGCTCGCCCTGTTGAGCCAGCTTCAACTCCAGAAGATTCTTCTTTAGATTCTCATCTTCCTTTAAGTCTGAGAATGGGCAAGAAAAGAGCTCCTCCTGCTCTATTTGATGACATTACTTCTGCTGCTGGGGCCAAGAAAAGAAAAACTGATGTCCCAGAGGGGACTAAGAAGGTGGATGTTGCACCTTCCAAAGCTACCGAGAAGCCCCCAGTGGCTCCGAGCAAGAAAGTTGCTCTAGCAGAAGTAATTACTATCTCTCCGACCAAGAGTTCTTCCTTGGTTGAAGCTGCCGACGTCCCTTTGAGGAGATTGAGGAAATCATCCTCAGTCAATTTGGCTGAAACTGCATCCTCTCTACCATCTGGTGGTGTTGGTGTTCCAACCATCATTCCCCCGAGCTCTGCAATGAGCTCGGTAAAAACTTGGATCATACCCGAGGTCCAAGGAATTGATGAAAAAATTCCTAGGGATATGCTGACATCCCTAGCTACTCGTCATCTTGCTTCGGTAAATTTCTCACATACTGAATTTCTTTCTTTCTCTGAATACTTGTATTTTGTATTGACTTTACTGATTTTCCCATTTTTCAGCTGGTGAATTGTTTCAATAACATCGTGAAGAAGGACGAGGTAATTAAAGCTTCCAGCTCCTCATCTGGCGTAGAGGAAGCTCTGCTGGGTTTAACCCAATCTTTGAAAGAATCTCGCCAACAGTATAATGAGGACAAGGCTGTTTGGGAGAAAAAGTTATCTACAGTTGAGGCCGAGAAGGTGAAGATGGCTGAGATCTCCAAGAGTTTGGAGAATAAAGTGAAAAGTTTAGAGGTTGAGCATAAGAAATATGACGACAAGCTCAAGAATTTTGGAGATCTTGAGGAAAAGTTGAGGAAGGCAGAGGAAGAATTGTCCGCCCTGCGAGATATTAAAAGTAAAAAAGAAGAATTGGACGTGAAGCTCTCCTCGGAGAAACTGAGAAGAAAGGGCGCAGTCAAAAAATCCTTCAGCGCTGGCTGGGATAAAGGATGGGATAAGGGGATTGCTGCAATGACATCCCAAGTTCAATACGGGAATTTGAAATACTTCCATGATGGCTGGGTAGCTGGTCTGCAGGAATTAAAGATCAAGGATGATTCTGATCTATTCCAACTACACCTCCCTGGTCCTCCTCCACCAATTGTGGAAGAAGAGGAAGATGAGCCTGTCTCTGATGAATCTTCTATGGCCATGGGTGATCAAGTCCCTGCATCTCTACCTTCTGCTATCGAAGACATTTCTTCCATGCCTCCTCCTCCTGAAAAAGTTTTAACTTCTGCAGATCAAGTTGCTGTTACCACCGAGCAACCAAGCTCCTCGTCCCAGCCTCCCGAGAAAGTCTTGGGAGACAAGGAAAAGGTGTGAAGTTGTTCGGTATCATTTCTATCTTTTCATGATTTGTAATCCAACAATGTAACCCTTTGATGATCTAATAAAATACATCTTCTTTCCTCTTCATTGTTGATACTCTGTCTGCTTTTATTTATTAACTCCTGCCTTCTCTTCTTTATTAGTTTTTGGCCAGAATGGAATTGATATCTGCCCCTGATACCGAGTTGATGCAACAATGCAATGGATATTATAAAGCTGGTCATACAGACCTGAGTGTATCAGAGATTGTCGACATCCTTGGCCATGATGCCTCAGAGCAAGCAGTTGAGGCTTACCGGTACTTGAAGGATTTACTTGACAGATCTGTGGCCAATAATGTGGCATACTATGAATTGATCGAGGAAATTCATCGTTCCTTAGAAGATCTTCAGAATAAACACAATGAATCAACTGCTTTGCTGCATAAGGAGTATGAAAATAGATATCAGCAGCTTTCTTCTGAAATAGGCCATAAAAAGATCCTTGCTGGATACGATGTTAGGGAAAAAACTCTAAAAGGTGAGGTTGAGGCCTGCAGGCAAATTGCTGAGTTACTGGAACAAGAAAACAATAATTTGCAGAAAAAATTGGCACAGTATGAATCTGCAGCATCATCTTCCACTGCTTTAGTGCCAGTTACCGATGAAGGTTTCTCATTCCTAGAGGTTGAGAATGCCAAATTAAGGCAAGAACTGGATGACTTAAGAAGATATGCTATTCATGTGACTGCTCGGGGATGAGGAAGAGGTTCTCGGGGGCGAGGAAGAGCTGTTCAAAATGTTGCCGAGGAGGAAAGTTCTCCAATTGCTGCTCGGAGTCGATCAAGAGTTCTTAGCCGTAATGTCGATGAGTTTCGTACTCAGTCTACTCTGGAAACTCAAGCGTTCCAATTGAATGCAAAAGACCGTGCTCTGACTGAAATGTCCAATAAAAATCTGTCTCTGGAAGATCAACTTACAGCGACGAAGTCTGCTTTGCATACCAAGGATCTTTTTGCCAAAAGCCTTCATGAACAATTGGATAGATTAACCTTCCAATTCCATAAACAGCCCAGGGAATTCTGGATGACAGGATACAATGAAGCCCTTGTTCACTTGGATGCTCGTATTGAACACTCCAATAATGAAGGTTATAAACAGGGGTGGTTGAACGCACTGGGTGTGATAAAATTGGAGCGAGGGCATTATTTATGGGATTATCATGCTCCAGGGTTACTAGGCTTGCCTGTGCCACCTTTCAAATTGGACATGGCTTGGATCCCAGCTCGTTCCATTTCTCGTAGCTTAATTTCAAAATACCTTGGTGATTATAGCCTTCATTCTCAGATTGAATTATCTCGTCATGAGCATCTCTTGGATACACCTTCTGTGATGAACGTCAGAATGCTCAGAGATGTTAATTTCATTAATTCTCCTCTTTGCCTAGAGGATCCTCCTGCTGGCGAGGAGCCTGTTTCAAAAAATAAAGGAAAGAAACCAATAGAATAGGTTTTCAATGTAACAGTTAGTACATTCATGTAACTTGTAATTTATTTTGAATTTTAATGAAAAGATTTTCATTTTCTGTTTGCAAATCTCTACTGCTATTCTGTTGTGCTTTGTTAAACACTTTTATATTTGTGCGCATCTGTTAAAAAGATAACAATATTGTGTTGTTCATCAATCAAGATAAAAGTTGCAAGTATCAATATTGCTCAATCACTTAATAAAGTAATGAGTATAAACTGTATAAAATGTTTCCAACCAACCAAGGTTGCTAAATAGTGTTTGTCGACCAACTATAGTTGATGGGTTATTCTCCCCGACCATCCATACTTGGTTCATCATGAAATATTTTCATAAGATGTGACCGACCAGCCAAGGTCGATAATTTATCCTCGTCGACCAACTACAGTTAATGGGTTTTGATCACCGACCAACTATACTTAGTTCAATTTGGAATTTTTTTTTGTAATAATATTACCTCCCGACCAACATAAGTTGGCGTTTGATAGTATAAACCAACCGAGATTGGCGTTATAAGAATGTTGTTCTTGCCCTTTTACCAACCAAAGTTGGTCGTGGGTTTGAACTATCAGGTTCTTTCGAACTATCTTGTACACTAGTTATTTTACCAACCGAAGTTGATCACGCCAGTGTACGCCTTCTAACCAAAGGAGTATATCAGTTGTTCTCTCCCTTTTACCAACCGGAGTTGATCGTGGGTCTGAACTATCGTGTTCTTTCGAACTATCTTGTACACTAGTTATTTTACCAACCGAAGTTGATCACGCCAGTGTACGCCTCCTAACCAAAGGAGTATATCAGTTGTTCTCGCCCTTTTACCAACCGGAGTTGATCGTGGGTCTGAACTATCGTGTTCTTTCGAACTATCTTGTACACTAGTTATTTTACCAACCGAAGTTGATCACGCCAGTGTACGCCTCCTAACCAAAGGAGTTTATCAGTTGTTCTCGCCCTTTTACCAACCGGAGTTGATCGTGGGTCTGAACTATCGTCTTCTTCTTGCTATCAAGCAGCGTAGTGTACAACACTAGTATTCCCCGAAAAACTTTCAAACAAAGGAGAGAAAATTTGTGAAAAACATCATCGTTTTATTCATATTGAAGGACCCGTTGTACATTTTACATCATTGATAATACTTGCGAAGGTGTTCAGCATTCCAAGCATTCTTGAATTCTTCTCCTTCCAGAGTTCTTATTCGGTAAGTTCCTGGTCGAACAACTTCTGTAACTCGGTAAGGCCCATGCCAGTTTGCCTCCAATTTATTGTGTTTCTGAATTACCTTCTTTAGCACATAATCTCCTTCTTTTAAATCGCATTTCCTCACCCTTTTGTTATAGAAAAGAGCTGTTCGTTGTTGATAAGCAGCATTCCTAATGGCTGCCTCTTCTCTGACTTCCTCGAGCATATCTAGATCCAGTCTTCTCATCAAGTCATTGATCGGAGAATTGAAATTCATCACTCTGTGTGTTGATAGGCCCAACTCGGCAAGTATTACAGCCTCACTTCCAAATGCTAGCATATATGGTGATTCTCCAGTCGCTGCTCGGGGAGTTGTTCGGTAAGCCCACAATACTGATTGTAGCTCATTTATCCAGTTAGATTTAGCTTCACTTAGCCTCTTCTTCAAACCATTTACCAGCGTTCTGTTCGTTACTTCAGTTTGCCCATTGCTTTGAGGGTGACCTGGTGCTGAATGGGTCTTCATGATGTTTGATTGTTGACAATAGGCAGCAAACTCCTCGTTGTCAAATTGTGTTCCATGATCTGTGATGAAGGCATGTGGGAGACCATATCGACAGATGATAATCTTCCAAACAAACTGGTATACCTTCTCGTACGTCATGTCGATAAGAGGCTCAGCTTCTACCCACTTAGTAAAATAGTCTACTGCAACGACGAGGTACTTGAATCTTCCTCGGGTGGTCGGCAGTGGTCCAACCAAATCAATTCCCCACATGGAAAATGGCCAAGGGGAAGTTATGGGTGTCAACAACGCTTGTGGAGTTCGTCGGATGGAGGAAAAACGTTGCCACTTGTCACATTTCTTAGCATAGGCTATACAATCAGCCCTCATCGTCGGCCAATAGTATCCTTGAGTCATTACCCTTTGCAAAAGTGTTCGACCTGCTATATGAGCTCCACAAGATCCTTCATGGATTTCTTCAATCAATTCTTTCACCTCGGAGGGATGTACACATCTCTGCAAACCTGCCATAATTCCTCGTCTATATAAAATACCATTAGTTAATACATACCGAGCAGCTTTATACTTCAGTTTCTTGGCAGCAAGCTTATCCTCTGGCAGTTCTCCATCTTCAATATATACCCTGATTGGATCCATCCAGGATGGTCCTAAATCAAGGGCAATAACATTCATCGTCAAGTTTTCCTCTATGCTCCGACTTTCCAATACTTCAATTGGTATTGTTCTTCGTAGCTCGGTACGAGTAGCTGACGCTAGTCTGGCTAGGGCGTCTGCTTGTGCATTTTCTATTCTGGGTATTCTGATTAACTAAATCGCATCAAATTCTGCCAATAACTCCATTACCTTGGCATGATATTTGATCATCAACTCTCCTTTAACTGCATACGTTCCCATCATCTGATTCACAATCAATTGAGAATCACTGAATACCATCACTTGTTGCGCTTCCATAGTCTTTGATAAATTAAGACCTGCTATCATGGCCTCATACTCAACCTCATTATTGGAGGCTTTGAATTGGAATCGCAAGGCATATTCCATGTCAATCTTGTCTGGGGTGTTCAAAACAATTCCTGCGCCACAACCTGCTGTGCAAGATGAGCCATCTACGTATAATCTCCATATGGGCAACCCGTCTTCAAATTTCTTATCTGATAGAGTTCCTCGGTGGAATATTTGCTGCTTTTCTTCATCATCCCCTAACACTTTTCGCTCCTCGTTGATCATCTCTTCTCGTTCTTTTACCAACCGGAGTTGGTCTGAGTTTGAAGTTGATGATCCTTCTACATCCACAAACCCTTTTACCAACCGAAGTTGGTCTGGACTTATGTCTGTTGATCCTGTAACATCCACAGGTTGGTCAGCGAGCAATATTTATTCCTCGGGGATATCAGGATATGTAAACTCTGCTATAAAATCTGCTACAGCTTGCCCTTCAATGATGATCTGGGCTCATACACAATATCATATTCACAAAGCTCTATTGCCCAGTACATCAATCTCCCTGACTTTTCTGGCTTATAAAGGGCTTGTCTCAGTGGCATATCGGTATAAACGACGATGGTATGGGCCTGGAAATATGGCCTTATTCTTCTACTTGCCTCAATTAATGCCAATGCCAATTTCTCCAGCTTTGGGTACCTGATTTCCGCACCTCGGAAAGCCTTACTTGTGTAATAGATTGGTTTCTGGACTCCATTCTCCAATCTGATCAATGCTGAACTGACTGCATTCTCTGATACTGCCAGATACAAATACAACTTCTCTCCTGTTATTGGCCTGGACAATAATGGAGGTGTTCCCAAATACTTTTTCAAGTCTTGAAAGGCCCTCTCACATTCATCAGTCCACTCAAAAGTTTTTCGAAGTGTTTTGAAGAATGGGAGGCATTTATCAGTTGCTCGGGACACAAATTTGTTGAGCGCTGCAACCCGTCCTGTAAGACTCTGCACTTCTTTCTTTGTTGTTGGAGATCGCAACCCTAAAAGAGCTTTGATCTTATCTGGATTTGCTTCAATGCCTCGCTGGTTGACAATGTATCCGAGAAACATTCCTTCTCGTACTCCAAATGTGCACTTCGTCGGGTTGAGCTTCATTTGGTATTTATCCAGTTGATCAAATGTCTGAGCTAAGTCAACTAGATGATCTTCAGCTTTCTTGCTTTTTGTCAGCATATCATCGACATAGACTTCCATGTTGCAACTTATTTGTTCGGTGAAAACCTTGTTCATCAGCCGCTGGTATGTCGCTCCTGCATTTTTCAAACCAAAAGGCATAACATTATAGTAATAAGTTCCCCTAGGGGTAATAAAAGAAGTACTTTCCCTGTCTTCAGGTTTCATTTTGATCTGGTTGTAACCAGAATACGCATCCATGAAGCTGAGCAGCTCATGTCCCGAGGTAGCATCCACTAGCTGGTCAATTCTGGGCAATGGAAAATGATCTTTTGGGCATGCTTTGTTGAGATCAGTGAAATCAACACACATTCTCCATTTATTGTTCTTCTTCTTTACCATCACCACATTTGCCAACCAGTCTGGATATTTCACATCTTCAATGAATTGGGCTTTCTGGAGCTTCTCGACCTCCTCTTGTATGGCCTGATTCTTCTCGGGACTAAACACTCTTCTTCTCTGCTTCACAGGCTTGATTTCCTTATTCACATTGAGTTCATGACATAAGAAGTTTGGATCTATTCCTGGCATGTCCTCATGAGTCCATGCGAAAGTTTTCTTCCTGTTTCTCAAGAATATTATCAATTCTTATTTTATTGAAGCATCGAACGACGAACCTATCTGGGTTACTCGTTCAGGGTGCTCCTCGTCCAGAATAATATTTTCTGTAGATTCCACCACCTGTCCTTTTACAAGTTGAGATTCATCTCTAGGATTGAGAGTTTCAATCTCTGTATCTTCTTCCACTTGGTAGGTAGCAGTCTTTTTCCTTGATTCCTCAAGTTCCTCTTGTTCGGCAGATGAGTAATAGCATTCCCGAGCTACTTTTTGATCGCCTTTCACAACTCCTACTCCAAAGTTTGTTGGGAATTTTAAGCATTGATGCACTGTAGATGGAACTGCTTCGAACTTCTTCAAACTAACTCTTCCCATGATGATGTTGTAGGCTGACTGCACATTCTTATCCATCACGAAGAAGCGTATTCTTTCTGTTCGACAAGCAGGCCAAGTTCCAATGAGTATATCCAACTTGATCGTCCCAAGTGGAAAAACTTTCTCGCCAGCAAAACCCAGGAGGGGTCTGTGATAAGGTTCCAATTGAGATAATTTCAGATTCAAGCTGTCAAAGCATGAATAGTACATGATGTCTGCTGAACTTCCATTGTCTACCAACACCCTTGAAATCACTACTTCCTTCATCCTCATTTTGATCACCAGAGGATCGTCGTGCGGATAAAGAACACCTGCCAAGTCATTTTTTGAAAAACCAATGACCAGCTTCTCTTTGTTTACCTTCCTCGGACGATCTTCCTCGGCCAGATTTATTCGCTGAATATATGAACAAGCTTGAGCCTCTCCGAGGTAAGATTTTATTTCTGGAGTATGGTCTCCTCCTCCTGCATCTCCTCCTGTAATAACATTACAATCAATTGATCCAAAACGTATGGAAAATACCTCTCGTTCTGGCTGTATTGGTTTCTTGGGAAGATCGGGGTCATCCTCTGGATCATCTTCATGGTCTCTCTTCTTCTTCTCCTCTGCCCGACGAGGTGATCTAGACCTTTCTCTAGCTCGGGTGTTATCCTTTCTTCACCTCCCCGATCAACATATTTTGCTAGCTTTCCTCTTCGGATGAGTGTTTCAATCTCGTTCTGGAGAGCTATGCAATTTTTGTTCATGTGACCATGATCTTTATGAAATTCGCAATACTTATCCCTACTCCTCGAATCAGGGTCTGACTTCAGTTTCTTTGGCCACTTTACCTCTTCGTTATTCTTGATTTCCTCCAAGACATGATTAATACCCATTTTCAAAGGAGTATAATTATCATATTTCTTCATGACTTCCCATTTATTCTTGGAATGTTTATCTCCACCATTGTTTTTATGCTCTTTCTTCTTAGATTTGTCGTCTTCCACCTTGGTTTCTTTATCCATATTCTTCTTTGCAGTCATAGCCTCCTCGGCATTCATGATTTTGGCCGCTTTTGCCATCAACTCTGACATAGTTCTAGGTGGATCTTTCGCCAGGGTGTAATACAATTTATTAGGCAACAACCCACTCATCAAGGCGGTGATTGCTGTCTTCTCTTCGTAATCTATGACTTCTAGCTTCTCGTTATTGAAACGAGTTATGTAATCTCTAGTACTTTCACCATATTTTTGTCTAACACTTAACAAGTGTGCTACTCGTTTTACTGGCTTTGCCCCAAAACAAAAATTGCCAATAAACAATTCGGCTAACTGAAAGAAAGTTGAAATCTTACCCCGAGGAAGATTGTTATACCATATCTGGGCAGATCCAGTAAGAGTTCCTGAGAAGGCTCTGCATCTCATCTCGTCGGGAACACCATAGATGTCAGCAGCAGCTTGATACTGTTCTATGTGAAGAACAGGATCTGTCTTTCCATCATATTTGGGAGTTACCATGGGTGCTTTAAATTTCGATGGTGTAGGAAAATCCACAATGGCCTGTACAAAAGGTGTTCCTCGAACGAAAGTTCGTTGTAGAGGGTTCTTTGCTTTGGCCATTTCTCCCAATTTATCCTCCAACCGTTGGAGAGATCCTTTCCACGCTTCATTTCCTTCCTCGGGTATATTGGTTCGAGCAATTGATCGTTCTGAGGTAGCTTCTTGAGATCTATCTTGACGAGCAACTGGTCGTGATTGTGCTGATCCTTCTCTTAGATCTGACGGTTGTCGAAAACTTCTCGACACGGTCTTAGGTGGACTCCTATTCCTCCTAGGGCCTAATCGACTGAAAGGAGAAGCCCTACTCAGTCTTTCTAAAGCGCTGGGTCTTTCTGGAGAGATGGTGATATCTTGATCAGTATCTGTAGCCCTTATTGACGAAGTTCGCCCAGGTTGATAAGAAAAATCATCGGATTCCTCATTGCGACGTGACTCAGTACGCTTAGATCGTGAAGAAATTAAATAAGTTTGTCTCTGACCACTTTGCTGTCCTGAACGTGCAGGTGCACCACCATGAAGGGTTTGTATGAGTTGCCTTATTGTTTCTTGCATGGCAGTTTGTCCTTGAGCCAGATTTGTCATAATCCCGGCCAGATCTGGAGGTGCAGAAGGATTCGGAGGGTTTCCAGCATTTCCAGCGTTTCGATTGCTAGATTCTGGATTATCCGCCATTGCTGATGAATGATTTTTGGTGAAAAACGATAATAACAATTGTTTCCCACAGACGGCGCCAATCTGTTGATGTAAAAAACTAGATTGCTCTAATAATTTAATCACAGATAAATAGATAAAACAGAATGTTTTTAAAGTGGTTCAGCCTTATGTAAATGGCCTACGTCCACTGTTATGTTATTGCTGAGTGTTTGGGAATTCTCGATTACCAGTTCAATCAAGAAATTCCGGTCCCCTTGAATGAGGGTGATACAAGGTATTTATAGCCCTTAGGCTGTACATGAATGGGTTGATACATTAAATGATATACATATGAAAGGGTAATACATTTAATGCAACGTGTGTGTCAAGATGGTAAACATTCAATGAATAGTTGAACTGTTGATATTCTGGCAATTAATACTACGGCCGAGATGCAGCTCGGACCGCCTTAGTTGATCGTTGCTCAGGAGTTCATCGGAGCGCTAGAGTACCTCGGAGTGTTGAAGTTCCTCGGTATATCGTCATTGCTCGGAGAGAACATGAGTTGGTCGGGGAAATGAACTTCCTCGTCGTTATTGTATCACGTAGATTGACAAGTGTCTTCGTATGATTCGTCCACATCAGCATATTAATTTTGGTATCAACACATATCATCCATAAACATGAGAAATTAGGTAGGTTGATGGCCTGGTGAATTGAGCTAGGAGAGTTTGACATTATCTATCAGCCTAGGATTACAATTAAAGGATAGACCTTAGAAGATTTTGTGGATGAATTTACATGGGCAGACACCAAAACTGATGGTATGGAAAAGATAGTGGCATCACTAGTTGTGCCGAAAGAAGCTTTTGGAGAGTCAATAGCAGCCGAGGTTGGCAAGTTTTATACTACAAAGAAAGATTTATATTTAAGAATGGGATTTTAGGTGAAGGGCCTTTTTAAGAGGAAGGTCTCACATGGAACCTATTTGTTGACGGCTCGTCTTGTGAAAGTGGTAGTGGTGTCGAGTTGATACTCTTGTCCCATGATGGTATAGATATTGAGTATGCTTTGAAGTTCATCTTTAAGGAGTCAAATAACGAATCAGATTATGAGGCCTTATTGTCAGGTATCTCCCTTACTAGGATGCTGAACGTCGGCCAAATGATCGTCCACAGTGACTCACAGTTCGTTGTGAACCATATTTTAGGTATTTATGAGTCCATGGACGAGAAGATGGCCAAGTACTTGGCACGAGTAAAAAAAGTAATGACAAACTTCAAAGAGGTGAAGCTCAAGAGAATTCCTCAACTTGATGAATAGGAAACACAAAAAACCTCGCAATTGACTCGGGGAAAGAAAGGACAAGATGATCGATTTTGGGAAATTCCTATCAACTAATGAAAGTTAATTAAGATTGTCAACTAACTATGCATGCAAGAACAACTATTTGATTTTAAATCAATGTGAGAAAAGTAGAGTTGGAGTACACTCACTCGAACGATCGATAATTACTTAGGACATAAAACCTTCAAGAACATAATTCTCAATTCAAAGAAACATTAAATACTTTCTAAGAATTCAACAAATGCATATTTTACTCCTCATAATATCAAATCAAAAATCATTTTTAACGAGAATGATAAATTATCTAAACTCATATCATATTCTCAAACATTCCAGTTACCCAGGGCAAATGAAATTAAAAGGCCTACAATGTTTGTTTAAATAAGATTTCAAGTGTTTGAATTAATAATTAGATTTTATCCACTTTTAGACGCATTCATAACACCTAGGTTGGGTTCATGTACCCTAAGCCTCTAATAACTTAGCCGAACATGGTGTAGTTACAATTTAGCATGGTCTCTACATTGCATGAATTCATTATTATGTAAATATTGTATCTAAATAACTATTAACGAAATCCAGTAAGGAAGTAAGGAAGAATGATGTTAAAATAAGACAAATCTGGAAAGCAAAGGAAGAAAATACTTATATTGAAGAACACCACAAGAAATAATGAAGAATTTGATGGTATTATTGATAAATCTTGTACTAATATTTCTTGCCTCCTTCTTGCTCTCAAAACTAGGTTAAAACTTGTCTAACTTACTCCTATAATAATGAATAAATAATCATCCACCTTTTTACAAGTGTTTTAAAAAAAAACTCTCAAAAAATAAGTGGGATAAACTTGTAATTTTCGTGCATAAGAGAATCGAACCGGTTCTATTTTCCAGTGTGGACAAGGTTTTATGCAGATTGAACCGGTTCTAGTTCTGGAACCGAATCGGGTTGGCTCCCAAATTTGCTTAGTTTTTCCTCTTTGATTCTTCCAATCTTCTTGATTAGGCACATATTCTTCACATTTATCCCCTTAATTTCGGTATTTTTATGATCCCGTGCAGTGTAAATATCTTGGATTTGTCTCTTATTTATGCTACTAACCTTTTTTGGCAAGTATTTCGTGTTTTGTGTATTTCTCATGTGTTTTACAGGTATTTCATGCAAGTTAGTGCGAAGGAGAGCTCAAAACAGTGAAAGAAACCAAGAAATGGAGAGTTGAAGGGCATTTTCGTAATTTTACAGCCTTATTCCGGAGGTGGGGCCAACTAGAAAGTTGAAGATTTCTAAATTACAAGAATACTGGAAAAAACGGCACCTCAATCCGAGCTACGGTGAAGAAGTTACGATGTTTTGAAGTTGTGCGATAATGAAGAGTCTGGATGTGCGGATTTCTGTAATTAATTATGCATTTAATGCAGTGCAACTCTTGGAAAACTTGTTCCACAAGCGAAATTTGATGCCAAATTCGTGCAACTTGGTGCTATAAAAGACCAAGCCCTACCTCATTTTCAAAGGGAGTGGAATTCTAGAGAGGTGGAATTCTAGAGAGAGGCTAGGTTAGGAGTATGTTAGAAGTGCTAGATTAAATTTTAGAGTTAGATTTTGAGAGCAAATTTTCTATTCCTTCAAGAGTTTTCATGAAGATTCCAATTCCATTTTTTGTTGCTGAATTCAAGTAATATCTTTCCATTCTCTAGTTTTATTATTTGCAAATTATTTCCCATGTCTTGTAGATCCATAATTTTGTGTGTGAATTTATTCTTGAACCAAATCATGAGTAGCTAAATTCCCAAGGGTTGGGGTACATGAACTCAATCCAAGGCAAATTATTTATGTAGAAAATAGAGGTTAAATTAAAATATTGATTGAATTGTGAAAGCACCGCTTTATATTTATCTTTGATTTCGTATGATGCGGGCTTGAACCTCATATACGTAATGCTTAGAATATATAAAGACTGGATTCATTCACCGCTTTATATCTATCTTTGATTTCATATGATGCGGGCTAGATCCCTCATATATGTAATGCTTAGAATGTATAAAGACCGGATCTAGTCAATAATTTTAATTTACAATTCTAGTATTCTATACGGTAATTTGTTAAGGATTGAGGGATTGTACCCTATCCTATTTTCTCCCATTTGTCAGATCTAATTTCTTTTGCACTTTTCAGTTTGTTTTTCTTAAGTAATTTTTTAATAGAAAATTTCCCAATTTTTAATCATCTTTTTGTTTCTTTTACGAAATCATTTCAAGATTTAATAATTTTTCTTATTACTATTTGGCAATCTCAATCCCTGTGGATACGATCCCGACTTACCGGGTTTATTACTTGAGCGACAGGCTTGCACTTGAGCCTAGATTGTACGCACTTTTGAGACAAATATTAAGTCGCGTCAAGTTTTTGGCGCCGTTGCCGGGGATTGAAATTGTTAAATTTTTAAGAAAGTTATTTTTATCTACAAGTGATTTCGAAAAAAAAAATATATATAACAAAAATTGAAAAAAAAAATGGGTGTCACGTTCTTGAATTGCCCAATTTGAAATGTCTTATTTTAACTCTTTTGATGGCTTTAATTGTTATGCTAATAGTGAGGAAGAGGAGGCACTCAAGACTTATGACCATTGGATCGATATCACTAAAGATGATTATATTAAATACAAGCCTAGTGCTGAGAAACTCCAAATTTATCAAAATCAATTGCTTGAAGAAGAAAGACTTGAAAAAGAATATCGCGAAAAAAATCGTTATTGGGAGCAAGAGTTAGATGCATTATTTGAACCCAATGAGGATTTTTTTTCCGATAGTTTTGAAGATGAAGTAAGTTTTCAACCAAATGAGGAATTCTAGGTGCTAGAACCAAGAAAGCCTACTTTGGAAGAACTCTTACTTGATCTAAAAAAAGCAATCTGATGACCGTGCTGTTCTCGAGTCAAAAATTATAGCAACTTGCAAGGAGTTGAATGATTATTTGGACAACTTAGAAAAGGTCGAGACTTGCGCTTCACCTAATACTTTTGAGAATGAAATCATTGAAATTGATCCAAGTTCTTTTGAATCTCAACCTATTATAAATATTGCAAAATCTACTGAGGTTGAGGATCATTTGTCTCCTTGTGTCCCCACTATTATCGAACCATTAAATCCATCACAAGAATTGGATGAATGTCTTAAGGATGTTGATCCGCTTCTTGTATGGGAATGCTATTTTGAGATGCTTCATCTTACGGGCCACACACTTAGACGTGTCACTCCACCAGATCCAATTGAAAATTTTGAGGGAGAAAATTTTGAGGACACCAAGCAAGAGAGAGAGCTAGAGCAGTTGAGCCTAGCAGAGTTTGAGCGCGAGTTTGCACAGGTAGATGCAAGCCTTAATGATGAAGTCCAATCTTTCTGGGCCTCAATTTGTCATTTAGACGAAAGCGAGTGGGACAATAGAATTGATGCATTCCTCCTTCCCAAACCTCCACCCATACCATTTGAGTCTTCAGAGGTACTTGAAGATACGACTCAAATATCGTCCGACTTAGAGACCAACACACGTGCTACGCAACAAGAGGATCATTTTCCGGTTTATGAGGACAAGCACTCTATGCTTAAATTGTTTTCTAATATGGATTGTTCCTTTTTGTGTGACCCTTTCCCCATTCTACTTGAAAAATCTTTGGAACGTGATTCTATATTTCTTGGATCCCAATGGGACTTGTCCTCTTATGCACCCAAATCCTTCATTATCCCCCTAAATTTTTTAATTGGTGATGGTTCATTTTTTAAACTTTGCACATGCCTTCCGTTTTTCAAACGGAATTCTTATTTTTCGGGAGGCATGCTCTCTAGTGAGGGTACACCATTAATCCCTCAAAGTCAAATTGTATTTTGGGTGGACCCTCAAATTTTTCGACTTCTAGTGTATGATTTATTAGCCGTTCAAATTGTAGGTTGTACATAATTAGTTTTTTTCTTTTTCTTTTTCTTTCCTTTTGTAATAGTGTAGTGTCATTAGTTAAAGATTTTGTTATTATTTTTTCTATGCTTGGTTCTAACATGTTTTGTAGATTCAATGGACTCGCACTCATCGGGGATCGCTCCATTTGGGTAATATCTTTCTTTTCCTCTCTTTATGTTGTGTTCTTGATTTGCATTGAGGACAATTCAACATTTAAGTTAGGGGGTGTGGGATATTCTTCCCATTTATTGTTTAGATTCATTGATTCGATCACATGTTCTTTCCAAGTGTGTTTTTTTAAGAAAAAAAAAATAAAAAATTTGAAAAATTTAGAAAAAGCCAAAAATATTTTTGTTCAAAATAAATAAAAATTGGAATTTAAAATTTTTCAAAAATGTCACCTTTATTCTATTTAAAGTCTCAAATTGTTAAATCTCAATTGCACTAAGCCAAAATTGACCAAAGATGGAAATTGAAAGAAAATTGACGACTTTACGAATAAGTGTGGAGATTAATAAAACCCGGTGAGATTTCGAGCCTTTCAATTTTTTATGAGTTTTTAAATCAATCCGAGTTTATGATTAACTCAAAGTTTTTTTCAGCGTTTTAATAAGTCGTTGATGATCTCAATCCTTTGTTTTGATCGGTTATGGGAAATGTTTGAAATTATTGTCTCGAAATTCGTGCTAAATATATTTCTAAACTTAACTAATCTCGAGATGCATATGGTAATGTGATTAGCAATTTGGACAATGAAGTAGGCCCTCGTTTGTTACCCAAAAATATTAGCCACAAAAAGTTGTGAAAAATAAAATTATCCTTTTGCAACCCAATTTGAGCCTAATAAAATTTATCTTTTCGTTTGATAACCCGAAAAACCCAAATAGCCCGGAATTGGAAAAATTGAGAAAATTCATCAAATAAAGTCCAAATTGTGCAATAAAAATGGGCAAAAGAAAAACAGAAAAAAAAATGCTCAAGAGAAAAATAGAAAAAAAAAAGAAAAGAAAAAGAAAAGAAAAAATAAAAATTGAAAAAGAAAAGAAAAAAAATGAGCAAATGCCCGAAAAAGCACAAATGGACATCATAAGGACATTTTCCAATTCCAACATTCCGTCCATTCCCAATTATACCCTTTACACTTTTTAACCCGAAAAGTCCTAACTGAGTCCGAATGGTGAAATTGATTACCGCGTGGAGAGCTAAGACATGAAAAGATAACATGAGAGATTAAATGGTGTGAAATAGAGGTGATGTTCCTGTTTCCTAATAACTGTATTCCGATGATGAGATCTTTTCACCATATATTTCATTCTTTTCAATTTTGTATGCGTGAATTTGTGTCCATTATATTTACTCTTTATATCATGCATACCGAGAGAAAATAACCACAATCTGAGTGATTCGTTTGTGAGTGCAATCCGTAAGAATTTGAATCAAAACGAATTTTCGGAAAGTAACGTAATGCTCAATCGGTGGAAGTTTGAGGTTTAATTTTTGGCTTTGCACACACACACTATGGCTTGAGACAGTTGAATATGAATTTATGGTGATTATTTTTCGAAAATTTTAAATTGTACAATTTTTAAATATTTTGATATTTATTTGAGTCAATAAAGAATTTTGTGGGTGTATTCACTGCAAACCCTCACGAGACAAAACTCGTCCTACTAGGGTAACCTAGGGGTTTAAAGGCTTGTTGCATACGCTAAATGCAATCGCTTGCCTGCAAAAGTGGAATTTTATTTTAATAAAGAATTTTCAAGAGTAGAATTTTGTCTAATTTCATTTACATTGCTCGGGACGCGCAAAGTTCTAAGTTAGGGGGTGTGATTAGGCACATATTCTTCACATTTATCCCCTTAATTTCGGTATTTTTATGATCCCGTGCAGTGTAAATATCTTGGATTTGTCTCTTATTTATGCTACTAACCTTTTTTGACAAGTATTTCGTGTTTTGTGTATTTCTCATGTGTTTTACAGGTATTTCACGCAAGTTAGTGCGAAGGAGAGCTCAAAACAGTGAAAGAAACCAAGAAATGGAGAGTTGAAGGGCATTTTCGTAATTTTAAAGCCTTATTCCGGAGGTGGGGCCAACTAGAAAGTTGAAGAGTTCTAAATTACAAGAATACTGGAAAAAACGGCACCTCAATCCGAGCTACGGTGAAGAAGTTACGATGTTTTGAAGTTGTGCGATAATGAAGAGTCTGGATGTGCGGATTTCTGTAATTAATTATGCATTTAATGCAGTGAAACTCTTGGAAAACTTGTTCCACAAGCGAAATTTGATGCCAAATTCGTGCAACTTGGTGCTATAAAAGACCAAGCCCTACCTCATTTTCAAAGGGAGTGGAATTCTAGAGAGGGGAATTCTAGAGAGAGGCTAGGTTAGGAGTAGGTTAGAAGTGCTAGATTAAATTTTAGAGTTAGATTTTGAGAGCAAATTTTCTATTCCTTCAAGAGTTTTCATGAAGATTCCAATTCCATTTTTTGTTGCTGAATTCAAGTAATATCTTTCCATTCTCTAGTTTTATTATTTGCAAATTATTTCCCATGTCTTGTAGATCCATAATTTTGTGTGTGAATTTATTCTTGAACCAAATCATGAGTAGCTAAATTCCCAAGGGTTGGGGTACATGAACTCAATCCAAGGCAAATTATTTATGTAGAAAATAGAGGTTAAATTAAAATATTGATTGAATTGTGAAAGCACCGCTTTATATTTATCTTTGATTTCGTATGATGCGGGCTTGAACCTCATATACGTAATGCTTAGAATATATAAAGACTGGATTCATTCACCGCTTTATATCTATCTTTGATTTCATATGATGCGGGCTAGATCCCTCATATATGTAATGCTTAGAATGTATAAAGACCGGATCTAGTCAATAATTTTAATTTACAATTCTAGTATTCTATACGGTAATTTGTTAAGGATTGAGGGATTGTACCCTACCCTATTTTCTCCCATTTGTCAGATCTAATTTCTTTTGCACTTTTCAGTTTGTTTTTCTTAAGTAATTTTTTAATAGAAATTTTCCCAATTTTTAATCATCTTTTTGTTTCTTTTACGAAATCATTTCAAGATTTAATAATTTTTCTTATTACTATTTGGCAATCTCAATCCCTGTGGATACGATCCCGACTTACCGGGTTTATTACTTGAGCGAAAGGCTTGCACTTGAGCCTAGATTGTACGCACTTTTGAGACAAATATTAAGTCGCGTCACTTCTAAGACTCATATCTTTTCAATTGTAGCTCGGATTTGGTTGTCGTTTCCTCCTATATACTCGCTAAGTCGATGTGTTCGAATTCTCTTTAGGTTTTGCTTCTGGGGTCCATCTGTACAGTTACGTTTCCACCCCTGAATTTTCTTTTTTGCTCTTCGATTATAGTTTCGATTTCTCTCTTGCTTTCATGTGCATGAAATACCTGTAAAATATAAGAGAAATACACAAAACACAATGTACTTGCAGGAAGAGGCTAGCTGCAATAATATGAGATAAAATAATCAAATTGAGATTGCATGGGATAACGAAAGTAGCTAAATTATGAGGATAAATACGAAGAATTTATGTCTAATAATACCCCCCAACTTAAAACTTTGATCGTCCTGAGCAATGCAAACGAATCATATCATGATATAAACACGTAGAAAACATTTATTTGGGATATAATGACTTTTTCATTGATGAGCGATTGCATTTAGCGTATGCAATGAGACCTTAGACCCCTAGGTTACCTTATTAGGACGAATTGTGTCGTGAGGATTTGCACTGAATATACCCACAAAATTCATTTTTTGACTAAAAGAAAGATAAAAATACTTAAAAATCGTTCAATTTAAACAACATAGTCCTTGTAAATTCATATTCAATAGTCTCAATTTGTTTTGTGTGTGTGCGAAGCCAAGAATTAAACTTTTAATTTCCACCGATTGATCATTACGTTACTTTCCAAAAATTCATTTTGATTCAATTCTCTCAGGATACTCTCACAAATGAATCACTCAAAATGCGGCTAGTGCTCTTGGTATGCATGACTTAAAGAGTAAAGGCAATGGAACGCAAATTCATGCATACAAATAAAAATACGAAATGTTTGAGGTGAAAATATGTCATCATCGAATTACGGCCATTGGAGAAGGGGAAATGTCACCTCTTATTCACCTCTGTCAATCTCTCTTGTTATCTTTTCATATCTTAGGCTCTCCATGCTATAATTAATGTCATTATTCGGACTCAGTTAGGACTTTCATGGGTTATACAATGCATTGGGTAAAATGAGAATGGTTGGGAAATTCGGAGTTGGAAAATTTTACTTGTGATGTCCCTTGGCGCTTTTTCAGGCATTTGCTCTTCTTTTCTTTTCTTTTTCTACATTTTTCCAGATTTTCCATTTTTCTATTTTATTTCTTGCTATTTTTGTTTAAGCATTTTTTTCCTTTTCTTCCCCCTTTTTATTACACCTTTTGGACTTTATTGATTACTTTTTCAATTTTCACAACTCCGGGCTTTATGGGTTGTTCGTGTTACTCAAATGAATTGGGAATTTTATTCGTCTCAATTGGGTTGGTAAAAGGGATAATTTTTCACAACTTTTTATCCCTAATATTTTTGGGTAACAAACGATTGCCTAATATTATTTAACCGAATTACTAATTACAATACCATATGCATCTCGAGATTCATTTAATTTGGAGATATTTTAGCATGTTTTCAAGACAAACTCGTTTCCCATAACCGATCAAAACAAAGGAATGAGATATTCAACGACTTATTTAAAGATAAATTGAACTTTGATTTAATTTTAACTGAGATTGATTTAATTATCCACAAAAATGATAGGCTAGAAATCTCACCGGGTTAATTAATCTCCACACTTATTCGCAAAGTCGTCAATTTTCGCTCAATTTTTATTTTTGGTCATTTTCGGCTTTGTGCATTTAATTTTTACAATTTGAGTCTTAAACAAATTTTTTGTGATATTTTTGAAGATTTTAAATTCCAATTTTTATTTATTACGAAGAAAAATATTTTTTTGGTCTTTTTTTCCTTTTTTTTTTAAATTTTCTAATTTTGAAAATTTTGGCATTTTGCAATTTTGAAAATTTTGAAACGCGCATACCCGCCCCCCCCCCCCCCCCCCCCCCCGAAAAAAAACTTACTATTCAATGTCCTCATGCAAGAAGGACTAGAATATAAAAAAAAAGAGGAATGCGAAAAAAGAGAGCAAATAAACAAAATGCAAATTTTTGTATTACCAACAACCAACACAATTACAATGAGAAATAAAAAGGATATACATACATAGTTCTTAAAAAGATAAACAATGTAAAGTAGAAGAACTGTGAAAAGAAACCCCAAAAAACTAATGTGAGGGCCCGGGGGCATTTGGATCATAAGGGTCATAATAGTACGATGGAAATTGCAAATTGGGACCCATTTGAAGCCGATACATTTCCGCTTGGAGGAGAACCATTATACTAGTATCGTGATGCTAGGTGTGGCGGTCTTACGAATACTCATTAACAAACCCGTCGAACCGTGCCTTCAGCACGTCAATGCGGCGGGAAATCTCCTCTGATTTCGTCTTATAGTTGAGATCCTCCTCCTCATCATATTCTTCTTCCTCCCCATCACCCATTAAAATGTCTTCTTCCATGTTAGCTACTGGTTCATGAGGATGTGTGAACCGTATTTGGCGAGCTATCCTTGTGAGGGAGGAACCCCCAATAGGCTTCAGTAGGTGGGGCTGCATCAGTGGTTCGTTGATATTAGCATCTTTAAGGATGGAAGTGATGAAGCGAGCCTAGGAAAGGGAAGCTTTATCGGTTCGATCATACACGACATGCATGGTTGTTCCATAGAATGTGCCGGTGAGGTGGATAGTGGGGCCCTAATCAAGGAGATGGAAAACGCAATTGCCTTGACGGATGCAGATGGATGAGATGTTGGAAGTTTGTAAAATCAACCAACAAATGATGAGAAAATCCAAGAGGGCCCACTTGTCTATTTTGCCCACGGGAAATGAATCGCAAGCCCATTGGTGATTTGGGGCAATCCGTGCAATGCAAGGGGACTTTGTTAATGGTTGGCTCAAAGTGGGGTAAGCATATTATTGTGGGCTGATTAATCGCTTGGCCTGCATTTTTTGGATGACGAGGTCGAGAGAGAAACGAACGACGATTTTATCCACATATGCTTCGCAATTTGTGCTTGTTCTCTTTACGAGGGCGCCGTAGAAAGTATGGAACACTTTGGGCCAAATATCCTTGCCAACTTCCTCAAAGAAACTACACCCCTTGGTGGAAAAATAAGTCGGTGACCCCTTGGGGTAGTTTCGCCCGAAACTATTTTCTGCTCAACATGTAGAGTATGGCGCGCGGAGAAGAACGCCTCACACTAATCATGTTCTTGATCGGAGCGGTAATGGTGGTCAACCCCTTCAATGATTTTCGTATCATTGTACATCTCAATGGTATTTTCAACTTGGTCCATAGCAAAATGAGGGATTAGAGTTGTATGGGAGAGCATAATTTTTTGAAGTATCGAAGTGGTGATGGAGAGGTGAAGGGAGAGTCGTATATATAATGGAGGAGGGACGCGGTTTTGGTGGGAAAATGTGGGGGGAAATAAAAAAGGGAGAGGTTTGGGTGGAGGGAATTCTTTTGGAGGGTAAATTTCGGATTGAAAAAAGGGGATGAATGTGGAGAATTGAAAAGGTTGGAAGAAATGTAGGGAATGAATGTTGGCTGCAAGAAAATTGAATCGGTTCGACTCTGAGAGCGAACTGGTTCGGGGAATTTTTTTTAATCGCCCAAAAAATGGGGAATTTTTTTTAATTACCCAAAAAATCGAACCGGTTTGACCCTGGAGTTTGCCCCGGGCGAACCAATTCAGATACCATCTAGCCCATACTGGAAAAGCGAACCGTTTCTATGCTTGAGTATGCCCAGGGCGAACTACTTCCGATCTCTGTTACTTTGCCTCTAAATTTCATCTTTTCTCAACCTCGAAGCGTAGGCAATGTATCCGACTCAATTATCAACATCTCTGAAACTCTTCTACCTATGTTTCTATCTCGAGGCCCTCAAAATATCATCGTGATTTAACGTAAAGTCTCTCGTGTTGTGCAATGGTGTGTTGAAACTTTCTAAATCGCAACTCATAAACCTTTACTAACCTAACCTAACATGACTTAATATTATACAACATGAATCACCCGATACACGTCGAGGGTGAAACGACTTGTCAACCTACTCACTCAACCCCGTAAATGCTGTTCGATAACCAAATTGTGTCGGCTTCCTCAACACACGCCTCTAGATATGGATTTAGGCATTATCCATTCACTTTAAACGTGTCTTCCCCCTTAGGATTTTCTAACTCAATGACTCTATGGGGAAACAACTCTCTCACAAAAATTGGGCCATTCCACCACGAACGTAACTTGCCGGGAAACAAGTTTAAATGGGAGTTTTATCGGAGCACTTTTTGAACTGGGTGAAACTCCTTTCGATGGATATGTTGCTCATGCGTGAGTTTCATCCTTTCTTTTGATATTTTGGCTCTCTCGTACGAATCATTATGTATTTCTTCCAACTCATTCAATTGAAGCTTGTGTGCTTCACCGTCTTGATCCAAGTTATAATTCAACCTCTTGATCTCCTAATATGCCTTATGGTCTAGCTCCACGGGGATATGGAAAGGATTTACATAAACAAAGAGAAACCCGGACATACTGAGGGGGTTCTTGTACGTGGTCTGATAAGCCTATAGTGCATCGTTTGAGAGACCAATATTTACAATTAGGATCAATAGTCTTCTCTAGAATTTGCTTAATCTCATGATTTTCTATCCCGGCTTACCCGTTTATTTGGGGGTGATAAGTCGTACCAACCTCGTGGATGACCCCATTCTTTCTCATGAGTTTTTCAAATGTCCTATTACAAAAGTGTGTGACATTATCACTAATGATTGCCTTCGAAGCTTAAAAACAAGACAGTACGTGTTCTTCAAAAAACTTAATCAACACCTTATTGTCATTTGTCTGGCTATCTATGGCCTCAACCCATTTTCACACATAATCTACCGCAACAAGGATGTATAAGAAACCAAATGATGGAGTAAAGGGACCCATAAAGTGAATGCCCCCAATAATCGAATATCTTAATGATGAGAATAGGTGTCAATGGCATCATATCTTATCTAGTGATGACTCCCATTCTTTAGCATCTATTGTAAGATTTGCAATAAGCACTTACATCCCAAAAAATTATGGGCCAATAGAGACCACTTTGAAGTATCTTAGCGGCCGTCTTATTCATAAAGAAGTGTCCTCCACAAGCTTTCGTTTAACAAAAATGGATGACGCTAGGTATCTCATCATCCGATAAACATCTTTGGATGATTTGGTCTGCAAAATACTTGAACAAATAGGAATCGTCATAGAAGAAAATGCGCACCCAAGTTAGGAACTTCTTTTTCTTTTGCGGTGTCAAATTGGGTGGAAGGACCCCCTTGGCAAGGTAATTTATTATATTCGCGAACTAGGGGAGAGAATAAGTGGAAAATAATTGCTAATCTGGAAAGTATTCGCCTATGGGTATGGGATCACTAGGTACATCAGATGAAAGCCTCGGCAAATGGCCGGCTAGGACATTTTTTACTCCTTTCTTATCTTTTATATAGAGATTGTACTCTTGTAAGAGTAGGATCCACCTTCTGAGGTGTGGTAAGGAGATACTTAAGAGTTGTGTGGTCGGAGAAGCATATAATGGAGGAACCTATGATGTAAAGGCAGAATTTGTATAGGGCGATGACTACGGCTATCAATTATTTCTACGTGGTGGAGTAATTAAGTTGAGGTCCGATTAAGGTCCGACTAGCATAATATATGACCTAAGTAGTCTTTCCATTGCCCTAAAACAACCCCTATTGCATAATCACTATCATTACACATAAGATCGAATGGAAGGGACCAATCCGGATCTTGTGTAATGACCCCACTTATATATATATAGTTTGTTTTTACACTCTTGCATTACTTATTATCTTATAAATTTTGGTATTATTGGCTATCAATATAACAAACCCCATTTTTAATTACGAAGAATCAACTGTAAATTGGATCAAATCAAAGTCTTATGACATATCTTAAGGTAAATAATAAGTTTTGGGGTAGAAAATATAATTTTATGAAACTTTAAGGACTAAAACAAAAATATAAAATGGGCCATTTTATAAATGAAATATTTTCAAGGACCTTTAAGAAATATTCAAAATATATAATGTGAAATTACCAAAATACCCTTCATGTGTGAAATGACCCTTATACCCTTATCACCTTTCCACCACGTGTTGGTCACTTCCACCTACACATGTCGTCTTTAGAGAGAAAGATAAAACACTTGTCATCATTTGGTGATATTAACACTGCAAGACCACTCCGGATCGTGACACCTCGGTGTTGAATCACCACTCCAAAAATCCTAGTCATTAGACACGTGTCAACACCGTAAAACTTTTGGAAACCTATAAGTAGGGCCTTAGGGTTCATTTGAAACTCACACCAATTCCTTGAGAATTATAGTAAGAAAGAGTGATAGAAAGCTTGGGAAATATCTTAAGAAGGAGTTCTATAATTTTGAAGAAAGAATTCATTTCGTAGGTATGATTTTATTTAAATGTTATAATGTATTTTTATAGTTTTAATTTTATGTTTTATAGCTTTACTTAGTAGTTATGCTGGTAAAATACACTAAGGACTTCAATAATAAAAACATAAAGTTTAGAATAAATCCAAGTTGATTTTATGTAAACTTGTTTGAAATTATATATACGCTTTTAAAAAAATGATTTTTTAAAAGTAATTACTCGTTATTATGGAATCCCATTTATGTAATTCCAAAGTCAGGCTCGGTGAAATTATGTCTAGATGAGATGGTATTTAAGTGGTGACCCTGTGACCCTCCATCACTACTGGGAAAGAATCCATAAATGTTCTGTCTAGAGGAGATGGTATTTAAGCGGTGCCCCTGTGACCTTCCATCTCTACTGGGAACTGACTGATTAGGAAGAACAATGAGCTGAATCCTTTAATTACGATCAATGAGTTTGAAAAATTAAGAAAATGGTTTTTAGTAATCCTTTGAAACAAGTTATTATTAAAATACATTATGTAGACTGGAACTTGTTTAGAACGTATACTTAAACCTTTATCGTATTTGTTAGATTAATGTGCGATTGAAGACTCATTATCTATAATTTCGACCTCTATTTTAGGTGAGTACTCTATGCAATTTCTTGCGCATTTTGATTATATTATATTATGCAAACTATGTATATTTTATGAAATGCTTTTATTCTCATAATGCATCTGATACCGATGATTCCGTCGTTGTTATATGTTTATATCTCTACATATAAAGAGCTGATTTAAATTCTAAAATTATTGATTCGGCCTATGAAAACTCTCTTACTATGTTGGCCTTGACTACCGGGTGGAAATATTTGGGTGGTACCTTCCCAGCTGGTTTATCGCTGGTGTTCCCTAAACAAGGCGTTGTTCCAGAAATCATGATTATCTGTCTGTGATGTTACCGGGTGGAAACATTTGGTAACACTATCTGTCTGGGTATTAGAGCATACATGGCCACTAAAACTGAATAATTGACACATGCTCAATTGTTTTATCTGCTCTGTTCTGAACAGTTTATTCTGAATATATATATTGTCATTTACTTTATATACATTACTTAAAATTCCTATCTCTATGTATATACCTTCTGTTCTAAATTTAATAGGTATCCATTTTCTGAAAAACCCTGGAATGTCTGGAGATTGAATCTCATTCGGCTTTTAGTTGATGTTGTATAAATAACTATTTTTCAGGAAATAATTAAGCTCATGGATGGAATGAAAAAGGACTATGTTGGAGATTTATCTTTTAAAGCTCTTTTTGTTACCTTAAGTAGAAGTTTGTTTAATTAGATAGAGCATGTTTAGCTCTTTGTGTCAAGTTGTAACTCGTTGATATTTTAATAGAAATGAAGTTCCCTTTAGAAAGTTCCGATGATGTAATTCCTTCACTTTCAGTATTTTACGATTCATAACCATGTGATTATACTTCTGCTACATATATTTTAAAAGAAAATTTTTAAGGCCAGAATATTGGATGCCTTTATGCCATGTCAAGACACTCGTTCCCTACTATTTTTGGGTCGGGGTCGTGACAAAGGTGGTATTAGAGCATATGTTATGAACCCGTAGACTACTGAGCATAGGTTTCGAATGTTATAGATTCTATGTTTCCATCCTTAGGAGATAGTATTAACAATCTAATTTATGTAATAACCCTCCCTATGTATTATATTATTTATAATTGGTCTTTTAGTTTTCAATATTGATATAGTATAGTAGATCTTACGTTTGGCCATGAATGTAGAAAATGACCAAGAGAAGATCATCAATGGGAACTAGTGATTCGATTATAGAAGGACTGGAAGGTGCATACAAGGAAATTAAAAGTCTAGCAAAGATTGTGGAGCAGCAGGAGAACAATGGAGTACCAAAGAATCTTGAACTAAGTAGATATACTATTGAACAGTTCAAGAAGTTTAATCCTCCATCTTTTAAAGGTACTCCTAACCCCACCGAAGCAGAAAGTTTGGTGATGCAGATGGAAAAGATACTCGATGTTGTTAAGTGTACCGATGAACAAAGGGTGTCATTTGTAACATTTATGTTAGAAGGGGAGGCCAAACATTGGTGGAGAATGACTAAGAGAATACACGGTGAAAGGAATACTTACATAGGTTGGAATGATTTCTTAGTAATCTTTTACGAGAAATATTTTCCAAAAGCGGTGAAAGACGAAATGGCAGCTGAATTCATGAGTCTGGTGCAAGGGAATATGACGGTTAGTTAATATGAGGCAAAGTTTACTGAGTTATCCCGTTTTGCACGTCATGTTGTAGCAACTGATGTTTTAAGAGCGAAGAAGTTTGAGCATTGGTTAAGGTTGAATATTCGTAGTCGAATTTCCATCTTGAAATTAACATCATATATTGATGTGGTGACTAGGGATACAATAGCTGAGAGGGATGGTGAGGAGTACAATCGAATTAGAGATGGAAAGAGGAATTTTGGGGAACACAAAGGAAAGAACTCGAATAATAGAAATTTCTTTAGGAACACATCCAATGTTGGGTGATCTAGTGATAAAAACAGTATAATAACTAGATATGCAAACAATGTGGAAAGATGTATGGAGGACGACCTTATTACAAGGATTCAGGAACTTATTTTAGATGTGGACATAAAGGACATCATATAAAAGACTGCCCAAACCCAGTAAGGGTTCCGATAAAGGCTTCAAGTGAAAACAAGGATCAAGGCAGACAGGGTAGAGTTTTTGCACTTTCTGATACCCAAGCTTCCAATGCGGTAGTGTCAGGTACACTTTATATATGTGCACAACCTTTTAAATCTTCAATAGATCCCGGTTCTACCCATTCATTTGTATCTATACATGTATTAAATCGCTTTCATAAATTGCCTGAACCCTTAAATCATAACATACACATTTCTACTCATTCGGGTGAGTTATTGATGGGTAAATTAGTATACAAGGCTTGCCCCATAGACATTGATAGTCATAAACTATTTGTTGATTTAATAGTTTTAGATATTAGAGATTTTGAAGTCATTTTGGGGATGGACTGGTTAGCATCATATCATGCTAAGGTGGATAGTTTTGAGAAGAGTGTTACTTTCTAAATCCCTCACCAACCAAAATTTAGTTTTGAAGGAACTGATATCATATCTCCGATGTGCATTATTTCTGCAATGCAAGCCTATAGTTTTCTTAAGAAGGGATTTGAAGGATTTGTAGCAACTGTTACCAGTTTGCAGACGATAGGGCCTAGCTTAGAAGATATTACTATCGCTAAGAAATTTACGGATGTTTTTCCAGATGATTTACTAGGCCTACCTCCTAATAGAGAAATAGAATTTACCATTGACCTTATTCTTGGAACTATACCAATCTCAAAACCACCATATCGTATGGCACCTTTAGAATTAGGAGAGTTAAAAGTTCAATTAGAAGACTTTTTCGACAAGGGTTTTATCAGACCAAGTATATCGCCTTGGGGTACTCTAGTGTTATTTATGAAAAAGAAGGATGGGACAATGAGACTATGTATAGATTATCGTGAATTAAATAAGGTAACCATTAAGAATAAATACCCCTTACCTTGTATAGATGACTTGTTTGATCAATTAGAAGGCGCAAAAGTATTCTTTAAGATTGACCTTAGGTCAGGCTATCATCAATTGAAGATGAGGATGATTATATTTCAAAATCAGTTGTTCGTACTAGATATGGTCACTATGAATTTCTTGTAATGCCATTTGGACTAACTAATGCACCAGCCGCTTTTATGGATATGATGAATAGGGTGTTTAGGAAGTATTTGGATTAGTGTGTGGTTGTTTTCATTGATGACATCCTTATTTATTCCAAAAGTATTGAAGAACACGAAAAGCATTTAGAGACGGTATTACAAATCCTTAGGAAAGAGAAATTATATGAGAAATTAAAGAAGTGTGAGTTTTGGTTGCCTAGTGTCTCTTATCTAGGACATGTCATTTCCAAGGAGGGAGTGTCAGTTGACACTCAAAAGATCAAAGCTATACTAGATTGGCCTAGACCAACTAATGTGACAGAGATTCATAGTTTTCTTGGATTAGCTGGTTATTATCGAAGATTTGTTGAAGGATTTTCTAGTATTTACAAACCTCTATCTAGGTTAACCCAAAAGAAGGTGAAGTATGGATGGTTTGAGGAAGTCAAGAATAGTTTTTAAGAACTTAAGAATCGATTAGTAACTGCCCCAATTTTGACTATTCCTTCTGGGATAGGGGGATTTGTGATTTATAGTGATGCTTCTAAAAATGGTTTGGGATGTGTGCTAATGCAAAATGGAAAATAAGTATCTTACGCCTCAAGACAGTTGAAAACCCATGAGCAGAATGATCCAACCCATGACCTAGAATTAGCAGCTGTAATTTTTTCTCTTAAGATTTGAAGACACTATTTGTATGGTGAGACATGTGAGATTTATACCGATCATAAGAGTTTAAAGTATATATTTACTCAGAAAGAGTTGAATATGAGACAATGGAGGTGGTTAGAATTAATGAAGGATTATGATGTAAATATTCACTATCACCCGGGGAAAGCTAATGTAGTAGCTGATGCTTTAAGTAGGAAGTCTACACCAAATTTAGCGTGTCTTATTACAAGTCAGGAAGCAATATTAGGGGATTTGAGAAGTATGGAAATAGATGTACGTATCTATAGAAAAGGAGGAATAATTGCAAACTTACAAGTACAACCCATGTTGATGGAAAGGATCAAAATTGCACAAGTAAATGACCCATAACTAAAGAAGTTAGAGAAGAAGTCATCGAGGGTAAGAGAACTAAATTGGCGATACGAGATGATATATTGAGGTTTGGAAATAGAGTGTGTGTGCCATGTGATGCCCAACTAAAGAGGCAAATTTTGGAGGAAAGTCATTACTGAAGATTCACATTTCATCCTGGATGTACAAAAATGTATAGGGATCTTCGAGAAGTATTTTGGTAGAATAACATGAAGAGGGAGATAGCAAAATTTATATCTCTATGTTTGGTTTGTCAAAAAGTAAAGGGAGAACATCAAAAACCATCAGGATTACTGCAACCCCTACCTATCCCTGAGTGGAAATGGGAACATATTACTATGGATTTTGTGACAGGTTTACCGAGGAGTTAAAATGGTAATGACTCTATTTGGGTAATTATTGATAGGTTAACTAAATCTGCTCATTTTCTTGCCATTAAGATTACCCATTCTTTAGAAAAGTTAGCTAAGTTGTATGTGCGGGAAATTATTAGGCTTCATGGAACCCTAATTTCAATTATTTCTGATCGTGACCCTATATTTGTATCTCGCTTTCGGAAAAGCCTACAAGCAGCCATGGGAACACAATTGAATTTTAGCACCACTTTTCATCCTCAAACAGATGGACAATCTGAGAGAACCATTCAAACCTTAGAGGATATGCCTAGGGCATGTGTACTTGATCTGAAAGGGAATTGGGATGATCATTTACCGTTAGTGGAATTCGCGTATAATAATAGTTACCAAGCAAGTATTCAAATGTTTCCGTATGAGGCACTCTATGGCAGAAGGTGTTGTTCCCCTACATGTTGGGTAGAATTTGGGAAAGAAAATTATTGGGACCATAATTGATTCAGATCACAACAGAGAAGGTGAAATTAATACAAGACCGACTTCGAACCGCTCAAAGCCGTCAAAAGAGTTATGTTAACAATCGACACTGACAGTTAGAATTCCAAAGAGGAGATTATGTGTTCTTGCGAGTATCACCTATAAAGGGAGTAATACGATTTGGGAAGAAAGGGAAGTTGAGCCTAAGATACATAGGACCTTTTGAAATCCTTGAAAGGGTAGGAGCTGTTGCGTATAAAATAGCCTTACCACCTGAACTCTCTAGTGTACATAATGTGTTTCACGTATCAATGATAAAGAAATATGTCCCAGATCCAAAACATATCTTAAGTCATGAGCCTCTTCAAGTTAGAGAAGATTTGTCGTACATTGAGCATCAAGTGGAAATCTTGGACCATAAAGATAAAATATTACGAACCAAGGTTATTCCACTAGTCAAAGTATTATGGCGGAATCATTCTATTGAAGAAGCAACATGGGAGCGGGATGATGAAATAAAGGAGCGATATCCATACCTTTTTGGGAAGTAATGTAAGTAAATTTTGGGGACCAAACTTTTTATAAGGAGGGTAGGATGTAATGACCCCACTTTTATAACTATAGTTTGTTCTTACACTCTTGTATTACTTATTGTCTTATAAATTTTATATTATTAGATATGTGGTATTATTGCCTATCAATATAACAAACCCCATTTTTAATTACGAAGAATCAACTGTAAATTGGATCAAATCAAAGTCTTACGACATATCTTAAGGTAAATAATAAGTGTTGGGGTAGAAACTATAATTTTGTGAAACTTTAAGGACTAAAATAAAATATAAAATGGGCCATTTTGTAAATAAAATATTTTCAAGGACCTTTAAGAAATATTCAAAATATATAGTGTGAAATTACAAAAATACCCTTCATGTGTGAAATGACCCTTATACCCTTATCACCTTTCAACCATGTGCTGGTCACTTCCACCTTACACATGTCATCTTTAGAGAGAAAGCTAAAACACTTGTCATCATTTGGTGATATTAACACTTCAAGACCACTCCGGATCGTGACACCTCGGTGTTGAATCACCACTCCAAAAAGCCTAGTCATTAGACACGTGTCAACACCGTAGTACTTTTGGACACCTATAAATAGGGCCTTAGGGTTCATTTGAAACTCACACCAATTCCTTGAGAATTATAGTAAGAAAGAGTGATAGAAATCTTGGAAAATATCTTAAGAAGGAGTTCTATAATTTTGAAGAAAGAATTCATTTCGTAGGTATGATTTTATTTAAATGTTATAATGTATTTTTATAGTTTTAATTTTGTGTTTTATAGCTTTACTTAGTAGTTATGCTGGTAAAATACACTAAGGACTTCACTAATAAAAACATAAAGTTTAGAAGAAACCAAGTTGATTTTAGGTAAACTTGTTTGAAATTATATATACGGTTTTAAAAAAATGATTTTTTAAAAGTAATTACTTGTTATTATGGAAACCCATTTAAGTAATTCGAAAGTCAGGCCCGGTGAAATCCTGTCTAGATGCGATGGTATTTAAGTGGTGCCCCTGTGACCCTCCATCTCTACTGGATATGAATTCGAAAATGTTCTGTCTAGTGGAGATGGTATTTAAGCGGTGCCCCTGTGACCCTCCATCTCTAATGGGAACCGACTAATTAGGAAGAACTATGAATTGAATCCTTTAATTACGATTAATGTGTTTTAAAAATTAAGAAAATGTTTTTTAGTAATCCTTTGAAACAAGTTATTATTAAAATACATTATGTAGACTGGACCTTGTTTAGAACGTATACTTAAACTTTTATTATATTTGTTAGATTAATGTGCGATTGAAGACTCATTATCTATAATTTCGACCTCTATTTTAGGTGAGTACTCTATACAATTTCTTGCGCATTTTGGATATATTATATTATGAAAACTATGTATATTTTGTGAAATGCTTTTATTCTCAAAATGCATCTGATACCGATGATTCCGTCGTAGTTATATGTTTATATCTCTCCATATAAACATCTGATTTAAATTCTAAAATTATTGATTCAGCCTATGGAAACTCTCTTACTATGTTGGCCTTGACTACCGGGTGTAAATATTTGGGTGGTACCTTCCCAGCTGGTTTATCACTGGTGTGCCCTAAACAAGGCGTTGTTCCAGAAATCATGATTATCTGTCTGTGATGTTACCGGGTGGAAACATTTGGTAACACTATCTGTCTGGGTATTAGAGCGTACATGACCACTAAAGCTGAATAATTGACACATGCTCAATTATTTTATCTACTCTGTTCTGAACTGTTTATTCTGAATATATATATATATATATATATATATATATATATATATTTTCATTTACTTTATATATATTACTTGAAATTCCTATCTCTATGTATATACCTTATGTTTTAAATTGAATAGGTATCAATTTTCTAAAAAACCCTAGAATGTCTGGAGATTGAATCTCATTCGGCTTTTAGCTGACGTTGTATAAATAACCATTTTTCATGAAATAATTAAGCTCGTGGATGGAACGAAAAAGGACTATGTTGGAGATTTAGCTTTTAAAACTCTTTTTGTTACCTAAAGTAGAAGTTTGTTTAATTAGATAGAGCATGTTTAGCTCTTTGTGTCAAGTTGTAACTCGTTGATATTTTAATACAAATGAAGTTCGCTTTAGAAAGCTCTGATGATGTAATTCCTTCACTTTCAGTATTTCACGATTCATAACCATGTGATTATACTTCCGCTACATATATTTTGAAAGAAAATTTTGAAGGCCAGAATATTGGATGCCTTGATGCCATGTCAAGACACTTGTTCCCTACTATTTTTGGGTCGGGGTCGTGACATCTTGGATATTGGGAGCGTAAACACACATGCTCTTCAATTTTTCAAAATCACTTTGACACGCTTCATTCCACTCAAATGGGCCTTTTTCAAAAGTAGGTTACTTAATGGCCCAAAGAGTGGCCCAAGAAAGATTACACACCATTTAGCGACTTAGGTGGGTGGAGTTCGCAATGAAGCCATTTTTTTCCCTATCTACCTTAATACCTTTGGCATTACATAATCCAAAAGGCATACCTTTTTAGGAAAATGAGCTAAAGGGACATGCGAACGTCATCCTATCTTAATCTAGTACATCTACCTCAATTTAGTTGTACCCAAAATAACCTTCAAGAAAATAATAAAATGGATGTCCTACTACTCGCTCTAGCATTTGGTTGATAAAAGGTAAGGAGGAATGATTTTTCCTAGTGCCAACTTTGAGCTTTTGGTAGTCAATGAATATGTGCCACCCGGTGGTGGTACGTTGTGGAATAAGCTCACCCTTTGCATTTTTTACCATAGTCATTCCTGACTTCTTCAGGACGACTTGAATAGGACTCACCCACTTGCTATCCGAAATGGGATAAATGATGCCCACATCTAATAACTTAATAATATTCACGGTCACGACATGTTACATTATGGGATTCAATAGCCTCTCCAACTCCCTCGAGGTCTTCACGTCCTCCTCGAGGTGGATTTTAGGGGTACAAATTAGGATACTTATTCCCTTCAAATTTACGATGCTCCAACCAAAAGCACTATGGTGCTTACTTAAAATTTCTAGTAATTTACCTTCTTACTCTTTACTTTGGATGAAGGAGACAACAATGAAAAATGTCTCATCTTATCCTAAATGAGCATATTTTATGTTTGAGGGTTGTTTCATCAATTAAAGGGTGAGAAATTTCTCATTGGAGGGAACCATGCGCGACTCCCCGATGGTATTTCCTCAAATTTACAAACCCATCTAACATCTCTCACATCCTCATCAGTCACTCTCTTATCTAAAATAACTCTCAACTCTATAACTTCATGCTCAAAATTAGTGTACGTCCTATCTCTGTCACTAGTTGAAATAAGGCATGCTCCTAGCAAATGACCATTATAACTTCCCTCGATGTTCTCATCTACTACCTCCTATATAAGATCCACCTCGTGAAACTCATCCTCATTACCCACTTTCTTGGTGATATTAAAGATATTTGTTTCGAGAGTTATATTCCCGAATGTGAGTTGCATTTTCCCATTTCAAGTATTAATCAGTGCATTAGCCGTAGCTAAGAATGGGAAGCCAAGAATCATGGGAACATGATTACTTAAGAGAGTGGAGGGCTTTACGTCCCAAATGACAAAATCTATTGGGAAGTATAAATTATCCGCTTGGACTATTAGGTCCTCAACAATCCCTCAAGGTATCTTTACGATATGGTCTGCGAGTTAAAGAGTAATCTTAGTGGGGTTGAGGTCCCCCCAAATCTAATTTCCTATAAATGGAGTAAGGGAGAATGTTAACACTCGCCCCTAAATCTAATAAGGCTCTCTTGATGCGATTCTTTCCACTAATGCATGAAATGGCTGGTGCACCTGGATCTTTAAACTTCGGTGGGAGGTCACTCAAAATAACTGAGCTCACATTTTGTTCTAGGAAAACATTCTTTTTCACCTTTAATCTACGTTTCATAGTCAATAAGTCTTTAAAGAACTTTGCATATGTGGGAATTTGCTTGATTGCCTCGAGAAAAGGTAGATTTATCTTGACTTGCTTTAGAACATCTAGAACATCTTCACGAAAGTCTCCTTTAGGAGGAGGTACCAATCATTGAGAGAAAGGAGAAGAATTGGGCGATTTCACTACAACCTCGGGCCTAGTGGTGTCATCGTTGTCACTTTCATTGAAGGGAGTATCTTCGGCATCTTTTGTGCTGGGCAAAACCCCCTTGTTTTTAAGCTCATCATATGGGGTAGGTTGTAAATAAAAAACTCTCCCACAACCTAGAGTGCTAATGGCTTAACATTTCTCTTTATTACCGTTGAAAGTAAAACTAACACTATTATGACCTTAGGGACGTCTTTGGCCCTGGTTTGGAAATTTTGCCTTCTCTTGGACACTTTAGAATGATTGCAACTTAGACAACGATGCTTTTAACATGAATTTTTTTTGTGCATTATGAGCGTTGATCGTCGAATGAGTTTGAATAAATTAGTTTGACGTGTCCTCGAGATTTCTTCACGGTGGGGTGATATAAGGCGTATGAGGTGGTTCTTGCATAAGTGGAGCTTGTTGTAAATGCGAGGGCAGTGACAGAGGAGGGAAAACATGTAAATTAGGATTTATTTTTGCATGTGGTTACCAACAATTGAAACCAGGATGGTTTCTCCATGAAGGGTTCTACAAGTTCCCGTTATGGGAATTAAAATTCCCCTTAAACGATCCTATTGCTTACACTTTCTCTTGAAGAATAACTTCGTAGGTGGGTATCATCGGGCATTCCTTCATTTAATGTTCCGCCTCACAAATTGCACACACCTCCTGTCTTAATGCTCGAGTGGAGTCGTATGCTTATCTTCCTCTCAATGCGACTAAATTTTCCAACCTTTTGACAAGTTGGTTGATTTGAAGCTTCAACTCGGCTTCTTTGTCCAAATGATAAAGTCCAAACGACGAAGGAGCCGTGAACATTTTTCGAGCCCGGGATTGGTTGTTTGGATCAGATGTGTCCCACACTTGAGTTGTTTGGGTGACATAATTAAGGTGAGCCTCTGCATCGTTAGCGTCTAACCCTAGAAACTCCCCTTAGCCCATGGCCTCAACGAGTTTTTTGGAACTTAAATTTAGTTTGTGATGGATGAAGGAGATAAGTCTCCACTTCTCTAAACCATGGTGTAGGAACATATTAAGTAAATCATTAAAATGCTCCCAACATCCATCAAAAGGATCATTTTTTCGTTGTCTAAATGTTTAAATTTGATCCTTAGTCGAATTCGTTCGATGTGGGGGAAAGATTTTTTTGATAAACGTTTCTTTCATGTCCTTCCACGATCCAATCGAGTAGAGTGCCAAAGACCATAGCTAAGTATTGGCCTTATCCTTCAAAGATAAGGGAATTTTTTTGAGGCAAACGACATCTATAGTGCATGTTTGATCGTCAAATGTTTCGCACGCATTTTTGAATTCGCTAACGTGGAGGTATGGCTTTTTAGACTCCATACCATGAAAGGTGGGAAGAATCTGAATCATCCTGTTATGAAAGTGAAAATGCCCCGCATTATATGGGCGTGTAATGCATCCCAGAATGATGGTTTGATCGGGATATAAGAGGTCTCTTATAGGGAGATGAAGTATCTGACCCTCACCTGTATGAAAACTACCTTGATCCGACATCACACTTAAATAAATAGTATCACTACACTCTCTAGACTCTCTAAATGTGTGACTCGTGATGGAGTTAGGTGGTATATGAGGTGGTACCTAAAATTGTGGAACGCGTGAAGTGTGTGGGCTATCAGTATTGTACTCAAATATTATATTCTCCTGGATTCTAGTAGGGGTGGAATAAGGAGTTGTCAAAGGATTTTGCATGTAAGGATTTGAGAGATTCTATTTTTTTCTATTATTTTTTTTCTAATTTTTTTTTGGATTTTTGGATTTCTGAATTTTTTTTGGCTATTTATGAATTATTGTCAAATTTTTATATTAATTTGACCTATCCTAAATATCTACCTCATCCCAAAAAATGGCGCCACATGGCGCCTATTTGTTGACAGCTCATCTTGTGAAAGTGGTAATGGTGTCAGGTTGATATTCTTGGGCTCTAATGGTATAGACATTGAGTATCCTTTGAGGTTAATCTTTAAGGCATCAAATAATGAGTCAGACTATAAGGCCTTGCTGTCAGGTCTCTCCTTTGTCAGCGTGCTAAACATCGGCCAAATGATCGTTTGCAGTGACTCACATTTCGTTGTGAACGATATTTTAAGGATTTATGAGGTCATGGATGAGAAGATGGCCAAGTACTTGTTGCGGGTCAAGAAAGTAATGATGAACTTCAAAGTGGTGAAGCTAAAGAGAATTCCTCGGCTTGATGATGCAACTTTAAATGTGTCTCTAGTGCGTGCTAATATCAGCTCAAGTGTAAGATAGTCGCGTAAGTAATAATCCGAGTAAGTTGGGTATTGAACTCAGGGAATAGGACGTAAGACGTGATGATGAATAGGAAACACGAATAACCTCACAATTGATTCAGGGAAAAAAAGGAAAAGGTAATTATTTTTAGGAAATTCCTATCAAGTAATGCAAGTTAATTAAGATTGTGAACTAACTACACATGCAAGAATAACTATTTGATTATAAATCTATTTGAGAAAAGTAGAGTTGGAGTACACTCTCCCAAACTATTGGTAATTACTTAGGATATAAAACCTTGAAGAATGTAATTCTCAATTCAAAGAAACATGAAATACTTCTTAAGCATTCTACTAGAGAAGGACAACGTAGTTATACTAATAAGCCTCATGAAAAATAGTATGGGAAGAAAACTTTTGAAAAAGATGATAATACTAAAGATTTAAATCATATTAAATGTAGAAAGTGTAATGAATTTGGTCATTATACTAACAAATGATTTAAAAAAAAATGGAAATATTCAAACAAGGCCCATTTATCTAAAACTTGGGATGATAATATTGATAGTGACACAGTTCTAACACAATATCTTAGTGTTCTAGATCTAATACTAATTATGAAAGTGTGGATGTACAAAATGGACTAAGAAAAAGCCAAATTGTAATTTTTTGAAATTAAATATTAACTATAAATAATTTAACCCAGAGTAAAACGTTGCTCCAATTTTAAACTAGTTATAATTAAACATATAAACAATTTTATCTTAACCTAAAAATGCATCTAGGTTAGTTCATGATAAAATAAGTAAATCAATCATAACCCAATGTACAAGGAAAACCAAAATAGGATAAATCTCGAATGGCCCAACCACGCAAATTCGTTCTTTATGGAATTATAAAGGACATGATAGGAGACTTAAAACATAAACTCAATTCCCTCATAAGACTTGAAGCTTGTCGTTCCTTCAACATCCACACAATAATAGAAAAGAATCCACTCGCACAGTGTCACAACATATGAGTCCATACACGCCTCGTTATCCATTGATTCGGGCTTAATAACCGTCACACGATACGCAGTCCACTGTATGTAAATAGATCATACAAATACGGAGCCCACCTTATGAAACGATTCTCAATAAGATTAAGATAAGAAGCCTTTGGTGCCCAAAATAGGATCTCGAAGCGTAATATGATGAACACTTGGATCCTAAATATTTTGATTTTGACTAGGGTTTTGGAGAGATTTTTAATAGAGTTTGAGAACTCAAAATATAAGTTTTTTTTTTATCTCAAATAAAACCATTGATCTGCACTCCTATTTATAAGACGTTTTCAAAAATAGAGATAAGGTTGAAAATGAATTTGGAAAATATTAAAATTACTAAACATTTGTTGGCTCGTTCGAATGAGGCACATCTCGTTCAAATGACTCCTCTAATCTCATTCGAATATATTTATAAGGAACTATCAAATGAGATTCCAGCATGACGTGAAAAAGGTCTCGTTCGATATCTCATTGGAACCTCATTGTAACGAGTTAAGGTTACTTATTCGAATGACATACCCAATGTCGTTCTAACGACCTCGCAAAAAAATATTTTCTTCTAAATTTTTTTAAAAGAATATAAAAGCATTTTAAAAAATTTATAAACTAATATTAACACCCAAATGTAAGATTTCTAAAGGTCAAAATTTTTACGCATTCATACCTGAGAGATCCTTAGGTTAGTCATGCTCTGAATCGTTATGATTATGACTTTTTTGGACCGAGTCTTCTTGGCTTTGATGGTAGTGAAAAAAACTACGAGTTGTCGCCTGGTATCCCCTTAGTTACAAAAATTCCTGATCACTTAAAACATGATATTTTCATGAAATTATGAGGGGACGACCCTCATAACGTGGAGACAGCCTCTGCTAAGAATGTCGTTATAAGTTGACTTGAACTGGATGACATGAAATTCTATCTCACAGTTGGCAGGGTTGACCTTGAATCCAAACTTGATATGTACTAATTGGGTTTCAATGTCTCATTGAATCTAATTAATTTCTCCACATTCCTATCTAGGTCCTAAATGGTGTATCCAACTTTGAGCAGCCAACCTACGTACATGATATCTAAGGAGTTCCCCTAATTGATTAGTATCCTTTTAATGTCAAAATTTGGTTCTTTGTGGGGTATATTATCATTTACTAAGTATTTGTCGGTGGACATTATTTCTAAACCAAGATTAATGTCTTTGCACTCTTAGTTAGTCATCATAGTCTTAGAAATTTTTAAATGGAAAGATTTATGGAACAATTCACAATATTTAACCTTTCTTTGAGATTTTTTAATGCGTATTGTGATGGATTGGTGTAGCCGAAGTTGATTACTTTCCTCCCTTGTATATTTTATTTAAGATGTTATTCTTGGTCTTATTGGGATTCCGTTCGGTCATAAAATACTCAAAAAGAAGTTTGTCCTCTACCATTGAGTACTTTTCAATATGGGTCATGAGGTCGTCCATAGTCGATGCCAGTCTCTTGGTAAATGACTAGTAAAGATCATCCGGTGTGGCAAGTCCAAACTGGAATAAAAATATCACTAACTAATCATTGCGATTATCAATCTCACTGAACGTCTTCCAATATCGTTGAGAATACTTTCTAAGGGATTCCCCCATTTTTCTATTGAGGGCGATAAGTGAATCCCAATATCGTCTTCCAATATGCTTGTAATGAATCGGGTTGTGAATTGCTCAGCCAACTCTTGAATGATGAAATTGATCTAGCGGTTAATTTTTTAAACCACTCGAGATAAATTTAGCCTAGGGTTGATGGAGAAAATACAACACATAATGACATCGTGATGACTCAATAAAGATATCGACTGCTTGTATTGTTTAATGTGGTTAGCATGGTATGTCTTCCCTTCATAGGCTATGATATTAAGGACAAAAACTTTTTCTCTTCTTTTGACATCTCTATATCAACGGTGAAATGAGAAGTTGAGCCATGTCCGAGGTCTCTTCTAGTTAGGCCATTTTGAATTGATGCCAAAATAGGATTCATCCATCCCTATAATTAATTTTTAATTAAGTCCTCGAGGTCATGTTTCTGGCCTTTTATGAGGGTGGCCTAGGATTTTTTGACTTATTTTCGTGCGAGGAGTTTATTAGACCAAAGGGAATTCAACTATGACTAGAAATATGATGAGCAAGATAATGGTTCATGCGTCGTTGGATGGGCTACACCGCATAGAGGCCTCTAGATTTAGATTATATGCGGTGTGATTGGGTTAAGTTGTTTAGGATAACTGTATGTTGTTACAGTTAAAGCGACACTGCTCTGAATATCATGTTAACTTTCTCCTTAATCGAGATGTTTCTTTATCACAATCATCTAGTTGTTCTTTAGAGAGGCTGACTGTAAAAGGAGTTTAACATCACCAACTTCGACTAGAACTTCATGATGTGCATACCATTGACCTTATTTGGTTGGGAGGCGGAGAGGAACTTGAAAGAGTTTATTCTATCCTGGACATTCATACCTCAAATTGGATACGAGTTAAAGTATGAAAGCGATGAGACTGGTGAACACCCACATTGTCACAGTGCTAATATTCTTTGATGGTGGGGATTAAAATCTTTCCCATGTACGGCGCCAAATTGTAGGGGATATCGAACCCACAATATTTGCAATATTACTATTTGACCAAAAAATATGAATACAATATAAGAGAAGACACAAAGAGTTGCGTGGTTCAATAGATTATCTAGACTATATCAACGGGGAAAGGGGAGGGATATGTATTAACTAATAACAAAGAGGGATTAATAAAATGTTAGGGTTGATAGATGATAGTCTATCTTGTTATTAAAAGAATAACATTGATCATATCCACAACCATGGGGACATCCCTATTTATAAGTATAAGTACCTTAAAAATCTAGATCTCTTCACCTTTTATCTCATCTCTAGAGTGGTATAGTTTTGGTTGAATGGACCGACCGTATTAGGCTATGATCCTTATTGATTCTCTGTTAGTAGATCCATGATTTTCAGCTGACTATGTTGCCCTAACATCTAAATGCAACATGGCATAACTGGCCAAATGCCCATCCAGTTGGCTATATGAAAATGTGAACATTTTTATATATAGTTTAGTATGCTAAATTCTATGACAAAGAATTCGAGACATGCACAAAATCAAGCCAGAAAGATTGATTCATTATGAGACGATAGTTAGAGAGAGTCTTATTCACTAGAATCAGTGGACACTGAAATTGAAGATCTTGCTCCCTAACTGCATCAAGGTTTTTGCACTATAATTTTGAAGATTTAAAAAATCATATCATTTTGACGTAGGTTCGATTGAATAATCTAAGGTACTCACACACATTCATGTTTATACTTCTATACAATATTTTTATACCGATCAAGTGAAATATTATTGGAAAATCATTGCCTTGCTAGGCTTGTTTAAGTGAATTCCAAATTCTGCCTACAAGTCTATACATGAATGTTTTTTTTACCTATGCAGAAGACTGAATGGAATAGGTTTAGAAAATTATCTACATATATCAATGTGCATGGGTACAAATCACCATCATGCGCACGACCTAGGTCATTTTGGGTTCAGTATTTTCATTTCCTAAATCCATGCGCACATGATCAATTTTGTATCATGCTCACGATTTTCACATTTTAAATGTTAGAAGAATTACTGCCCCAAGTCATAGCATATGGCTTAATTCCAGTTGTCTGCACGATGTAAACCATATTTTGAAAATTTCTATAAATAGCAGTGGCTTCACTTCATATTTAAGATATCATTTTCCTAAGTACTTCTGAACCCGGAGAGAGTATTTTGTAGCCAAATGATTGAATTTATACACTTCAATTTTCATATTAACTTGATGTTAAAAAATTGAGAGAAAAAAATTAAATCAAACCTATATTAATTAATCGTGAGATTTAATAGATATTTAAAATTGAACACCACATATTCGAAATTAAATATGCCATTTCCACATCTGAATTAAAAGATATAGACTCCAAAATATAACGTGTTTGGTTTATTGAATAGTTTAAGAATGGGGTAATCCAAGGATGTAGAACACGACATAGATATATGACTAATGGATCCTTGAAAAATAACTCATTCGAACGGGGGAATTTTTAACATCCGTAGGTAACTTCATGTCAGGGAACAAAATATAGGTACCCTCTAGTGTTGTGTAAAATTGATTTTCAAACATAATGAGAGACTAGGATGCACCGAGGTTTTTTGCCCTTAGGTAGAGGTTCTTCCTCGTAAATCTTGCATTGTGGATCTTTGTGTGGTTTATTATTGCTTATATACACATTTGATTGCACACACACACACACACACACGCGCGCACACACACATAGACACACACACACACACTTAGATCTAAGTTTGGATCCGAAATGATCCACTACTAAATTGACTTAGGGTTTACATCTAGTTAATTCAAATAATTAACTTTTATTAGATCCTAATTTTACTTAGAATTAAGTGTGTGTTAATTAGGTGGATCTAAAATTTGCTCGACCAAAGTTTACTAATTAGTAGAAATTATCATTAAAACCTATTCACCCCTCTAGGTTTATTCAAGTTGAGCACATTATGAAGAACACAACACCCTGAATTGGTATTAGGACGGTTAATCTTTGAAGAAATAATGTGTTAGAGTAAATCTTGCGTGTTTGTGTTTTCTCTTATAATATCCGTTACTCCTAGATCTACTTTGGCCTGTGTTTATATCTTGTGCTGAGAATGGATCAATATCACAGTAGTATTTCCACTAATCGTCAACCATACTTTGATGGATCAAATTATGGACGTTTAAAATGCGTACTCCCTTGAAATCGAAATGAGATAGCGTGTGGATGGGTGTTGAGGATGGATAAAGTTACCCCATGATTGAGGAAGATTGAGTGAGAGTGAAGAAACCAAGGATTTTATGGTTGGATGTTGAGTTATAATTACAACTAAATTTCATTGAATGTGTTGTTCAATCAACGAGTGCAAAATAGTATGACCATATACTCAATTGTGAAATGACAAAGGAAGATTAGGACAGTTTTAGAGTGAGTAATGAGGGAACCTTTAGTGTTACTCGAGCTAATTTGGAAAACATTGCGACTATGTTCAAAATGGTAAGAATGAATCAAGATGTAAGATTTAATGAATACTACACTAGATTGACTGAGGTTGTCAATGCCTCATTTCATCTTAGTGAGAAGATTGTTGAGAATAAAGTTATTTGGAATGCTATTCCCTAGATTCATGACCAAAGTGGTCATCCTTAATGAGATAAAACATACAGGCACATGTAGAGTTGAAGATTTAGAAGGATCATCTCAAATTTCTGATCAAGAAGAGCATTTGAGTGTGCCGAATTAAAAAAAGGATTTAGAATTTGTGTTCGAATATAGTGAGAAGGATGTGTATAGCATGAATGATGAGAGGCCAAAAGATAATATTTAAATGGATATGTCTTTGTTTGTTGAGTGATTTTGCATATTTAATGAAAACAACATTTTTTTAAATGAAAAGAAGTTTGTACCTAAACCTTGTCAAATGGAAGTCATGATATTGGTGTGTCTATGTGGTAGATAAATAGATAATGAGAATTTGTATGGTTGTGTTGGATTAGGTTATCACATAAATGTTTTCTTACATCACTTGAATAAGAAAGAGAAGAACAAAGGTGTAGATAAGACGAAGAAATTATACAAACAATCTTGAGTGATTAGGATAGTGATTCTAATGAGATTACGACATGTGAGGAGAGTGGAAGTAAAATAATGGTTAGGTTGGAAGAAAGTGAGAAGGTGTATAAGGAGAGTGAAGTTGCATAATATACGAAATGGTCTAAACAAAAGCCAATTTTTATTTTTTTCAAATTAAATATTAAACCTAAACGAAATTACTCTAAATAACATTTTGCACCAATTTATACGAAAGTTGTGTAAACAAGTTTTATCATATTTTATTTTATCCTAAAATATGCATCTAGGTGGAAGGAAAATGTACAATAAATAATCACGGAACACCCGATGTACGAGAAAAACACAAATAGGAAAAACCTCTGATGGCCTAGGCACGAAATTCATTATGATATGGAATTACAAAAGTTGTCAAATGACTTTCACAATGACTCGATGCTCCTGCAAGCCTTGACGCATGTTATATCTTCAACATCTCCTCCACATCGACACACAGGAGTCCACACATGCAACCACCACAACGTATAAATCCACACACACAACAGTTATCAGCTGATAAGGCTGAATAACCGTCTACAAATCTAGAATACGAATATACCTCTTCTTCATCGAAACATCACAAACATAGAGTCACCGTGTGTAAATATCAAATATGGAATACACCATATGAAATGTACTCAATAAAAATGATGATGAGTAAAGATTGAATCTTGTACCTCAAAGGGTTTGGGTGAAAGTAGAGTTTAGAGGCTCTTGGTTTATGATTCGAAAGTGATTTTCTCCAAAATTCTAAAAAAAACTGATGCCAACACTCCTATTTATAGAAAATACTATTTTCAAGGTGAAAGAAAATCGTGGCAACTCGTTCAAACAAGATTACTAAGGTCGTTCGAACGAGTTATACCTTCTCATTTGAATGACCATTAAATGAGCTTTGAACGAATAATTTCTACAAATTAGTAAAATATCGTTTAATTGTCATTTGAAGATCACTCGAATGATATTACCCTACTCATTTTGACATCATTTGAATGGACTTCACTAATCGTTTGAAGTTCGTTTGAATCTCATTTGATGCTTGTTTGAACGACCAAAAAAATAAAAAAAAAATTCTTGAAAAATATTCCTCAATTATTTTAAAACTTAAACACCCAAAACTAAATCCAAGGATCGGCATAATATGCATTAATACCTCTCGATATCCATGGACGATGAAGAAGAAATGTGGCACAAAACACGGCACAATGAATGTAGTCTATTAAACTTCTCTGCTGCATCTTCAGTCAAACACATCATAAGATTGAAAGGTCAAAGCACTCAAGTGATAAACTATGACTTAGAGTTTTTTTTTCACACACGAAATGTGCCAAAATAAATTAAAATTCACTTTATTATAATTTTTTCCTTAAAAATATCCCTCTTTGGCTATTTCGGGAAAAACACGAGATGAAAAACCTATGGGCCGTCGGGATCTCTAAAAGACTTAATCCATACCCCCAAAAGGAAAAAAAGTACAGACACTTGACAAAATTATACTCCGATTAGCTTTACTTTTGTGTAAACATTGCTGCATCATTGAAAATCTTCACACTTAAACAAAGCTTCACATCCGAAGAGAATATAATAATATAATTTTTCATAAGAATAAACCCTTCCCCTTTGTTTAACAATATCTTTATCTAAGTTAGTACGTTTCCCCCTAATGCAAAAAACTCCCCCGGACTATAAAGATTAAAATATCATTTCTCTCCATTTTTGTTGATTAATAGCCAAAGAACAAAGGTCAATAATAAACCAATCTCTCCCCAATATAACAAAATATCCCTCACAATGAAACAAGGGTAATCATATAGGAAAAACAAGCATGTCATGCAATGATGAGTAGTGTCGGCTACGTAAACACAAATAATCCAAACAGTAATAAGTGAATATTAATTTTGATGTAAAATATGATACCAACTTGAATACATAAAAAAGACATGGATACCAATCAAAGAAATAAAATATATCAAGGTGATAATATAACATGTAAATTTTACTCAAAGATAATGCACATAGAAAATATGGATTAAATGCAAACACAAAGACTCAAAACTAACTATACCACATGTATAAGTATGACAAATATATTAATGACACACATTCACACACACATACACAGACACACATAGGTATACGGACCAAAAATAAGACACAAAACATAATAGGCTTTACACACTATCATAGTATCGATGTGTCTAAATATGGTATATGGAGTGAAGGGATGTGAACTAGAAACAAATAAGAATGAACCAGTCACTCTAAATTTCAAAGGAGTTCTGTATGATTGCCTTAACTTTATCAAACAAATATTTAGACTCATAGTTATAGCTAAAGTGAACTCAGAAATAGACAAACAAGCACAATGAACACCGGCCTAGAAAATATTGATAATTCTCAAAACAATAGTGACATACCCCAATCCAGTTACTTATAATTAAGTTTAAATATCAAAGTGAGTCACTAGACCAAATGGCCAAATCGTCACCTTTGAGCCAAAAACACGTATTTTTTGTCAAGGTCATTGACTGTGACAAGTCCGTGGCAATGGCTTGTCATGGTCAATGGCCGTGATAAGTTCGTGACAACTGTGCTTGTTATGTTCATTGACCGTGACAACTTTAGAAAGTTATCACGCTCAAAGGCCTTGACAGGTCCGTAATAACTCTGTCAGTAAAAAAAATGCTACTTTCTCTTTTTTTTCCCACCATTTCCAATTCCCTCCTTTTCCCTCTCTCGCGCGGCTTCTCTCTCTCTCTCTCTCTCTCTAAGGTACGTTTTTCTCTCCCTCTTACTTTCCCTTATATGTATGTATATTTGTCTATGCATATGTGTACATGTGTGTGTAGAACCCTTATTTTTATCATGTGTGTACTGGTGTGTGTGTACAGGTGGGTGAGTGTGGGGGGAAGTGGGGGGGGGGGGGGAGGGGTGGAAAGTGTGTGTGCATGTGTACATTTGTGTGTGTTTGTGCATGTATGTGTGTGCTGGTGTATGTGGGGCAGTGGGTGTGTGCATATGCGTGTGCGTGTGTGTGATTCTGCGTTTTGCATTTTCATGCTTTATTTACCAAATTTTCTTCATGTTCAATCTAAAAGGTCTGAAAACATAAATTTTCCAATATATTTGCAGTCGTAAGGTTTTGTTGATTGTGTATATAATGTGTTATGATCCTTTTATAAAAATGGGAAGGGTCAATTTGGATTTGTGGGCCACTAGCTGTTATTAAGGGATAGGGTTCATTAGTGTTGGTATTAGTTGGTTGTGATATTTAGGGAGAGAGATATGATTAAAAATAAATTTAATGTTATGGTATCTAATTATTTTCAAACATTGACATGAGCCTAATTTAGATAACCTCCAGCTCGATTCTTATGCCAACATTCTTTTTCTTCCTTGAGTCTCATACCGGCATTCTTTACGATTAGAATTCATGCATTAGAGTAATAAATATTCATTATGAATTATGCACAATTGTATGGTTTAAACATATATCTCATAAATTCATAATAATAATTCGTGATTTAGGTATACGTTTTAGTTCTTATGCGTACTTTAAATTAAATGTAACATACTTTAAATTACATAATTAAATGGAATCTCTCCAAATGTGATAAGACATAGTTAAATGAAACATACTTTAAATTATTTATAGTGGAGATATATACTAGCCTTATAGTTCTTATACGTACGCATTTAATAGCCCTTAGACCCATTCGAGAGTCATTACCCCTATAATGAGATCTCTCGAATTGGACTCGAGAAACCTTCACAACAACCTTCAACAAGTAGGATAGATGTTCAAGGGGAGGATGACAATGTCGATCATAATATGATAGAGGATTTAGTTGATGACGCGCATGGATTTCATGAAGTGGAAGAGAATGAGGTCACTGACGATGTACAAGGTGCAGGCGCTCATGAAGATATCGAGATAAAGCTTGACGATGAATACCAAAGTTTAAAATTTAAGGCGAGCCAATCGTTATACTATGGTTGTGAGAAAGATCAAACAACTTTACTTGCCATTATTGGTTTGCACAATTAGAAGACTCAATATGGTTTGTCTGGAACTAGCATGACATGCATTTTGAATTGGGTGAAGGGATTGCTACTCAAGCAGAATACGCTTCCAAACACCTATCCTACTATGAAAAATAGTTTAAAAGGTTTGGGAATGAAGTATAAATCAATTCACGCTTGTGTGTATGACCAAATACTATACCGAAAGGAGTATGAAAATATTGATCGGTGTCCTAGATGTGATGAACCTAGATATGTCCAATCTACTGGCAAAGAAGGCGCAAACTCAAAAGTCCCTCAAAAAGTGTTGAAATATTTTTCCGTTGGGCCTAGATTAAAGTAGTTTTACGTAGTACCATAGATAGAGGAGGCAATGACTTGGTATTCTAGGGAAGAAGCTTAAAAAATCTCATGCGCCATTATATTGATTCTACAGTTTAGAAGAGGATGAATTTTGAGTATCCCGATTGGCATGTGATCATGCAATTAGTTCCTATATTGTTTAATCACTGTTTCTCCAAGCACAAGGATTTGCAAAGGACTATTATGAAAATTAGTACCTGCTTCTCACTTTTATATGAGAAGGTAGTGAATCGAGATCATATAGTGGCCGCAAAATTGGCGGTGAACAAAGAAGTTTGTGTCTTAGAGAAGTACTTTCCCCCATCTTTCTTTAACATAAATGTTCACTTGTTGGTACACCTATGCGAGAGGCACTTCTTTGTAGCCCAGTAAGATATCGGTGGATGTATTGGTTTGAAAGATTGATGAAAGTTTTCAAAGATTACGTCAAGAATACATTGAAGGATCATTTGCAGCGGAATACCTCACCATGGAGTCATCAATCTACACTCAGGAATATATGCCTGACTCGACCAGCGTGGATGACAATGGTGAGTTCATCAATGAGGGTGGCCATGTGATGGGCAAACGAGTGAAATTAACGAGTTTGCAACATGAACAAGTAGCTCGTTATCTACTTCACGCACATGAAGATGTCCAGGAATGGAAAAAGTAAGTTTAAATTATTTCAACTTTTAAATTATTTTAATTTTTACATGATTAATTTTACAATACTTTCATAACGATCTATGCAGAAAATATGAAGCCCATGAGAACTGTGGTGAGAATTAAACTCAACATAAAATAATAAGGAAAGACGATCATCAGAATAGATAAAGAACATGAAATTATTGCAATCACACACAACACAAGATATATGTGATTCGACAAGAAGGCCTACATTCACGGTGGTGATCTCTGTATTTTATTTCTCTTTACTCCAGGGGAGTGTTTAAAATTGCATTCCCTTTTCCCCGGGCTGAGGGTTTATTATATACATGTTGTTTCTCATAGAGTGGGGGTGTTGGTATCCCCCACGTTAGCCCATAACTCCTAGAATATCTCTTCAGAGATTTTAGGGGTTGAATGGGTCATAACTGAATTATTTATGCACGTGGCCTTTAGACTTTGGGCCGGATTGAATCGGGCTACTTATCTAGGCCGAAATGTTTAATCAAGGTTCCCATAATTGCCCCTAAAATTTTTGGGTCACAATTTGGGCTAAATAATTTTAAATAATAGCCTTAGTGGAATTTTTGTTAATCGCGTAACACCTTGGGATTGAAGCGTCTTTCTCGAGTAGATTTAGGGGGCAGACTTGCTTCGTTTCCTGTGTGTTGTGATTGAGAGGGTTTAAACTAGTTTGAAGAGGCCATTCCCTGACGTCACTTCAAGCTTCCTTAAGTTCTCTAGATTTCTCCAGCTTCTTACTGTTCTTTCTCACTTCCTAGTCATGTCTTTCATCTTCAAGATTCTTCCTTGTCTTCTCGTCTTTTTTTCTTGTGGCCTTTCATCGTCCCAAGTTGATTCTTACTTCATAAGTTCTTCGTATTCTCTCTCTTTACTTTTTCTATTAAAATCTCTTCATTATCGTTGTTAAGGTTTTTCTTGTCTGATGGAGAAAATAGGCAATATGTCAATAGGTGACTTTAGGAAGTTCTAAAATATTCAGTCTGGGTAGATATTGAATGTGCCCCTTTTCTACTTAATTTTAGAGATATTGAGGATAGCCATTGGATGCATGTTCTTCTGTTTTCTCAGGGTGGTCTTACTTTCCCCCCAAATCATCTGTTTTTGCATTTTTTAGTTACTTTTATATAGTTCCTGCACAGTGCTTGCCAAATGTTTGGAAAATTGTCAATGGTGTACATAGAATTAATCATCTCTATGGCACCAATCTAGGTCTTGTTAAAATTTGCTACTGTTATTATTTTTCTCGAACAAGCTCTGGTCTCCTTTATTTGAAGGCTAGGAATCCTGATAGGTTATTGGTCGTCAATCTACCTGATTCCCACAAGGACTATAGACAAGCGAGGTTTATTCCCAGGAACTGGCAGTACCCTCCCCATGCTGAAGGGGTGAGGTCTGAGAGACATGTGATTCCTTTTTATGGGGAGGAGTATACAGGTAGGCATAGCTCATGTTCTACTCATTGATGCTCAGTTAATGTACTGCCCATCTTATGTTTTCCTCTTTTCTTTTCTCACTAAAGAAAAAGAACTTAGAACCTTCTCTTTGCGAGATTCGAGCTGCTCAGTTGGTCAAGGCATGGAAGATGAGGGACTATTTGGACGACGGTGAGCATTCGTGATCAACAGTATTCCTTATGGAGAACAAGACCATTGGGTCCATTTTCATTGCATGACCTGTGGATATCATCCCTCAGCTAGATATCATAGAAGAGGTCTCCACTGACCTAATTCAATTAGATGAGGAGGTAAGCATCTCGGGTGACGAGAGCGAGGGAGCTAACAAGGATGGTGTTGAAGGTGATTACAGTGAGGAGAGCTCAAGTAGTGAAGAATCTTCCAACTCGGAGGAGGGTTCAGAGGATCAGGAGTCTTGAGGGGATTCAAGTAGCTCCAGCGAGGAAGATATGGTCCTCTTAGGAAGAATTTGACCCAAGATGATGATGAAGACAATGTGATGCTTTCTTTCCAGTTGAAGAAGTAGAAATCTGGGAGCGAGGATACTGCCACTGGCTTCAAGACTGTTGCTCATGAGAAGGAGAGGAAGAAGAAGGAGGAGGCACTAGTGAGAGAGAGGGAGAGAAAGAAGGAAGAGGAAAATAAAAAGGTGGAAGAGATAAAGAGGATAGAGAGGGAGAAGAACGAGGGAGAATAAGAGAAGATGAGAGAAGAGGTGAGGACAAAGGCGAGACAGTCTTTGTTGCCCGTGTTGACTATGGCTGAGGGGGCTTTTGTTTCTCTTACACCTCAGCTAGCTCCGATAGTGCTTGAGAGGGCAGTGCTTCCAGTTGATCGCCAGAGGTCGATAAACATAGGGACTGACCAGTTAGCCTTGAAGGCGAGTTAGGGGCTAGCCCTGGTAAGATTGTTTTCACTTATATTTTCTTGCAATGCTCCTTTCAATACTTTCTCTGCTAATGTTTTTCGTTTCTCTGTAGTTTATGTCTGATTTCACTATCCTCTACCGCAGTAGCGACGAGCTGGCGAGGAAGAATGCTGAGCTGGACAGGAAAAATGCTGAGCTAGAGACTAGCTTGAAGACTACCAGTTCTGCTCAAAAGTCTTCTAACCTCGTGTTGGCCCAAGACAACGAAGCAAAAGAGGCGGCGACCAAGGAGCTCGAAGACCTGAGGCAGTCTTATGACTTGGTCTATGTGAGCAAGCTAGCTATGGTTGAGGAGAACAAAGTGCATGCTGGGAAGGTGAAAAGGTGTAATCTGAGGCTGACACCCTCAAAAGAGCTCATACAACGCTGGATGGGTCGCGGCGTATGCGAATGCTAAGGTTCAGATTGGGTATATTAGCCGCCTCAACTTCAAAAAAGGTTAGGACAAAGCCTTATTTGCTGCTGAGGTGGATATTAACTCCTCCCTCTTTGACGAGCACCACCCTAGCCCCAATCCTGATATGGATGAGATGCCTGCTCCTACTATCAATAAAGGAGCTCCATTTGTCTAGACCACTCCTACTGGTACTCTTATGGTGACTGCTCCATCTAAGGGAGGCGTATCTGGAGCTATCGCATATAATGGGAAGCAACTAGCAACCTCGGAATAGACTGAGGTTACCAGCTTATCTTCTTGTAGGAAGCCCTTTGTATTTTTATCATTATTTCTTTTTGATGATGTACTTTGAACCTTATTTAAATGAAATGAAATTCAGTTCCCTTCCGCATACTGATTTACTTGCTTTTTAATGCTTATATGGTTTGTAGCTCATCATTTTTGAGGATTTTATTCCTGCTATCTCTCAGTTAGGAAAAATTCTTGCACTCGATGCGAGCAATCGAGTTCGTAGAGCCTTTATAACGATTTGCAAGTCTCTTGGGTTGAGGAATCAGGAGTATAAGGACCAGTCAGAGCTCATTGCCAAGCTGAAGGACAGGATCCAAGAGTTAGAGGAAATCAACGCTTATTTTTATGAAGAAGTGAATATTCTAAAGGCCAAGCTTCTGGATTCCTTCGAGGTTAATCATGTTGGAGAGGTGATTCAACAAGAGAACGATTCTCCGAGGAGAGAAGTTTTACGACTTAGGGATGATGCGCCGAGCATTTCTCCTTGATTTTTGCATGGTTCCTCTTCATTAACCGGATCGCGAGATGGTACTGATGACAGTGGTTCAGCTAGGGATATTGCCGAGCTTCGAGGTAATATTCACTGGGTGTATGTGATAGCTGTCGGATTTCAAAGAAATGTTAGCTTACTGAGGCACCTGTTCAAAAAAGGTCCTCGGCGAGTGTGGGATGATGGTTATGATCAGGGTTGGACCGATGCTCTGACGAAGTTGAGGGAGGTTAAAGAGTTATCCTTAATTAGAGGATGGTTGAGTGCTCTCAGGGAGCTATAGGTCCCTAGGAACTCTGTCCTTTGGTATCGTCATGAGATATCCACCTCAACTTTTCCACCGAACCCATTCAGAAGGGATGATCGATGGGTTCCCATAGATGCCATACCAAGGCAACTATTAGAACCATATTCAAATGAAGTCAAGGAGGAATTGACACCTCATCCAGATGATGGCCGAAGAGTGCAAGTGGATGACTATCTTGCTCGGAGACCTGATTATCATTAAGATTTATTTTTCTTAACACATATAACTCTTTGTATATGTAATGATGTAATAAAATAGTTATGTTTTGGGCAATTTGCCGACTAAACACGTGTTGTGTATTTTTTACTTCATTGATGTCTTATTCGATTATCTAGGGCTCTTCTTAGCCGACTAGATTTGATATAGGCTGAGTTGATTTGTTGAGTGAGTATCCCCCCAGTCCAGTATGCTTACAAGATACCATTCTGCCTCACTTTACCTTTTAGGTTGTGTCGTCACACTCCCTTAGGCCTAAGTGTGGCAATGGCGAGGACACACCTAGTGTTGGATGTTCTATTCGAGTAGGTTTTTTGAGCCAAACATTATTGGCGACCAACCTGGGTTGTTCGTGTTGCCTAAGGGTCCCCTGTAGGGCTTCATATATTGCTAGGGGCAATGCTAGGAGGTTGTTCATGTTTGATGATGAAAACTCGAGGAGGGTGATACCCTGCTTTTATATATTGAGAGGATAGCCTATGACTTAGAAAAGGTGAACGAATTATAATGTAATTGAAAATCAACACTTCATAGAATGCTACTGCCAATTTTTTTTATTAATCATAAACGAATTGAAAATTTCAACATTGGGTTTGAAAAGTTCAAAGAAAAACTAAAAGTAGAATTTCTTCAAATTGGCTGCATTCCAAGCTCTAGGTATCTCCCTTTCCTCATGCGTTTCCAAGTGATAGGCTTCTTGTAGGTCATCTCTTATCACCTTGAATGGTCCCTCCCAATTTGGCCCTAGTTTTCCGTCTGATGGTTTTATAGAGCTGCCAAAAACATTCCTTAGGACGTAGTCCCCAACATGGAATGATCTTGGATTGAACTTCTTGTTGTAGTGCCTGGCTAGCTATTGCTGATAACCAGCTAACCTCACTAGAGCCAGCTCTTTTCTTTCCTCATCTAGGTCAAGTTCAGCGAGCAATGCTGTATCGTTCTGGCCTATGTCGACCAGGGTGGGGCATATGGTAGGGAGTCCGGCTTCCAATGGGATGATTGCCTCCATACCATATGTTAGTACAAACATGGTTTCCCCATTTTGCTCATCGTGGGGTAGTATGGAATGGCAATAGGATGTGGGATAGTTCATTTACCCATGTCCCTTTGGCTCGCTCCAACCGCTTCTTCAGTTTATCGATCACTATTTTGTTGGAAGCTTTGGCTTGCCCGTTGCTCTAAGGGTATGTTACAGAACTGTAGTAGTGCCTGATCACGTGGTCACTACAGAAACACTGAAAGAGATCGCTTTCAAACTAGGTTTCATTGTCAGTGATGATGTTCTTAGGGATCCCAAAATGAGTGACGATGTTCCTCGATATGAATCTTATCATGTCTGCATCTCGAATGTTTGCCAGCGGCTCTGCCTCTATCCATTTGGTAAAGTAGTCTGTTGCGACTAACAGATACTTACGATTACCGTATATCATAGGAAGAGGGCCCATGATGTCCATGCCCCATTGGGCAATAGGCCATGGGTTAGTAAGTGACATCAGGTCGCTGGATGGCTGGTGAACCATAGGAGCGTGAAGTTGGCATTTTTTGCATTTGCGAGCATAAACTGCAGTGTCTTTCTGCACGTATGGACACCGGTAGCCTTCTGTCATTGCTCGAAAAGCTAGCGACCTGCCCCAAATGTGACTTCTGCAGATTCCCTCATGGAGTTCGTGGAGGACTTGCTCGACATCCTTCGGGTGAATGCATTAGAGGTAAGGACCAGTGAAAGTGAGCAGCTTTGACTCTTATGTTATGAGAGGTCTTTTTATTGTCTGGTAGCGCACCATCTTTCAAATAATTCCTCAAGGGGTCAATACAACTAGGGGCTGTCTTAATCTGGAGAACATGTCCTACGTTTGGCAGTTCATCGATCTGGTTGATTCTTGGTTGGGCAAGGAAGTCAATCGGAATTATTCTCTTCAAGTCAGAATTGATCGCTGAGCTCAAGACCGGAAGGGAGTTAACATGGCTATTTAGTCCTCTGGGAAACTGTTGGACGTTGACCTATTCGAAGTTATCCATTAATCTCTTCACTGTGGCGAGGTAGGCTGCCATCCTCTCATCCCTGACGTTGGAGTCACCATTTATCTAGTTAGAGACCAGCTGTGAGTCGCCGAACACTTGGAGTCTCTTTGCCCCCAGCGCGTATGCCTTTGTAGGCATGCTATTAGTGCTTAATATTCTACTTCATTGTTGGAGGCTTCCAATCCAATATTGATTCCTTACTCGAGTATTGCATTTTCAGGGGTAATTAGAACGATGCTTACTCCTGCCCCCTTTGAGTTGGAGGCACCATTAACGAACAACTTCTAGATACCGGATGCCGAGGGAACTTACTACTTATGAATAGTTTGAGGTTAATTGCAAGGTTGTTCTCCTATAAATTCCGCGATGAAGTTGGCGAGGACTTGTCCTTTAATAGCATTCCTTGGCTGGAACTGAATGTCGGATCGACCGAGCTCGACTAACCATTTTGATAATCTGCCTGACAGGTCTCCCTTTCGTAGTACTACTCTGGGAGGGTGGGACATAAGGAAAATGATGGAGTGGGCTTTAAAATAACGTTTTAATTTTCTAGAGGCTATTACTAGTGCAAAGGCGAGCTTTTCCAATGGTAGGTATCGATGTTTGGCTTCCAAGAGAGTCTTGCTCGCGTAATATACTGGGTGCTGGATCCCCATTCTTTCGCATACCAGTGCAGAACTCACAACGTGGATGGAAACTACAAGGTATAGGTACAGGGAATCATTCTCTTAAGGTATTATGAGCAAGGGTGGTGTGCTGAGGTAAGCTTTGAGCTTCTCTAATGCCTTCGAGCAATCCTCTTGCACTGCACATTTTTGATTTTCTTCAACAACTGGAAGAATGGCTTGCACCTTTCGGATGACTTCGAGATGAATTGATTTAGGGCGATGAGCATCCCCGTGAGATTATGTACGTCTCTTACGGTACGAGGGGGTTGCACCCTATTGATGGCATAAATTTGATCTAGGTTGGCTTCAATGCCTCTTTTGCTAACCAAGTCCCCGAGAAATTTTCCTGACTGGACACCGAAGGAACACTTACTTGCATTAAGCTTCATTCGGTATTTCCTAAAGATTTCGAAGGTCCTTGATAGGTCAGAGAGGTGGTCTTCCTTTAGCCTTCTCTTGACGAGCATATCATCAATGTAGACCTACATGGTGCTTCCCATTTGGTCTTTAAAAATTTTGGTGACTAACTGCTGGTAAGTTGCTCCTGCATTTTTGACCTCAAAGGGCATAACCTTGTAGCAATACAACCCGATGGTGGTGATGAATATTGTCTTGTCTTGATCTGTCTCGTGTAGAGGGATTTGGTGATACCTGGAGTATGCGTCTAGGAAACTCATTGTTTCATGAGTTGCTACAGCTTTCACCAACTGGTCAATATTTGGGAGAGGAAAACTGTCTTTAGGGCAATCTCGGTTAAGGTCGGTGAAGTCAATGCAGACTCTCCATTTTCCATTTCTTTTCGGGACCACTACTGGGTTGGACAACCACTTAGGGAATTGAACTTCCCGTATGGATCCTGCATCCCGTAGCTTTTCCACTTCCCTCTCTACAGCCTTGGCCTTCTCGGGTTCTGTTCATCGTGCTTTTAATGCTATCGGCTTAAAAGCCGGGTCAACGTGCAGCCAATGAAAGACCACACTGGGATCAATATGAGGTAGCTCACAGGGTTCCCACGCAAAAAAGTCCAAGTTATTTCGTAAAAGTACTGTCAGTTCCTTCTTCTCTTGATCTGTGAGAGAGGCTTTGATCAAGAACATCCTATCTTTCTTGTTGCCATTGGCTGCAACTTCCTCCAGGTTCTCAGTGACCCACTCATAGGGGAGGATCCTGGTATCCTCCACTCTAGGTCTTCCATATTTTAGCTTCAATTTGGAAGGTATCAAACCTTCCTGTTCTTCAACCGTCTCCTTGTCTTTCTCGACCTTCTTCTCTGATTTGGGGTGGATGGCTGCTATAAATCACTTTCTCTCCATTGCTTGATCACCGTGGATCTCTATTACGCCTCACTCAGTCACATATTTGAGTTTCTGAAGGTAGGTGGAGGGGTAGGGCTTCATAGCAAGTATCAATCCACTACAAAGGATCACCTGGTAGGGTGAGTCGATGTCGACCACAAAAAATTTGATCATCTTGGAAATACTTCCTTCCCTCACTAGCAGTACAATTTTTCCCAAAGGGATGGTTACTTTACCAGTGAAGCCAACTACAGGAATGATGGCTTCCTTTAAGTCGGCGATGCTTAACTTCAACTTTCTAAATAGGTCGAGATACATTACTTTGGATGAGCTACCCTGGTCGACGAGCAACTTATCGACGTCATAGTTAGCTATCCTGAGTGTAATGATCAACGCATCCTGATGTAGGGTCCTTACTCCCAATAGGTCTTCATCCGTGAACGCGATATGCTCGCTGTAGTCGATGTCATCTGCTCACCGGTGCTTTCCTGCTTGCATTTTAGCTGGATCGATTTGAAAAGCTTGCACTACTTCCGTAAGCTTTTTGACTTCCATCCGAGATGAGTTTCCTTGAATCTGATTTAGATCGGATTCCCCATGAATCACTCCGAACTCATGGCCAACGTCCTCCTCGAGCACGTTGTCAGGCCTTGGGTCTCCATTGGCAGCGACCTTCTATGCCTTTTTTTTCCATAAATGCGTTCAAGTGTCCAGTTTGAGGTAACTCTTCAAGGTGAGACTTGAGGGACTTCTAGTGATTGGTTTTGTGCCCACCCTCTTTGTGGGAATCACATCTCAGTGCGTTATTCCTCTTTGAGGGGTCTCCTCCCATCTTTTTGGGCCACTTAACAAACGGCTCATCCTTGATCTTCGCTAGAATCTTGTAGATTGGTTCTTTAAAAACTATGTTCAGTGCCTAAAATTCTTTTGAAGCATCATTTTTGTTCCTGCTCCTGGGGCCACTCTTGCCCCCATTTTTTCTTCCTTTCTTTTGGTTTTTAGCTTTATCGCTGCTCTTGCCGATGAACTTGGCACGACCATTCTCTCCTGAACTGAGGTGAGTCACATCCTCAACTTTGGCATATTTTTCAATACGAGCCATTAGGTCCTGGCCTACTTCTTAGTGAGGGACTGGTGCAAGAGGTAGGAGAGGGGTAGGCCAATCTTAAAGGATGCCACGGCGACCTTCTCTGAGTAGTCCTCGACCTCGTTGAATAACTACCAATATCTTTTTGCATAGTCTCTAAGACTCTCCTGGGACATTTTCTTCATCGTCAATAAGGCATCAATCCTCTTCGGATGGGATTTGCTGGTAATGAAGCGAGCTATGAAGAGATCTACCAGGGACTCGAAGCTCCTGATGGATCTGTGATGGAGTTTCTTGAACCACTTCTGTGCCACGTCATGCAAGCTCGACGAAAAGATTCATCACATCAATTCATCACATCACCCTTACAACTTCTTAATCTAAATATTGCCTCACTACTTTTCATATATCGAAATTGAACAATCATTCATTAAATGTTTATTCTTAAAAAAGATTTCATATTCACTTTCATGTAGATTATGCAATCATGCACGATGGACTCAATATAACTTTTCACTATATTCCTTTTTCAGTATCATTTAATTATTCTTTAACTAAACATACAATGACATTAACAAGTCATTTATCCAATGCAATAACTTTACAATCATAATCTTACCCGAATCCTTATTAACATGATAGTATTATGCAACATCATTAATACACTCATCTTACCTATTTGATAACATGGATGTTAAACGTAACATCACCACTTAAAACTTTAACCATACTTACTAACCCCATAATACTTCTCTAACTGTTATATGTCGTATTTCTTTCAAATAACTTGTAAAAATACCTTAATGTATCACATTATTGTATCTCATATATCACATTATCCTTACACATACTTCTAAGTGACTCCATATAATGTCAATCATATTCATTATATGTCATACTCTTAGTGATAACACGTACGTACAATGAAAAATACAACTCAATATCCCCCCAAACTAGTTGTTGATATTCAAATCCAACTACCACCTTTCTCATACTTATACATTATTCCTTATTCGTCATTAGTTAAAGTTTAGATCTCATTTATTTATTAACTGTGAAAATCTCATTTAGCCCCGATTATATTTGATCAAAAAGTCATCATACCCTATCATACCTCATTTATATTCGACCATGGCCACATCCCATTAGGTTTTGTTAATATTGAGTATAAGCATACACTCACCCCCTCTTTTCTTATTTAATAACTCCTACTCAGTTACCATATACACTAGATATTAATAATTTTCCACCCTTTATTCCTAAATACATCTTCAATTCTCATAAATAATCCCTACCTTTCATCCGATAAGAAATTCATTGCCATAATACATAACTCATTCTCCTAAAAGGATTCCATAATATTTGAAAATTCCAACTCTTTAATACCTCATCTCAAATTTACTATTCATATAACCATCCCAAAACATCACAAGAGTAATATCTACTGCATATACTCATACTATTAAAGAAGTGCATCTCAACTCTCATTACTCTTTTCTTCTACTTATCACAATTCAAGATGAACCCATGTTTGGATCAATTGTGATATTATATAGTTTAGACCATTTCACATATTAAATTTAAATATATACAACTACTAATGTTCTCCTTTATCATAACATTTAAGCTAACTACGACCTGCCGGACCAGCTCCCATCACGAAGTGATCCCCCAGTTTCGGGACAAAATTTGGTCAATAGCCATGCTCTTTGGTGATGTAGTGTGAAAATTGCATGATTCTTGATTATTATATTATGAAGAGAGTATGTTCATTTGGCACGATGGGCATTATACTAATAGGCAATAATGTACAAGTATAAAAATAAAATCTAATATGGAGCATGAAGATTATATTAAGCATGGATATGTGAGAGATGTGTGATTATCTACAAGTGAGTGTATTGTAGTAAACCTAAGAATGGATCAACTACAAGTGGTGTGTGATACATGTGAGTGAACATGGATACATACAAGTGTGATAAGTGGAGGTGTGTGTTAGTGACACCTAAATATTGATATCCTAAGTGGTGTTTGTAACATGTGGATATAAGTAATCCTAGGTTAACGTGGTGTGAAGTGTACATGGAGGGTATCTACATGTGTGTGAGTGAGTAGTGATATAAGCATGAGATATATATGTGCAATGAATAATAGAGGAGAAAAAGGGAACATGCAGATAGGTGCATACTCACATAAGAAAAACAGAGCACCCATGCAAACAGAGTCTAGCCCTCTTATGAAAAATTATCCCCGCTGAGTCGCCACTATGTCCATCCCGGATATGTCCATCCATCTATCTCCTCCCACGGGGGTGGGGTAAAAGGGGTAGCAGAAAGGTCTCGCGCCCTCCTACTCTTTAGGATCCCTTTGGTCATTGTCGGTATGGGGTCAAGGTAAATATATGAAGTCGCCAACCTATTTTTCACAAAACAGGCGAAAGAACATGTCGCTGCCTCAAGAGAGCGACATCAAAGACAAACTTATTCTTACAAAACCAATAGTTCAAAAGTTAGGTGGTTAAGTTACGAAATGGGAAGGTGTTAGGCACCCATTCCTTACTTAGAGTCTCTCATGGGCTTGTGTTATTGTTTTCCTTTATTTCTCGGTGAAATGTGTGTGTGCGTGTATATATAATGGAGATCGGAATTTCCCAACTCATACTATGGAAGGGATAGAGTGAGGTCATCCATAGGAATTTTCTTGGAAATAATATTAAAAAATATAACTTATGCATTCATCGTGATACTGATCGTTATAATGAAACGATAATATATGATTAGATAAAACACTAATAAGGATCACAAATATAATATATATTAAAATAATGCAAGAATATAATAAAAGCGTAAATGGGGAATTTGGAAAATTGGATATTTAGTAAGTTGCAAAATTGAAAAATTGGACTCGAGTCTCGGGTTTTAATCCGAAATGCCTACGAAGCTTATAAAGGCATCAAAATCCACGTAGTTCACGTACGACATAAGGGTGGGTGTAAGGACATAAATTTCTAATTGAGTCCCCGTATTGTTTTGACTTAATTTAGTGAACAAAATTGTGTTTGTAATATGTCATAGGGGGATTATATTTTTTCACGATCTCACTTGGTCTATGACGTATTGAAGAAAATTAAAGACGTTGCGACAAAGCTTCAAAGAATTAATGATGCCGAAGTTTAATTGGTGCAAGTTTAATTGTCTTCAAAGTTAATTGCATTCCGTGATCACACAGGTATGAATGCGTATATTTAATGCTACTCGGAATTATTTTTATAAAAGATAAGGATGTATTTTTATAAAGAAAAATATTTTATAATGATTTAAAAGTGTTTTAAAAGGTGTACACTACGTTTTATTCTGATAAACACGGAATATAGTTTGACTAATTTGGATCTCTTTTAAAAGAGACGTTTTAATCAGAGAGTCAAAAAGTCAAACTTATGCGTTATCGTTCAAACGACATAAGCTCTCGTTCGATCGAGATGCTCATATCGCGCGAACGACGTGGCCTTGTCGTTCAAACAACATTTTTTGAGGCGGCGTTTAAATATTATTTAAAATATGGTTTCTTCAGAGTTTCGTAAGGTGTGCATTATGGAAAAATAGTTTACTTTCCAGTATATGTTTGCACATGTTTTCTAAGGTTTAAAAAGCATAAACACATCCTTAGAGTTTGCAATGGTCCGAGTTATCATTCTTATATGTTTACGTGATCTTGCTGCACCAACAAGTTTATTCTATCATTGAACATTAGGGTTTTGCGGTGAAGAAAAGAGAAGGACTTCTTGTTCGACATCGTAGACGAATCAAAGCCAATAGGTGGACACCGAGACATTCACGGAGTCGAGTGTTGTGGATAGGTATCGTGGAAGATGAAATTTCTGCGTGGTCACTATTGAAGAATGGTTGAAGATCAGAAGGAGCGTTTAGACACATGGGGATCGAGTCATTGTGTAAGGCTAACCTGTCTTTGTAAAAACTTTATTCATAGTCATTGTCTAGCTTGGGCCGTCCGAGGTTGTTTTCCCGTTTTGGGTTTTTTCCTTATTCTTTACTTTATTTTACTTGCTTTAATCACTAGATGCATGCTTAGGAATAATCAAGATAAAATTGGTTTAATTTGAAACACACGCACATAAGGAACCACCCAAGTTATTCAGTGGGGGTTATCCCATAGATTCGAATGGAATTTCATTATATACGTGTGTGTAGAAATTTTGTTTTAGTTTTGAAAAGCTGTGATGGATAATCCCGTTTGGAATTTATGGGCGTAACCTTATTTTTGTTTGTTTTGTTTTTTTATAAAAAATAAAGTATGTGGAATATAACTAATAAAAATGTTAGATTTAAGTTAGTATGAACTAGAGTAAGAACTAAATCATGAATTTATGTAATTAATGTGAAAAAAAGTAATTTAAAGAGAGAGGGAAGGATTTGGACCTTCTTTGAAGAATTGAAGCTTGATCTTGATCTTGGATGAACTCCCTTGAATATTGAGATGAATGTTGGATGAGAGAGAATGAGATTATTCCAAACTGAGTGTGAATTGGATCAAAATTTAATATGAAATGGAATTTCACATAAGGAAACTTGGTTGAGTGCAAGAGAATGTTTTCGAGATCACTAATTCTGATGGATCCGAGGTGTGCTTTGGGAGTGAGGTCATGCCCTATATTTATAGGGTCAGGGGTGGTGCCGATTCTCATGGTCCCGTCCCTGCCAATCGATAGTCTCATATAGAGTTTTTTTGAAAAATGATAGTAGTATTCAATCCATTGATCCCAAATATGCATCAAGTATACTGTTAGAAAGTTAATTCAGATACCTTAAATAGTCCTTTGGACCATTCCCGGGTGAGAGAGTTGACTTTGGGTAAAATATGGCTCGAAAGCACTCGTTGGTCCTTTGGACAGGAAATTGTCCAAACGTTAAGTTAGAAACGCACACTGGGGGGGACCATTGGAAAGGTTATGCGAGGTAATTCGACATTCGAAAGATCTTCGATTGATTCAAAAAGTTAGCCATAGTCAATCGGGGCCCGAAAGCTCCCGGCGACCTTTGAGAGTAAAAAAGATCGTTCGTCCGTATCGTAAATCAGAATCATACATGGGGTAAACCGTTGGAAGGGGTATTCAGTGCCCTTCAGATATTCATTTAGTCTCGTTTGAGATGAAGAGTTGACCTTGGTTAAACGGATCTCGGGAGCGCCCGGTGGCCTCTAGATCAATTTTTAGGGGAAAACGGATCATTCGTCCGAACGGCTATGTCATTTTGCACACGAGGTGGACCATTAAAAAGGTGTTTCAGTGCCCTTATAAGATTCAAATAGATTTTTCTCTGACGATGAAGTTGACTGGGGTGAAATTGGGGCCCAGGAACGCTTGGTGGCCTCTAGATCGATTTTCGATAGTAAAATAATTTGTTCCTTCGAACCATTTTGCCGATCCATGCATAGGGTGGACCGTTGGAAATGGGTTTCAGTTCCCTTCTAAGATTCGAAGAGCTTTCACACTGACGATAGAGTTAACCGGAGTCAAATGGGGCCCCAGAGCGCCTATTGGCCTCTAGATCGGTACTCAGAGTATGACCTAAGGTTTATAGTGAAATGGGAGGTTTTAGGGACCTAAGGAGATAATTAGGGGGTCCTAGTATTTGGTGTCTAAAACTATCATATTATAGGTATAATGAGGATGACACATGAATATTTCTATATGTTCATTATTTAAGGGAAGTTACCCCTTATACCTAACGAGTACGTGCGCCCTTATGTATATATGGAATAAATGGTATGTCAAATTGATAGTTTTGTCACAACGAATGTTCCTTTTGTCAATTCACCACAATTTAATATTCCAGACCCCCTAAGTTACCGTTTTTTGTTTTATAAAATCTTGTTTTGGTAATAATCTAAGCTAAGAAATTTTTGAGTTCACTTAGTTTCTAACGTTACCTGCTTGAATTGATTACTTCATGAAACTAGTTTTCTGACTCATTATACTATTTAGGATGAACAAAATCAAAAGGTGAAGAATTATAATGACCTTAGAACAATGAGTTTGTAGCCATAAAGGGTATCCCAGTTTTAATGGAGAAGAGATAATCTAGATGCATGTAAAGTCAGCCCCATCCTTAATACTCCAAGATTGTTATTTTCATGTTATCATAAAATTGATGCGCTCTTAGTAATTATACAAGACCATCGTTCTTATATGTTCCAATATTGTACACTATCCCATTAATAATATAAATTGTATCTAAGACTTTGGTTGAAAGAGAATTTGCGATGTGATATAAAAATTGAGCTTTAATGGTGGACAAACTGTCTAAAAGACTTGCTAGAGTATATCGGAGATGCAAAATGGGTTATCATCTCAAAGCTGCTAATGTAAAAAAGGTTTGCATCCGAAATTTGGATGAAAAATTCAATTTTCATTTTATTTTTCTAGGAGTGAAATCAATTTGAATTTGAATAAAAATTATTAAATATATGGTTCAGGGGGAGAAATGACGCTGCATTTGTGAGTAATCATCTTTCCACATTACATGATTTGACAATTTCATAGCTTAGAAATATGAAATGTGTTCTTAAGTAGATGATATAACATGCTTTTATATCTTAAGTTTTAGCTGTCTTACTAAGTCCTTGAAATTAAAAAATCCGAAATTATTTTCATGTATTATTCAGTAACTTTTATTTTTGAATGTTTTTCCATTATTAACAAACTTTAGTTCAATTATTTACCATAATTTCATTCACTAACATTGTTGACTTTTATTTGTTAGAATGATGGAACGCAAATGTTCTTAGTTTATAGAAAGAAAATTACCTCCACTTTGGTGGAGCCACTTAGCTTGAATACCCAATCACGAATGTAATCATAATTTCCAACCGTTGATACCATTACAACCAACAAGCGAACCTTTGTATGTCCCCTTGTTATATGCACAAACCCACCATCAAATTTGTATTAAGTAACATCATTTCGGTTTTCAAATGATCATTACTCCATATACTCATGCACATAAATTATTTGGAAGAAACTTGTTACCAAAATTTCTCCAGACCATCTCATTTTGCTACTTTACCACAATCATTACTTCATACTCTCTCTCTCTCTCTCTCTCTCTCTCTCTCTCTCTGACACACACACACACACACAGATTATTAGCAAGAAATGTTTTACCATAATTTCTCAAAAAAATCATCATTACATATCTATGCACACATTAACAACTCGTTTTGCTATAATTTCTCCAAACTATCCAATTGTAAATGGAAATAAGTATTTTTGGATAAATAGAGGGTAACCATGACCAATGTAAACAGTGATAGAATTTTATCAAACAGGAACAATGCATGGTATAAAAAAATAAAAATTACAAAGATAAGACTTTTTAATTAAGAGGAATGAACCTTATACATCCAAATTGAATCCCCGATTCTCTAATATCTACAATATATATCACAACTCTCATTTCCACCTAAACTCAAAAAACCAAAATAAGAATTGAAAAAAATGGAAAAAATAAATAGCAAAGATAGCCAATTCAAAACTTGAGATACTAACAAAACCCTAGCATAACTAAAATCTGAACTTAATAAGAATAGCATGGATTGGGGAGATAGGTATATAGGGATCAAATAAGACTATGAAAGTAGAAAAAAAATAGTTTGTTGAAAAAATGGATAGAGGCATATTACCTTTTTAAAGAGAATCTTAGTCCTATAAAATCAAAAGAATAATCATGTGGGTGTAGGTGTATATGAATGATGAACCAATTATAATTTTGAACATCAAACCTACAAGAAAGTATGAACCCAAATGGGAAGATTGGCATTGATCACACCATTCCCACATAATATGTCTCTCTCACATATAGTACCCTGCAAAAAAAAGCATTGAAATAAAAAAATGTCCAAACTCAAGAGGACCAACTCCTTAACTTATCTGTCATATGTACAATCACTACAAAAATCAATTGATAAAAGCATCAATTTTACCCCCAAATTAAATATAGACAAAAATAACTATGAAAGAAAGAAATAATAACAAACCCGAAAAACCTTATGAAAGAGATCAAAAATCATAATCAAGAACAAACTAATGTTAAAATAAATCAAGAACACTCCATTTTTGGGAAACAAAGGTATATCAAATGTCTATACCACAATAAAACGTACACAAACAAAAAACCATATAATTCTAATATGTTATGGAGTTTGTTGATGTATAAAATTGGTAGAAATATAATTTTAGCCCAGTGATGCCAATTCTGTAATCACAGATAAGTAGACATAAAGATTAAGCATTGCAAGTAAGACAACCAAAGTTTTTAACGTAGTTCATCTGAGCAAAAATCCTATATCCACGGTTATGATATTGCAGTTGAGGGTAAGTTACATAAACTTAGGGTAGTCTTGATTGTGTTGACTTTTCCCTTTTCTTGATCTAAGGGAGATAGTGTATTTAAAGTGGTTTGGAAACCAAGGGATGAAATTATTTTATATATGTAAGCATTTACACCCATATATAATAAATGAGATTGTTAATCTTCAAATGCACGTGTGGAATGGCTATTGGTAGCCCCTATGTGAGTGACATTTCCCCTCTTTGATACTTCACCTTCCTGATTGTTGTCAGCAGGTTGGCCGACCAAGTCTCTCTAGGGTCAACTAAGTATATGCGAACCTGTGAGGTTGATGCTTATGAGTATAGGTGTCCCTATCTCACTAGTCCACGTGGATAAATATTTTAACACACAAAAAAAGCCCCAAATTCTCCATGCTTGATGCTTTAGTGAAAGGATTGAGTTTTTACTTTAAAAATTTATTCGGTGCCTAAAAATGGTGGTCATCGGTGGCCGACCTTCGGGATTTGTAATTTTTCACCGGTATATCAGTGTAGTGGCATTTTTGTGAATAGTTTGAAAAATTGAGAACCGCTTGTGACACCCAGTCTATTAAAATAATGTGTGGCCATCCCGCTACCAAAATAAAAAGGTAGTCTCACATGGTTCATTCTCAACATCACTATCGAAAGTCAATTTATTACTAACCACATATTAGTTTAACAAGCAGTGCTAAATTTTAATCCTTAGTTAGAATGCTAAAATAAACCATTCAATCATTATCCAATGAAAAGAAAGCTAGATAAATAATTCACACCAAATGAGGAGGCCTATATGCATAATATGAAACTTGGAACCGAATAAACCATCGGTTACCAAAATCCAATATCAATATCTGAATGCAATAAATAAACAAAATAATTGAATCCGGAATAAAAGGGAAACATGCCCAATGGATAATAAAAATAGAAAACCTAGTCTAAAATGCCATAAAGGAGATGGCTACTCAGAACTCTATAAGCCTCCACATCCACTGCAACTACATATCCTTGGAAAGTGATCATCTACCCTATAGTTGGACATCGAAATGTTTTTGAAAATAATTTTGACATGGGTCAGAGCCTAAAACCTTTGAAAAATATTTTCAAGTAATTAAGATGTAATAAATAAATTTACAATAAATCTTTTTGTATTTAAGTCGGTGTCGCAATCCCATAAGATACCCCTCACCTACCAGCTATAGTGCACACCTAGTGCATACATCTTAAGTCACAGAGTTACACTACCCCTCCTAACTAGTCCTGTTAAAAATATCACTAGTACACCACTCTAACCAAAGTATTGTTTATCGTTCATTTCTTAGCTATTTCTCTCAATAGCATAATTAATCATTTCATCATTTATCATTCTCATAACTTTACTCCAATTATATAATACACAACCAAATTTATTTTTAATATGGTTGGACAAAATTTACTTCACTATTATATACGTTCACTAGAAGTGTCACATATATACCCTTATACATATATATCAATCACAATATATGCAACCACATTCAAGAATGTCCTCCACATTCTGAACGCGAGCCCACTAGCATGCCATCGTGCTCCTGGAATGTCCTCCACACTCTGCATAGCTGGGTCGGGATCTCAACACCAAACCTAAAAATCTCGAACAAAAATTCGATGTGGTCATGGCCTTATGTCCGTGGTCATAACTATGCCACATTATTCCACGATACTCCAACCCTAGATCACATAGGCATGCATAGCACCAACAACCAATTTCCTTACAAAGGCTTTCAATCTAGTATTTTTAGAGATTTTTGTAACAACCCTCCCTTTTGGAGATGATTTAAATTTCATAATTAAGTATTAATTGGAAATTTGGAGAATTTCTCAAAATAGTGATTTTTGGGATTTTCGAGGATTTAATGATTATCGCTAGTTGAGATATTTACTATTGGGGTTAAGTAAATATGTCGAGGTATTTTAATGATAGGTCGTTGTTGAGAAAAGCGACAAGAGGTAAGGTTTTGAGTAGAAAACCCACATTTACTTTCATGGGTTAGAATAGTGATTTGCGATTAAGTGCCTCGGATGAAAATTTCGACTGCGTCATGAGTCTCGGAATGTCCGAGATAGTCGGAAAAGAGTGTCCGATTATCGAAATTGAGTTTCGGGGAATTTCGGAATTAAATAGGCTCGTAATTGAGTAAACGAGTCGTTTTGGGGGTATTAAGGGATTTAACCCTTTTCTCCTTATAAAAGGAGGGAGAGGGGGAGGAAAGAGAAGAGAAAGAGAAAGAAGAGAGAGAAGAGAGAGAGGAGGAGAGAAAAAGAGGAAAATGGGGAGATTCCGGCTAGCCTTCGCGGGATTTGGCTCGAGGACGTCGGATTTTATCCACGAGGCAAGTGTTTACTTGCTTTATCTATTTTTAAGCATAAATATCTCATATCATTGTTGGTATAATAAACCCTAATGATTTTGGGTTGGGTTCTCGTGGATAAAACGGGTTTTCGGATGTTAAAACGAGTAAACCCCTAAAATTGGATAATTGGAGAAATTTAGAAATTAACTAAAATAAATTGGTGATTTTGGGTTCTAGGACATTTAGAACCCTTATTATATGCGTAGTAGTTGTTGGTTGAGGTTGTAGGACGTTAGATGAGGAGACCAAAAGCTTGAGGAAGCTTTAATGGCCGAAAACAGCTTCTCAGAGAAGAAGCTGCCCGGTATGGTCGATCGATCGACTGGCAGAGGTCGATCGATCGAAGCCTCGATCGATCGATGACCCAGGGTCGATCGATCGACCCTTCAGGAACTTGGGCAATTTTTCCTAGGGTGAATTGGATAGGATGAATTCCAATTCTAATTAATTCGAGGTAAATTTTGGGATAACCAATGGAAATCTTTAGAAGTATATAGCTCTCTAATTGAGGAAAATTAGGAGGGCAAGGTGGGGTTTTTAATGTACAATCCCTTAAACTATATTTTCGAGGAAAATAGGATAATTGTAGAATTTGAAGGTTTCGGGTTCCTGAGTTAGGGTGGGAACCTTTAGGGGATATTATGGACAATAGGTAGTCCTTGGGTTCATGGAAATGAAATCCATAACCCATCGAATTTAAGGTTGTTCGGGTGAGATAAATCCCAAGGATATTTCTAGTAGGCATGTGGGTCTATATAATTATGCGTATAGATAGCATAATTATATCGAGTACCGTTAAGTGTATCCTAGGAGATAATTAGGATAATTTGGGCGTGTAGTTATATACATATGTATATATTCACTTAGAGTGAATTGGTATAATTGGAGACATCCGATAAAATCCTTAGCGATGATTAAGGTATTTATTAGTTATAAAAGTAAGGAAATACTTTGGATTTAGACCTTGAGGGAATCTTTGGGATTAATGGTCATCGTTAGATGTAGTTGGCAAGTAGGGCCATATGTATGTATTCAAGGATGAATATATGATGTATGGTATATGTATATACTATGTGATTTAAAGTATATATGTATTGTATGATGTAAATGATTTTTGAAAGTAAAAAATAAATTTTTTCAAAATGGAAAGATAAATTATTTTCATAAATGATAAAAATGAGGATACACACCTCTCTAAATCGCTATCATAAGGGAAGTTTGCGTACGTATGGTGAAGCCCCCTGGCTAATGAATGCAGGGTGGATATAGTCCTATAGGCCATATGAGCGTTTATTGTATATTTTTCTGCACTGATTAGGAGATTCCGGGTGTGGTCTTGACTATCCCGCAGGCATATGGCCGCTTCCCGACCTCTTATGATGTAGGATCCCAGGTTGTCTTGATGATAGGCCCTGGAAGATGATAGCCATTTAGGGGCGCGCACAGTGGGGAAACCCGGACGGGCGGTCTTAGAACGCGTTATGTTAAAGCAATTCATTATAATGGATTGGCTTTAATTACATTTCCTGAATATAGGAAGGGAAATGGGTTATATGGATTGGCTTCGGTAACACTTCCCGGATGGAAGAAGGGATGTGGAAGCATATGATATGAAAAAACATTTTTATGATAATAAAATTGGCTTTTTAAAAGGTATATGATTTGTTAAAGCAATTCATGATAATGAATTGGCTTTTAAATACATTTCCTGGATATGAGAAGGGAAATGGAAAGTTTTGAAAAAGGATAAGTATTAATAAATACTTTTTATATGAATCCTCAGTCCGAGAGATATTATCCGGATAAAACGTATGTATATAATGAATGTGATTTGTATATATATAAGTATATATTTATACTTTAGATGTGTGCTACGGGCCTAATGGATCTCTACCATTAACCCTGCCAAGTAGTAGTGTATCGGAGGGGTTCCTTGTTTGGATTTCGCTTTGCGAGACACCCCACGCACGAACTTAGTGCAGTGTTGAGAATGGAGGGAAGTTTAGCCCTTAGCACTTGGACTATCTTTGGTAGATAGTAGATGGGTAAATTAGACTAGTTAGGCAGGGATAGCTTGACTAGGGTATGTTGTTAGGGTGCGTTAGGTGTGCACTATTAGAGGAGAGGTGAGGGGTATCTCATGGGAGTGCGATACTAATTCAAATATGAGATAAAAACTATTTTTCTAAAAATAAAGCATTTATGCACTTGCAAAATATTTTCAAAATTCGGGCTCTGACTCGTTTATCTACTTTTCCTCTCTTGTTGTATATTATATATATATATATATATATATATATATATATATATATATATATATATATATATATATATATATATATATATATTTATAGGTGTCCAGACATAGGGACGCCTGGATGGCATTTCTTTCGAGTCAGACGTCTGCTGCAGCAGTTGTGGATGCTCGGGACAATGGTCCAACTGTTTTTATTTATTCTTTTATACGTCAATTCGATATGGCTGTATAATTTGAACCGAGTGTTCGGTTATTTTATTTTATTTCATTTTCATTTCAGTTCATTTATGCATTAACTTATGGATGTTTTATTTTAATGGTTTAAAAAGAGTAGTTAAGTAAAAGTATTAACGCTCGCTTAATAGGATATTAGTAATTAAATGGACTTTCGACAGTGATGCTAAGAATGATCCATATGTAACTCCTGTTTTAATTCGATATAGGAGTGATCGCCCGGTATCCCATTAGGCGGGTTGTTACAATTTTATTCTAGACTTTAGAGTGACCTTTAAAAGGTCATGTTTCTCTTTTTTGTGAGCCTCTAAAGAAGGGATCTTCTTCTCTATTTCTATTTATAAATTCTTCATTTCTTTAAAAACAATCTAGGCAAGTATTTAAACTAAATTAAAAACAAGAATAAAAACTATAGATTGGGAATAATATCCCTCACCTGGGACTAATTACCATAAATGGTTACATGGGTATAAAATCTTTTAAGATTAAATCTCAGTTTGTCAATTAATCAAACCTAGAGTTGTCTCCCATAAATTCTCATAAAAGCCTACTTCGATTTTGGTCTCAACTAATATTCTTTAGATTACACATGAAAGGTCACAAACATAGTGCATACATGATATATTACATTAAGCTTCCTAGGCGTAGAATCAAGAACAACCTAGTCTGTCAAAACTAGGCAAATCCATCATACCATAACAAAGCACCCAAATAATCCAATGTGAGTTAAATCATCTTAGCCAAATTTAATCAGCTAGAAATCATTGTAAATGGAATGTATTGAAGGAAAGAAAATAAAGAAAGCATAAATTATTGAAAGACACTAAGATAACAAAGCTTGAAATAAAAAATGAAAGATTAAGTTAATGAATAAGAAGGTGAATAATAACCTTACGTACAAAAGGAACGGAAAACCTAAGAGAGAAAAAGAGAAGAGATCCCAAACCAAAATCTAATCTTACCTAAATATCTTGCTAATGTAATAATAATATCCACTTACTAGTCATAGTATATTGATTAAGTCCAAAACATAAGGAATACAAAAGACTCGAATTGTTAAATATCTGATGGGATCAATCGATCGACCCTTGTTCAATCGATCGATGAAGATGAATCAGGTCGTAGTGATCTTTAATTTGCAAAAGAACTGAGATGATCGATCGATCAACCAAAAGTTTCGATTGATCGATGGTTGGGAAAATTTCTTACTGATTTCAATTCAAGAAAAATATGAATGACCAATCAATCGAAAGGGGAGGGTCGATCGATCGATCCCTAATTTTTCTGGGCACTTTTTATTCCTTTTAAACACAGAGGGACTTCGGGAGAACAAGAATAACTCGATCATGTGACAGTGAAATATTGTGTCGTTTGTAGTCACACGAATTGAACTCGATGAAATGCACTTCCATTGAGTTATACTAAATCTAACGTGAAGTCTAATAACGAAATTTCCACTAAAGTTGCATCAAATGACGCGACTCTCCTGAAACATAACCAATTGCTCTAGTAAGAATTGCAACAACTATAAAAGCTAACATAAACCTTGCCAAGTATATATATACGAAAACTTAGTACAACCGCTCTAATATCAATTTAAAAAAGCTCCAAGTGCGTGCCAATAGGGATGGATTCCCGAATTTCAATTTTTAATTTTAGTTAAAGTAAACCAAAAGAACAAAATAACCAATTTTAAGTTAAGTAACGATTAAATCAATGTTGTGCAAACTGTTAGTCCAATGATATATTTTCTAAAACTTGCATCTAGTTGGATAACAAGAATGAAGTAAACCAATCACAAAAGGTCGTTATGTATAAGGAATAATCATAATTTAAAAATCTTCGAGGACCTAGCCTACACAAATTTATTATAGCTTACACAAATTCACTATAATATAGGGTTCATATAATAATGATAAGCTAACTTACTAAACATGACTCAATGCCTTCAAAACTTATGCAATCTTCCCTACTTGAACCTTCTTTACAATAACACCTCATGAATACACCAATGATCTTCGAAAATCACTCCTCACACATATCGGTGTCCATTGATCTTTGACTAAAAATCGTCACCATTGCCATACAGAATTTATCGTGCCAAATAATCTCGCTCAGTGGAGTGTAAATAATCTTCATGTTCAAAATATGACATCTTAAATGAATATATTATGTTGAAACATAGGTCTCAAAAACTAGGGTGTAAGCAGGGTTCTTTGAAGCTTATGTTCTGCTTGTAAAACTATTTTTGAAATCTCTCTTCTTTAAATAAACTTGCCAACCCTAGAATTAAAAGAAAAATGGGAAAAAGCGAAAACATAAAAAATGAGGCAATACACTCGAATGAAATTGGCAGGTCATTCGAATGAGTTAGGATATCCCTTTTGAATAAATGCAAGTCATTTGAACGAGATACCAAAACTTGTTAGAAGAATCTTCAAATGAAAGAATATGCTTAGGAAGAATGGTCCCATTTGACGTCCGTCGATCCTGGTTAGAAGGAAAACATAAACCATATCTTTGAAAACATATGCCTCGTTATAATAACAAAGCTAGTTGATTTGAATAACTTGCTAAAACAAAAATAATTTAAAAAAAATATCCTTTTTCGAAAATTAGCCTCAATAAAATTTGACACCCAAAACTAGAAACCCAGGAATCAACATAATAAACCAAAGATACCTTGATTGGGATCCCAAGGTTGAAGATGAAATTCATCATGACTTTGATGTGGAATTAACTCAGGCCTTTTTGTGTCTCCAAAATGGGCATGTTTGGTTCTATATTCAGAAAAAGGGTTCTTAAGACCGTTTGGTTATGTATTCAGAAAACTCGATTTAAACACTCTTTTTAAATACAATTTTAAAATTCAGTTTTTGAGTTTATAAATATTGATACGCAATTAGTAAACTTGTTTTTAAATACTATTTTTTTAAAAATTAGCAAACATGTAACTTTTTGTTATACATATGTGTGTGTATGTATACATAAATGCATACATAAAACTTTCGTACACACGATACATGAATGCATACATACATACATACATACATACATAAATGCATCAATATATCATGTATTTTTATGTATATTTAATGAAGTATGTCGTGGAGTTTAATATATATATATATATATATATATATATATGTAATGATATTTCATGTATAATTCATAATAAAATTATATACATCCATGAATTTATAATATTTTTTAATACATATATACTATATGTATATTTTATATTATTCCATACATTAATAAAAAAATATATAAAACTATATATACATAATTCTGTGTACATGTACATATATTTTTTTATAAGAATTACACACATATTGATGTATTATGTATGTATATTATATATTATATATTAAGGTATAAAATATTAGGAATGAATAATTCCAAGTTGAAAAATAAAAAAAAAGATATAAAACACCCTTTTGTTATTTTCTAAAAAACTTGATTATAGCACATAAATGTTATAATTCAGTGTTTTAAAATAGGTATGCCAAACACAAATTTTTATCACAATTATATTTAAGCAGAGAAAACGGTATTATAGTTGCAAACCAAACAAGCGTTTAGTCCCATTTTTAAAGATTTATTTGTAGTCATTTCCATGTTTTTATTTGTTAGCTATTGGTCTTATTGTAACTATTGTGGGACAATTATCATTATCTAAAAAAATAAGAAGGGCAGTTACAAGAATATTTTTTGTGATTATAGGACTTACTACAATTTTAAAAAGACATGAAATATGAGCCTAATACATATCAGGATATGGGACTAAAGTCAAAATAACTAAAAAAAATAGGTATATCGCGCAACCCTTATCAAAAATTGAAGACTAATCATAGAAATTAGTGGGGATGACTTACGTTAATTTCATGACGGGTTCATCTTCCATGGATATGTAAAATAATGCATCAGGGTGATAAATATTGGAGTATGTGTGATGGTAAAAAAATATTGGTGCGACAACCAAGAGGACCATTTTGAATTGGCTTTCTACAAATGAGAGTGTTATTGAGTAGTTTGAGGGTGAAGATTATTTTGAGGGTTTCAACTTATTAAACGATATGTTATTGGTTGGATTGAATTTTTGGAACTTTAGTATGCATGAAGGAGTTTATAAAGTGAAATTGATGAGATATATATTGCATGTCTTCATGTATGATGCGAGTGGAACTTTAGTATGCAAGATATTTTATTGATAGGATTTTTGTGGGATCACTACTTCCCTCATGGATTTGAGCAATCATCGCTTCATGCTCTTTTTCCCCATTGATAACATGAGGGAAGATAAGATTAAGTTAACCACCATTATCATTGATAAGCTCCATTGACTTAAGATAATGGGATGAGAATGTGGCTCTACAATAAATGGGGTTCATATGCCAATAATGTTTCAATGAAATTCCCAAGTGATGAAAGATACATGTGATAACCATCACATATGGATGGATTCCTCATTCTCTTTCGTAACATGCTATAATGTGATTGATGATGTATAAGGAAAGGTCAACTAATATAAATTTTTGTATAAATAAATTAAGAAATACATCCATTTTAGATAATATTGTGTGGCTACTGCTAGGAGATCGGAATAAGAACACAGTGACGTCATGAATGATTCGAGACATGGTGGAAAGACGGGAATATTTGATCTTGAATTTTAAACATGTATCAATATCTTGATTATTCACACACCCTGCTTTTTGGTATGAATGAACAAGAAGTAAACATAAAGCAATGAATTAAAGATACGACGGAATAACATAACTTTTATTCATTATTAATATAATACATAGGCTTGAACCACCGCAGGGGTGAGTTACACATTTCTAGTACACAGGATAATATAGAAAATTGAAAAGAGTCACTCCTTGATCCCATATGCTTTAATCTCTTCCCACACGGTTACATACGCACATAGGTGAACGATTTTCGTCTCCAGTAGGGAAGAGATACTATCTTGTTTCTCCTCGCGCATCTGGAGTAGGAAAAATTTAGCACAAATATGCTAAGCATGTTCTACTAGTTCCATAACAATGATATAGATATAAATGAGAGTTGGAGTGTGTATAGAATCAATGTTTAATACGTTGACAATAATAAGATGATAATTCCATATTTATCAAATTATAAAACATCAAAATTTTGGAACACAGAATTGTAGAATGATTATTTCGTTTAAGAAATATGGTTCATTATCAGTTTTGTTAGGATCATGTAAATAAAGTCAAAGAGCTTTGAATTAATAATCTCATTCTTACTAGCTCACTAAAGGATATAGAAGTAATTAAGCCATTAGTTAACTTATAATAATCAGTCAACCCAAAAATTTTGGGGAAAAGCAATCTACTATGCACACAATAAAAGTGGCAGCCATATGTATGTAGCAATACTCATGGCTCTCAATCATCTGAGATCAGTAGGCCAAGTAGAAAGTTTTGTGGGATAACATGTCATCCTACTTCCCAGTTAATACTGATTCTTATAATAAAAATGGCACCAGCTGCTAAGGTGAATTGAATCAATAAGGTACATGATATCAGTTATTAGATGACAAGGGTTAAAATTGATCCTTAAATTTAAATAGTGATGATAAATTCAAATAATGATCATGGTTAACAAAATATGTAGTATGGAAGTGTAATAAAAAGCACATATTAGGAGTGCATAGGGCTATTATAGAGTGATATCGATGGGAGTATTTGAAATACGCGGAGTATAATGCTGAAAAGGTGGGAAAACCTACTTGCTTGGCATTCGGTTGAATTGCTATCACACTGGGATATTTGGAAGAATTATGGCTTGATCTTCTGTTATTCAATGTGTGATATATAAGTATTAGGGATTAATCAGTCAGTTTTGTATTTGAAACTGTCTTTGTTAAAGTTCCAAGGGCTTATTTATAATTATCTTGGGACTTTATTGACCTTAAGCTCATTTTTCAACTTCGGTGAAAGAGAGTTTTTATCTTAAAATAGTTTGATGTATATATAGGCAAAGTTTGGGGATCAAACACATAAGTTGTAAAAGTTTATAGGGGTTGATTTGTAATACTAAAGAAGTTTCTTTAAGTAAAAAACTTGTTTTTACATAACTTGAGCTAGGAATATCCAAACATGGTCTCATCTTATACCATTTTGATAAAAAAAATTAATAAAATGTTTGGGGAAAAGGTCATAATTTCCTGTTTGGCCATGTGCCCTCACGCCCGTGGTTAAGGTTTTTGAATAAAGTCTTTATCTTCAACCTCTCGATTTTCATTATCTAAGGTTTTAATTTTTGACCGATGTTTTCTCCTTCGTTGTTATACCATTTAAGATGATTCCTTAACAAACTTAGCCTAATGTTTAAGAAGGAATCCAAATATATAAGTTTTATGGATTGACATTCAATATAACTCATGTTATAAAACTATGTTTTTTTGAAAATTTGACCTGACTTTCATGGATTTCTAGAGTATGGTAAGGTCTCTTATGAATTGGGTTATGTTTCTGCTATACGTGAGTGTAGTTTTGTTTTGGTTTCAAATATTATGATGGATTGTACATGGAGAATTTTGAATTTGCTAGTTTTTAGTTCAAAAAACACTTTTGATCGATTTTAAGCTCTATATAAACATTTATGGCTTTTAATCATTACACTCGAGATCCTTAGGTTATAATGAAGTTATACATGGCTTTAAATCAAAGTTTAAGGAAATATATCGAGTTTCACCATCAAAGCTCAAGATTTACTACTGTTCCTACTCATGTTTACTATACCAGTCCATTCTACACGTAAAAGCTTCCATATTATGTGTGTTCAAACTATATTAACTATGCAAAAAACTACTAGAATTGAAACAATTGAAAATGAAGCATATAATGATGAGTTACCTAAATTGAGGGAAATTTTGAGATTTGAAACTGAACTATAGGGTGAGTTTTTACTGCTTGAGTTAAGGGGTATTTATACTATGTCATGTGAGGATTTGATTGGAGCTAAAATGAGGTGGATTTGAACTAGTTTAGGTGAGGTCTAAGTTATGGTTAACTGGGGTTCACATGGGTTCATAGGGTTTCCCATGTGGTTTTTACCTCTTATGCTTATGTGGGGTAGCAGGTGGACAGGATTTGAAATAAAATTTAAGAAGGTTTTGGTTTTAATTCTTCCTTGTTTGTATAGTTGCGTTTATAGCCCTAAAAGTACACTTTTTGTAATATTTTCTGGTATTTTGGAAATTTCAAAAAGTTTCCAGGGTTAAAAGTATAATTTTATTCCAGTTGAGGTCAAAAGGTTTGTTTTGATGTAAGGTTGGGGTTTAGGGGTTAAATATGTCTCAAGTTATATTACATTGAAATTTTTAGGGGCTATTTTGTAATATACTAAAACTTCAATGGGTCCGAGTTAATATAACAAAATTTTCAATTTTTAAACGTAGTTTCTTCCTTCATAGAAGACTTTTGGTTTTACACATCGTATAAGGGTTTAAACCGTGATCGTAGGTAGATTAGGGTTTAAAGAAATTGCTGGTTCTTACAATTATTCAATGAAGGTATGGCTCCCATGGAGTATAATACTCGATGTAAGATCTATTTGTGAGAAACATAATAATCAACACCTTGGTTTGGGAAATAAAGATCTTCATTAACTAGAGATGTTGTAATGAGGCATGTTAGGTGAATATACATGTACAAACACCGGTATCTTAAAAATAAGGTGGGAATATAATATTTCTTAAATATGCAGGGTAGATATTTTTTTATGTTTCAAGGAAGACTAATAATACTTGTATGATGAGCATTTGGTATATGTGTGGTAGCTTATTGGGAATTAATAGAAATAGACGGCTTCATCTAAATTAATTCTTCGAGTTCGGGAATCTTGAATAAAATATATTTTATTAATAGAGTTTGCATGAAAATGTTCTTTCAAGATGTAGGAAATGGTTGTGAGAGGTTGATATTTTTAATAAATTATATCACTGGTTAGACAAGAAGATGATATGAAATCCGTCTTAATTGAATGTGGACGAGGAGGGCAAAAGAGTTGAATGTGATGTTAAGTAGGATATTCTCGTGAAACCTTCTCTTGAGTCCAGAGTTTATTGTTTTAGGAGGAGTACTTCATATTTTAATAATAATTAATGTGATACCTTTCAAACCTTTGGTCTATCGATTTCATCTTCCTTTTTTCCATCCCATTAATTCCATTACTTTACTTCACTAAACCCCCTTTTTCATTTCAACAATCTTTACCACAATTAAGGATGTGGTATAATTATCGTCTCCTCGGTGTAAGAAGATGTAATTGTACAAAGTTTTTCTTAAGCCCCTTTGTATTTTGGGTCCTTGTTGATTAGTCTTCAAATTTGAATACATATGGAAATGTTTTGGTAATAGTATTCTATTTTTAATTTTAAAAGATATATAAGTATGATATAACATTACAAGAAAAACACCTTATTATGATGGTTAAAAAAATAAATTAAAGATTTTTATTATAATAATGTCATTGAAAGGTTAATGTTATTAGTAATGTGATATTTCTAATATAAAATATCATTTTATACGTATTAGTACTATTTTTCATAAAAAATTAAATATAAAAATCATAGTTGATTGTAGATATTATGACATTTTTTTAAAGAGTTTCTAACCTAGGTGTATATATTATGACCTTCCACTCCTTTCCCCCGCCAAAAAAAATAAAAAATAAATTAGAAGCGGTTTTTTTTCCCTAAAAAAAATTTATTGCTCTTTTATTTACTCCCGCTCTCTCTCTTTTTAATCTCTCGCTTATCCTTCTCCCTCTCTCTCACGCGTATCCTTCTTTCTTTCTCTCTCACAGACACACACACACACATAAACACACACACACACACACACACACACACACACACACACACACATTTTCTCTCAACTCTTCATCCTCTCAGTCTCCTAATGTTCCTTGTCGACGAGATATTAGAGGCAATCTTTGCACTTTCAAAATATTATCGTTGATAGAATACAAAATAACAATCAATTTGGTACAAAAATAACGTTTCGTTTTCATCTTCTATGAAATATTAATTGACCTGTGAAATATTCATATTATACAATATTGTGATATTTGATTTTAGTTCAGTCTGAATCTGAATCGGTCTATGAAATATTAATCGAAAAATAATATTAACTGATAAATATTTTATTTCTCTTTTTCTGAAGACATTTATATTTCGTAATATTTTTTGGAATCTTCGGTACAAATAGTTTAAGTTGGATTGAAGACATTTTATTGGGCTTATGGTGGTTTGAAGCTTCAATTAACTACTTCAGGTTTCAACTCTTCTTGATTATTTATTGAAGCTTGCATTAACTTCTTGTCATTCTATTTTTCTTCTTGCCAGCAATTCATCATCATCATCATCGTTATCTCAATCCCATCATATGGGATCGGCCACATGGATTCTCCTTTTCTGTTCTAATATATTATATGGAATACTATCATTCAAGTTAAATTCGTTAAGATATCTCCTAATGATTTCCTCCCCCGATAGTTTATGGTGGCCCCTTTCTCTTTTACCCTCTATTTTTAATAATCCTGCTCTTGTTATAGGTGCATATAGTAGTCTATGTAACACATGTCCATATTACCTAAGTCTACTTTCTACTAATTTATTGCTAATGGGAGCAACTCCTAACTTTTCTCTCACGGACTGGTTTTTAATTTTGTCATTTCTTGTAATTTCTATCATCCATTGGAGCATCCTCATCCTCATCTCACTCATTCAAAACTATGACCAATAAGTAATGCCTTATGACCGATCCTTGTTGTAGACCCACTTTAATCATAAAGCCATTAGTTTCTCCACATATTGTTCTTATTCGAGTCTTTGTGTTATCATACATATCTTTAATAACTTTAATATAACTAACATGGATGATTTTTCTCCTTAAAGCCCACCAAATTATATCCCTAGGTACTCTATCATAAGAATTTTTGAAGTCTATAAGTACCATATATAATTTTTTTCTTCTTACTTCTACATTTCTCCATTAACTGTCTTAATAAGTAAATAGCTTCCATGTTGGATCTCCCAGTAATGAATCTAATTTGATTGTCAAAAATAGTTGATTCATTTCTTAATATTTTTTCTATAATATTTTCCCATAATTTCATAGTGAGATTCATCAGTTTGATTCCTATATAATTATTGTAGTTTTGTATATCCCCTTTATTTTCATACAAAGGTATTATGGAGATTTTCCTCCACTCATATGACATGCTTCCTTCTCTTAAAATATTATTAAATAAATCGGTTAACCATTTTTCCCTGTACTTCCAAGGGTCCTCCATACCTCTATGGGTATTTTATCCTAAACAACCGCTTTATTCTTTTCCATTTTTCTTATTAATATATCTATTTCTTTTTCAGTAATCGTACATGTCATTGTTATATTCGATTCAATGTTCTCGACATCTTTTTTTCCATCAATTTGTTTACAAATATAGATACACAACAATTCTATTAGTGTTTAATTATTGTATTGGATTATTGATGAAATGTGGTAGTGAATTTAAAAGGTAGCAGTTTTTCCTATCATTGGGATATGAAATCAATACTTTCCACTTTAACCCAGGATTGAGAAATTATTTGGTTGATATTAGTCTTAAAATTCATTGTAGTGATCTTAATTACCTCTTATAGGATGACCATTTGATGTTATTAGGCATTACGGATGATAATCGGGTTGTGCTGCTTTGGTTTCACGTACTAGTTTTTAGTAGCAATAAATTTAAAACATGCTTAATTAATGAATTGTGATAACAGTCGTATTATAATAGGGTTGTAAAAAACATTATCATATTTTTTAGTAAAATGTGTTGTCATGTAAAAGAATTTCACTTCGGCATTGCCATTTGTTTGATTTGGAATGTTTTGCGTAAAACTTCTCATTTATTTTTATGTGTAATACATGTGATTATGAACCTCGGGAGATTGAGTTAACGTGCATCCATGCTAACATCGATCTTTAGTAATAAGTTAATGTGTATCGGTAGTATTAGTATTACATCATTAATAATATTATTTCTGACTTAAACTAAGATGGGTCATCTAAAACACATGCATACTATTCGAATTAGAAAATGAAAAATTGTTCCCAACTTTATGATTTGTTTGAATATAATAAAGCGTATATTGTGACTTTATTGAAATGAAAACTATAAAATTTATATAAATGGAGGAAAAAAATTGAGTTTTATTCTTTACACTTGAGAACTATAAAGTTTTTATATTTAGCTCAATTTTATATTCAACTTCGAAAGTTATGGTCGTTGATGCTTTTGTATATATTTCATTACGATTAATATGATTTGATAATTATGTTATTTTATACGGATATCACATTTGTACAATTAATATTTACAATCTTAATATAGGTACACCTTAAAAAATGGAAATAGCCAAGTCGTACATGTCTATGCATAGATTATCAAATGATTACTTGCAAGGAGTTGAATATTTTCTTAAAGTTGCAGAAAGGAATGTTGTAAATAGTGAATCTGCACAGTGTCCATGTACATCATGTGAAAATTGATTTAAATGGAGTTTGAAAGAAATCAAAGGTCATTTATATGAGAATGGGATTGACCAAAGCTATCGTATATGGATATGTCATGAGGAATTTGCTCCTAATTGAACCTTCTCACGAGTCAACATGGGTAACCCAATCAATCACGATAATTTGGTTGAAAGTCCGGAAGATGCTGATTCTATGGCGGAGAGGTTTGAGACAGTAAATGAGGACATTATAGGGGATCATAAATCATTTGAAAAGTTTCTTGAGGATGCCAAAAAGCCCTTTTATAAACGGTGTAAAAGGTTTAGAAAGATGTTTGCACTCTTGTCTACTCAATTTGAAAGCAAAGAACGGGTGGATTGATACAATTTTTTCAAACATTCTTGATTAATTTGCCCAATTACTCCCAGAAGATTATGAAATGCATTTATCTACAAAAAGGGCCACGCAAACATTGTACATGTTTGGGATGGGGCATGAAAATATACATGCATGCCCTAATGAGTGCATACTCTATAGATAAGAGTACAAAGATTTAACTGAATGTCATACTTGTGGAACACTAAGGTATAAGTTGAAAAACAATATAATTGTGGTGAAGGTAGGACTTCCTGCAAAAGTATTGTGGTATTTTTTCCCCATTCCTAGGTTCAAAAGGTGGTTTCAATCTCTACAAACTGCAAAGTCCTTAACTTGTCATGCAAATGAAAGACAATTTGATGGTAAGTGACGTCACCACGCTGATTACCCTTCATGGAAGTTGGTGGATGACAAGTATCGGGAGTTTTAAAATCAAGCTAGAAACCTTCGGTTAACACTTTAAGTAGATGGAAGAAACCCACATAGTACTCTCAGTAGTAAGTATTATCTGTTGGCAGATTTGGTTGGCAACTTATAACTTTGAGCCATCGCCGAGCACAAAGAGAAACTTTTTTATGTTACCAATGTTGATATCGGGTCCGTAAAATCCTTACAATGATATCGATATTTACTTGGAACCATTAATTGAGAACTTCAAAACCTTATGGGATGAAATTGTACAAGATTATGATGCTTGCCTAAAAGAATCCTTTACTTTGAAAGGAGATGTTACTATAGTCCATTAATGATTTCCCTACTCATATAAATTTTTGTGGTGGTGCTCTAAAGGAGTACTATTCTTGTACAATATTTAGTCAAGAAACATATTATATATGATTAAACCATTATAATAAGAATGAATATACATCACATAGAATATTTCTTCCACAAAATCATTTGTTTCAAAAGAAAAATGAAGCTTTTAATGTTAAGCACGAGTTTTGTGAACAACCTATTCCATTAGACGAAGAGTAAATAGTAGAGCATGTTGAAAATCTTAATGAATGTTAGGGAAAAGAGATGCGCCCAAATGAAGCGAAAATAGCAAAGGGAAAGGATAAATTGAAACAAAAGAGTAAATGCGATGAATAGAATATGTATGAGATTAACAACTCCAAATGTTGAAAGAAAGAATCATTATTCTTTCTGTTAGGGTATTGGAAACATTTTCTTGTTCGACATAATTTAGATGTTATGCATATTTAGAAGAATGTTTGTGACACTATAATTGGGATGCTAATCAACATTCCTAGTAATACAAAAGATAGTGTCTCGAGTCATCTAGATCTTATAGCATTAGGTTTAAGAGTGGAGTTGTCACCATAAGATAAGGGAAAATGGACGTATTTTCCACGGCGCATGTTATACATTATCCAGAGAGGAGAAGAAAAGGGTATGCGAGATGTTGCTTTGACTTAACATTCCCAATGGATACTCATCAAATTTTTGTAACCTTGTTTCAATGAAAGAGTTAAAAAAAAATTGGTCTTAAGTCCCATGATTTTCACATACTCATGCAACAAATACTTTCGATGGCCATTCAATCCGTGTTACCAAAGAATGTTAGATTTGCAATCATAAGGGTGTGCTTTTTCTTTAATGCTATTTATGCAAAAGAAGTGGATGTGAAGAAGTTGAAAAGTATTCAAGATGACATTGTGATGACATTGTGTTTATTATAAAGGTACATCCCTCTAATATTCTTTGATATAATGGTCCATCTAATGGTATAGCTTGTTAGGAAGGTTGAACTTTGTGGTCTAGTTTTTGCTCGTTGGATGTATCTATGTGAAAGGTTTGTACATACTTAAAAAAATATGTCATCACTGCATAAGGTTATAAGTAAATGATATTAATATTTTTTTTATTTAAAATATTTTTATGAATATGAAATTCTTAAAGGTCCAAGTAAACAATCGAAATCATCTTGAAGATTGGATCGCCTAATGCTATATTGCCGAAGAAGCAACTGAATTTTGTGCAGAAGTTTTACATGGGCTCAATGCCATTAGGGTTCCATTAGGTAGAAATACAACAGACGATGAAGAGGATAATACATGTGATGGAAAACTAATAGGGGATGGTAAAGTAATTGAGGAGGGCGAATTGTCATGGGAGCAATCACATCATTATGTGTTGCAAAACACAGATGATGTTCAACCTTATATCGAGTAATCTCTTTTCGTTGCTTTTCTAAAAAATCATGTACTATATTGTATTTTGTTTTGATGGTTAATTTTTTCCTCTACTAACACCCTTATAGGGAGCATAGGGATGGCATAAGGTGAAAGTATCTTTGAAAGTGCAAAAATGAAAAATGGCTACATGAGGAACGTAACAAGACCATTGTTGGTTGGATTCATGAAAGGGAATGCTTAATATTAATATGTGACGATTATATATACTATTAAAATTGTAACTAACATTTAGGAAAAATCATGTTGAAAAGGATCAAAATCTCCCCAACAACGATGTTTTAGACATCTTAAAGTGGATAGCTCGAGGACCTTATCGAGATACGATAAAATATCCGGGTTATATCGTCAATGGTTGTTGTTACCAAATGAAAGAATGTGACCCTGAATGACATAACCAAAATAGTGGAATTAGCAACACAACCACAACAATTGTGTCTTCACTGAAATATGGATGCTTGGTTATTTCACTTTCAAAATTTTAGTTTTCAAGTATGCCTTCTAGTGTTTTAAAATTTTAGTTTTCAAGTATGATTGGATATCAAAATTTTAGTTTTCAAGTATGATTGGGTATCAAAGAAATTGAGTGTTATCTTGGATTTAAATTTTAGTTTTAGTTTTCAAGTATGCCTTCTAAGTTGGTTGGGTGTTTTTTGTCATTGTATTATGTTGGTTTGTCTCATCAATAGAGTAAATTTGAGATCTTATTATTATGAAGTACTTTGGTTGAACATTATGTGGTTTTATATTGATTTGTTTCCTTTGTTAACTTTTTAGTTCTTTTTACTTTAAACAGTCACATGTATTTTTTATTTGTTTAACTTCGATGAGAATATTCAGAAATGGTTAAATGTAAGTTGGACATCATTTTCCTAATTTATTTACGCTATGTATAAATTATCTTTAAAGAATACGCTTCGATCAATATAAGCTCCTAATATATTCACTTGTGGTTTCTATGGTAACATAGGTGTACAAAGGAGTGGATACTTATAAACGTGATGCTTTTAACTCCCAAGAAGAGAAATTTCAGGTTTGCTTAGATGTCGAACTCCATGATTGCTTCATATACGGTTTAGAGAATTTCCTAAATCCTTGTTGGTCTAGTTAAATTGTATGCTCTAAGGTATCCAAATTTTAGATTTTATTAGTCTTTGTATAGGCTTATTTGATTCTTTGTAAGATATGGTGTGTCTTGTGACTTGATTCTACTTTTTTTTCTTAATAAATGTTTTCATAAAAAGAAATATGTATACACATCAATCTGAAAATATTCAAGATAAAATCTCAGAACTCGAACCTAAATGGGCTAGTTTAGCGAGACAATAGATAATTATGGTCGTAGAGAAAAATATAGAGAAGATAAATTTGAAAAGCAAGTTGATATGATATCAAAAAACTAAAAAACTAGTACCATTTCATAGAAGATGTGATAGAGGAACAATATTACTCGCAATGTAATCATACCTCAATTATATTAATTATTCTATTCGACCTCTTCAATGTTCATATTAACTACTATATTCAACCTTTGCACATGCAATGGGTTGTATTAACATGTTAGGCAGCAGAGAATCATGCATTCCTTTTCCATAACTTTTCAAGGAATGTTCTTTTTTCATCAAAATGGCATCAAAGTCATTGCTTCAAATACTTTATAAATATCTTTCCAAAAAAATAACAGATTATACAATTACTATAGATCAATAACAAGCGTAATACTAAGAAGTGATCTAATTCCTAACATGACCATAACGAAATATAATTAATTAGAAATAACTGAATCTAAAACATGAAAATTATTTGTCACCAAACCAATTTCCTTTTGGAAACCACTTCAATCTAGAGTAAAAAAGACCCCAACTATGATATAGACATTGAATTAATTCTTATATCATGCCCAAAGCTTTCTAATAAGGTTAAAGGTCTCAAAAAGAACAAAACTAAGAACTGATGATTCGAGGGCATATGCTTGATTACATTACATTAGAATTGAATAATTATATGGTTGCCTACTGAACATTAGGTACCTAATGACCCATTCCTAGAACATACAATTATCATTTAAATGATTCTCAATCCTCAAATAATAAAGAATATCAAAAGAGCACCAAATGTTGTTAATAAATTAATCAATTGTAAACTCTCAAACTAAAAAAAGGATATATTCCCTGAGGATACACATTGACCTAAATAATTTCCAACTTGAATGGGATAACATGATTTACAATAATAACAAGGAATCTTAACAGGAGCACATAATCAATTCTAATATTACAACAACTTAATTATCAAGTTTTCTAATAGGTTATTAGATTATGGGTAAAGTATAACCTGACCTCAAATATTCATTATTGTTTACCCTTTATCTAACGCTTATTCTTACTAACATTCAAACTCATAAACTTTCCTTATAAGACATGATTAGTAAGAGGAGGGTTCAACTTAAACAGTGCAAACAAAGAAACGTTTTTCACCCTCAATACCTTTTTATGTAATTCATTGTTCGATAAACCAATAGTGGTATTTTACATATGTAATATATGCAATATGCATGAAAAATATAAGAAAAGTTAACAGTTTAATGTTTGATGATTTGTAAATCATCAAACATTTAACTGTGCATTAAACAAAGTGTAATAAATTTAGATGTATAGAATATGTATGAGTGGCTAGTAGACTAATCAATCTTAGCATGTTTTAGTTAAATGTTCACATTTGTTCCCTTACCTAAAAGTATGGACAAACCTCATTGATTTATCTCTGATGATGTCTCGAATTAACTGGACAATGATCTTAATACTCCAAGGACAAGATGCCTTTTTGTTCAGAACTTCCACTATTAATTTTGAATCAGAATCCACTATCAGTTTATAGCTTAAAATATCTTCACAATTCTTAGTCCCTTGTAGAATAGCTATGGATTCTGTAGAGGTATTAGATACCTCTCTATAGAGCGAACAAAATGTAATACCCCGTATTTTTATGCTATATTAATTTGGGGATTTATTAAAGTTAATGTGAATGAATTATTTAATAAAAATCCGGAACTTAATTATGTTATAATTATTAACGTGACGAGAGTTAGTAATTATGAGAAATTTGTTGAATATTACTAATGAGCAAAGTAATATATTATATTGGTTATATTGAATGTCATGAGTGAGTTAAATGACAATTTCGGAAATTTAAGTCGGAACGTGCTCGTGTCGCGTCGGGACTAAATTTTGATAAATAAAAAGTGAATATTTTATAAGTTGCCCATATGGTCGTTTTGAGTGCGCCAACGCGTCCGGAAAGGTCGAGATAGTCAGAAAAGTGTACTCGGGGGTGTAGTTTGGGTCTCGGGGCATTTTTAGGCCTAATTAGTAACCCGGGAGGGCATTTTGGTCATTTTACCTTTTTGGGTAATTAAACCCACGAAATTCAGCAACCTATATCAGCCATTTAGGTTAACCATTTAGGGTTAGAATATTCAGAACCCTAGTACGGTCATTGGAGAAGAGAGGAGAAGGCTCTCAAGGCAATTCAAGGCCAAAAAGTCACCGGTTTGCACCGCCGCCACCACCAACGCGTAGATCGCGAGAAGGGGAACGCAACCACACCAAAATCAACCGCAATCCAGACTTCTGAAAATCCCAGGCAAGTATTTATCTTGCGTATTTTCGTTGGTGCAACTTTCATATTAGTTTAGGAATGATTGGAGATGAAAAGTATGGAAAAAAACCCTATTTGTGATAGGAAAACCCATGTAGTATTGATTTATATGAAAATTCTGGAAACCTTGCCATGTAGAGGAATGTACCCACGAAATTTTGATAATTATAAGAAGGAATTTCTGAAGAAAATTGGTTAGAAACCTGTTTAAGAGAATTTTAGTGTTCTTGATAATTAATTAACTTTTGGGGTTGTTAATCCTTGATTAAATGATAGAAATACCCATGCCTTACGTTGGAAACATCTGATATATTGTTATAATGTTAGTAGTAGCATTTTGGGACGTTTGGGTTTGGAAAAATATGGATTTGGATGAAGAAAAGTGATAGAACCCGTAACTGCAATTCTGCAGAAATCAAAATACCTGCTTGATCGATCGATCGAGCATAGAGCTTCGATCGATCGAAGGTTCGATCGATCGAGCCCCAGACCTCGATCGATCGACCGCTCCTGGCAGACTCCTATTTCCCTTGTTTAATTAGTTAAATTAAATTTATCGTGAAATAATTCTTGGGTATTCTTAATAAAAATGTTTTGGGAGATAGGAAAGACCAGTAGGACATATGAATAAGTGTTGGGAACTTTATTATAAGACGAGGATCTTGCTTTTGGGATAATTGTATTATGAACTATGAAACTACGTATTTCAAGTGAGAGATTTCGGCGAATAGCTACGATAGTGAATAGGGGTACACCTACTGAATTTTCTACTTGGAAGGATAGAGTCCACGAGTGTCACATAATAAGTGAGAAAACTCTTCGAGTTAAGGTTAGAGATGAAACCTTATACGTAATACTAATAATGTGAAATTAAGTATAAATGTTGTAATTTTGGGTGACGAGAGGAACCTATTTTAATATGATGAAAGTGGTATATTTATATGATTGTGTGTACATATATTATATACATGTGAAAAACATACCGCGCTACTTGCTATCCTTGAGGTTACCGCGCTGGGACAGTCTTATCTCGATGGGACCTTTATGGGGGATATTGATTTGTACCCTAGAAGATAGATATCCTTGGTATAGGTTATCGAATCGATAGTTCAGACGGTCCTAAGAGATGCGAGCATGTGCCATCATCTTAGAGACTTGGAATCTATGCTTCGCCTCGATATTGTTTGTGTATGTGTTAATACAGTTCGAGAGTGATTCCGAATTTGTATTCCCCTTGATATGAGTGGTATGGGGTTTGGATAGTAGAAGTATGCACGCACCATAGTTTTATTTGGGGTGCTGTTATTTTATATATATTATGCGATTAGCTAATATATATATGAGATTTGGAAATTTGAAACTGCCTACTGTGATTTGATAAGTAGGACATGGTTGATGGCTCAAATAGTAAATACTTGTTTTGCGAAAGTATAATATGACACTGGGAAACTTTATAAATTAATAAAGCTAAAACGAGAGTTGTGCTGCTAATTGGAAGTATTCTTTTTAACAATGATATTGTTCGTTTTTGAAATCTTATGAGTGTGTTAAGATAAGCTAAATTACTGGAAGGTTAGTATGATAAAATGATAAGAAAACCGTTGGGAAGGTTAGTACGATAGGCGTGCACATTAGAAGAGAGGTGAGAATTTCTCAAGAGAGTGTCGCTCTAATATGTTGTTGCATTGGCCTGTATCAATTTAAATACTTGCTAAATGTATTTTAAATCAAACACACTTTTGGGCTCTGGCCCGTTTTCCTCTCTCTCTCTCTCTCTCTCTCATATATATATGTATGTATTATAGGTGCCCCTCCACAGGGGCGTCTTAGTTAGGATCTCTTGGAAGGAACGCGCTGCAGCGTAGGTGGGAGTTGCAGGTCTCTTGATTAGACGACTTCGTTCATTCGGATCCAATCTTAGTATTTTCATTTAGTTGAGCATGTGTAGCTCTTTCCATTATTCCATTGTTATTGGGACATTTGTATTTCAGTTATTTCCAGTATTGTTATTATGGGATTTATTCAGTTTGGATTGTGTTACTTTATATTTCGCATGTTAACATTCGATTGACGAATGTTTTAAATTAATTGGACTATGTTGCAGATATTTAATGTGTCGTGATTCTTATTTATTGAATGTTGTTAATAAAATAAATGATTTTCTTTAAATAAAATTGGGAAAGTATGTATGAAAATGGTTTTGACACTTAGCTTAATTATTTAGGGTGTTAAATTGGAAAATTTATTTTTATCGACAGTGATGCTGAGAATGAACCAACTGTTTACCTTGATTTAATTTAATAAAGGAGTGATCGCCCGGTATTTAATTAGGCGGGGTGTCACAGGTGGTATCAGAGCATCAGGTTCTAGTGTCCTTTAGGATCTGTGCGGCTTATTATGCTTTCAGCGTTGCTTTCCTTGATATATAGCCCTAATACTAGGAATGTTGTGTTTATCTCTATACATTGGAAATTCGTACTTCTGCGATTTGTTTATTTGAATGATGAACTCATCCAAATTTACTTAAATTTTCAGATGGATCGTCAAGAAGAACTAACTAAGACGGTTAAGGGAGTCAACGAGCAAGATCGACTCACACCTCAGGTATCCCCAGGGAGACTATCAACCGCCGAGTTAGCAAGTATCGTGGCACAAGCAGTTACCACTGCAGTCCTACAATACCAAGAACACAGCCTACAACATAAAGGAGGCAAAAGACCTAGAGAGGTTAACCAAATGCATGTGACTAACGTTGAGAACTGTGCGAAGGCACCGAATCTACGATAACAAAACAATCAAGATCGAGTCAGTTCCAGAAGTAACGAGATTTATGTACAGGGACAAAAGTGTCAGGGACAACGAAGTAAGGTTCAGAATGAAATCACCAAGAGGTGTTTCGGTTGTGGAATGGAGGATCACAAACGTAAATCTTGTCTGAATCACACTGGGGATAAACTACAATCTGACCAGCGAAGAATTTCGGAACTCTGCTATAAATGTGTACAACCGGGTCACAAGTGGATGGATTGCTCTCGCCCTGACATAGTTTTTCCGTAGATATCCCCTCAAGGCCAGCAAGACCAGGGAAAAAGATAGACTAGTCAATACCTTAAGGAAGGGAACCAGTTTTGAGGGAGGTGCTTCCAATGTGGGAGGAATGGCCATAGGCGTCAGGATTGCCCAGAGAAGAATAGGGCCCCACGACAGGAATGTGCTAACAATGAACCCCAGAAGCCAGCTCCACAACCCTTTCCAACAGCCTCAGTTCAACAGAGAAAGCTACAGGGCGGACGTGTCTATAACATCCCACAGGCAGCAGCTCCGCAGGCACCACCCGCGATTGAGGGTATGTTTTTCTATCCATGTTACTATGAGTCGAGTTTTGTTTGATACTGGGGCAACGCACTATTTGTTAGCTACCTATTTTGTGAAAGCCTTAGGGTTATTAGCCACAGCAGAGAGCACTGTGACATATGTAGACTCACCACTGAGGAGTGGGTCGCTTATTTTCTTTATATGTCGGGGAGTGGGGGTAGAGATGGGTAGCTTGGTATTACCTGCAGACATGTTAGTCTTAGATGTGCATTAGCATGATATTATATTCAGTATGGATTGGCTCGCCGCTTATAGAGCCATGATTGTTTGCTTCGGTGGGAGCATTGTTTTTGCCATTCCGGGGCAAGAGATGTTTGTAGTGGCAATGCCTCGCGCAGAGGGAGGTTCGATCACTCATTTGTATTATATAGAGGAGGAAACCTCTAAGGAGGTTGTGATTCCCTTAGATTCGATCCCAGTTGTCTAGGAGTATTCTGATGTGTTTCAGGAAATACCAGGCCTACCCCCCAGTCGAGAGATAGGCTTTGTTATAGATTTATTGCCAGATACGAGACCTATAGCACGCGCACTGTACCATATGGCTTCGGCAGAGATGCGAGAGCTACGAGATCAGATAGAGCAGCTATTAGGTCAGGGCTTCATTCGCAGGAGTACCTCACCTTGGGGTGCTCCAGTTTTGTTTGTAAAGAAGAGAGATGGTTCACTGAGATTGTGTGTGGACTACCGGGAGCTGAACAAGGTCACGATACAGAATAAGTATTCGTTGCCTCGAATCGATGACCTGTTCGACTAGTTGAGGGGAGCAACTTTCTTTTCGAAGATAGATCTGAGGTCGGGGTACCATCAGCTACGTATTAGGGAGCAGGATGTTTCGAAGACTGCTTTCTTGACGAGATATGGGTCTTATGAGTTTCGGGTGATGCCGTTCAGACTCACAAATGCTCCAGCCATTTTCATGGACTTGATGAACCGAGTATTCAGAGAGTTCTAGGATCAGTTTGTCATCGTTTTCATAGATGACATTTTAATATATTCACACTCCGAGGAGGAGCATGCCGAGCACTTGAGGCAGGTTCTTCAGACTCTATGAGAGCATCAGTTGTATGCTAAGTACGAGAAGTGTGGATTCTGGTTGCGAGAGGTACAGTTCTTGGGGCATGTTGTTTCTGAGCAGGCATTTGACCCGAGTAAAGTGTCAGCGGTGCAGGAGTGGGGACAGCCCACGACACCGACCGAAGTGCGTAGTTTCTTGGGGTTAGCTGGTTACTACAGGAGATTCATTCGGGGATTCTCCAAAATAGCGGGTCCATTGACCAATCTGACTCGCAAGGGAGTACCATATGTTTGGGATGACGCTTGTCAGTTGGCTTTCGACGAGCTGAAAGACAAGCTTACTTCAGCGCCAGTCCTTGCGTTACCGCAGCCGGGTATGGAGTACCTGGTTTACACCGATACGTCCTTATGGGGACTTGGGGGAGTACTTCAGCAGGAGGAGAAGGCTATAGCTTTTTCCTCTCACAAGCTTAAGCCGCATGAGAAGAATTACCCCACCCACGACCTGGAGTTAGCAGCGGTCGTCTTTGCATTGAGGATATGGACGCACTATTTGTTGGGAGAGAAATTCCGTTTGTTCATAGACCACAAGTCGTTGCAATACCTGTTCACTCAGCGAGAGCTGAATATGCGTCAGCGCAGATGGCTAGAGTTTGTGAAGGACTACCAGTTCGATATACAGTATCATCCGGGAAAGACCAACGTAGTTGCTGATGCGTTGAGTCGTAGACCGGTAGACGAAGTAGCCGATATCTGGAAAGCAAAGTGGAAGGAGTTAGGTCATCAGGAAGCACTAGCACGTTCTTTCATATCCGTGATGTCAGTCACTCCCGAGATTGTTACGAGGGTGATACAGGCACAGACCACAGACCCGTTTTGCCAGGAGCAGATTGTGCGACTTCTAGCCGAGGGTGCTGAGTCCTATTCTGTTAGTTCTGATGGAGGTTTGCAGTTTAGTGGGAGATTGGTGGTTCCAGAAGGAGAAGAATTACGTCATGCAGTGATGACTCATTCTCATGGGTCCCGATTTGCAGTACATCCGGGAGGCGATAAGATGTACCAAGATATGAGGAGGCAATACTGGTGGAGTGGGATGAAGAAGAACATTGCTGAGTTCGTGTCCAAGTGTTCTACCAGCCAGCTGGTGAAGGTGGACCATCAGAAACTGTCAGGATTGCTTCAGCCATTGGAAGCACCCGCGTGGAAGTGGGAGAGTATTTCCATGGATTTTATTACAGGGTTGCCTACATCACAGCGGGGCCACGATTCTATCTGGGTGATTGTAGACCGTTTGACCAAGGTGGCTCATTTTCTGCCGGTGCGGACAAATTACACCACGGGTCAGTATGCTCAGTTGTTCATCGCTGAGATTGTCAAATTACACGGGGTGCCCCTGAATATTGTGTCAGATAGGGACAAGATTTTCGTGTCACGTTTTTGGGAAAGCTTTCAGGAGGCTATGGGTACTGAGTTGAGGTTGAGTTAAGCTTACCACCCACAGACAGATGGACAGGCAAAGCGTACTAATCAGATGTTAGAGGATATGCTACGCATGTGTGTTCTCGATTTTGGAGGAGGTTGGGAGCCACATCTTCCACTGGTAGAGTTTGCTTATAATAACTCGTATCAGTTCACGATTGGCATGGCTCCATTTGAGGCTTTGTATGGAAGGCCTTGTCGTTCCCCAGCTTGTTGGCTCGAAGTGGGGGATAACAAGTTGCTAGGACCAGAAGTGATTCAGGAGACCTCCGCGAGGATTGAGATGATGAGGAGTCGCATTCGGGTAGCCCAGGACAGGCAGAAGAGCTACGCCGATGCGAAACGGTTCTTTCGGGAGTTTAGTGTGGGGGACCAAGTGTTATTGCGTGTATCTAGTATGAAGGGAGTGATGAGGTTCGGGAAGAAGGGGAAGTTGGCTCCGAGGTACGTGGGACCATTTCCCATCATCGAGAGGATTGGGCCGGTTGCATACAGGTTGGGACTGCCAGAGTATTTACATCGCATCCACGATGTATTCCACATCTCGTCGTTGAGACGATATCTTCGGGATGATATGACCCATACTCACATTGCGATAGATTAGATGGACTTACAACCTGATAGCTCTTACGAGGAGAGACCGGTGGCTATCCTAGACTATAGTGAGAGGAGATTGAGGTCGAAGATAGTTCCACTTGTGCGGGTCCAGTGGGAGCATCATAATGTGGAGGAATCCACTTGGGAGCGCGAGGCAGATATACGCGAGAGATATCCAGAGTTGTGTTTACCAGGTATGTCTTATTTTCCGAATTTCGGGACGAAATTCCGTTATTAGGGGGGAAGTATGTAATACCCCATATTTTTATGCTATATTAATTTGGGGATTTATTAAAGTTAATGTGAATGAATTATTTAATAAAAATCCGAAAATTAATTATGTTATAATTATTAACGTGATGAGAGTTAGTAATTATGAGAAATTTGTTGAATAGTACTAATGAGCAAAGTAATATATAATATTGGTTATATTGAATGTCATGAGTGAGTTAAATGATAATTTCGGAAATTTAAGTCGGAACGTGCTCGTGTCGCGTCGGGACTAAATTTTGATAAATAAAAAGTGAATGTTTTATAAGTTGCCCGTATGGTCGTTTTGAGTGCGCCAACGCGTCCGGAAGGGTCGAGGTAGTCAGAAAAGTGTACCCGGGGGTGTAGTTTGGGTCTCGGGGCGTTTTTAGGCCTAATTAGTAACCCGGGAGGGCATTTTGGTCATTTTACCTTTTTGGGTAATTAAACCCACGAAATTCAGCAACCTATATCAGCCATTTAGGGTTAGAATATTCAGAACCCTAGTACGGCCATTGGAGAAGAGAGGAGAAGGCTCTCAAGGGAATTCAAGGCCAAAAAGTCACCGGTTTGGACCGTCGCCACCACCAACGCGTAGATCGCGAGAAGGGGAATGCAACCACACCAAAATCAACCGTAATCCAGACTTCTGAAAATCCCAGGCAAGTATTTATCTTGCGAATTTTCGTTGGTGCAACTTTCATATTAGTTTAGGAATGATTGGAGATGAAAAATATGGAAGAAAACCCAATTTGTGATAGGAAAACCCATGTAGTATTGATTTATATGAAAATTCTGGAAACCTTGCCATGTAGAGGAATGTACCCACGAAATTTTGATAATTATAAGAAGGAATTTCTGAAAAAAATTGGTTAGAAACCTGTTTAAGAGAATTTTAGTGTTCTTGATAATTAATTAACTTTTCGGGTTGTTAATCCTTGATTAAATGATAGAAATACCCATGCCTTACGTTGTAAACATCTGATATATTGTTATAATGTTAGTAGTAGCATTTTGGGACGTTTGGGTTTGGAAAAATATGGATTTGGATGAAGAAAATTGGTAGAACCCGTAACTGCAATTATGCAGAAATCAAAATACCTGCTTGATCGATCGATCGAGCATAGAGCTTCGATCGATCGAATGTTCGATCGATCGAGCCCCAGACCTCGATCGATCGACCCCTCCTGGCAGACTCCTATTTCCCTTGTTTAATTAGTTAAATTAAATTTATCGTGAAATAATTCTTAGGTATTCTTAATAAAAATGTTTTGGGAGATAGGAAAGACCAGTATGACATATGAATAAGTGTTGGGAAATTTATTATAAGACAAGGATCTTGCTTTTGGGATAATTATATTATGAACTATGAAACTACGTATTTCAAGTGAGAGATTTCGGCGAATAGCTACGATAGTGAATAGGGGTACACCTACTGAATTTTCTACTTGGAAGGATAGAGTCCACGAGTGTCACGTAATAAGTGAGAAAACTCTTCGAGTTAAGGTTAGAGATGAAACCTTATACGTAATACTAATAATGTGAAGTTAAGGATAAATGTTGTAATTATGGGTGACGAGAGGAACCTATTTTAATATGATGAAAGTGGTATATTTATATGATTGTGTGTACATATATTATATGCATGTGAAAAACATACCGCGCTACTTGCTATCCTTGAGGTTACCGCGCTGGGACAGTCTTATCTCGATGGGACCTTTATGGGGGATATTGACTTGTACCCTAGAAGATAGATATCCTTGGTACAGGTTATCGAATCGATAGTTCAGACGGTCCTAAGAGACGCGAGGATGTGCCATCCTCTTAGAGACTTGGAATCTATGCTTCGCCTCGATATTGTTTGTGTATGTGTTAATACAGTTCGAGAGTGATTCCGAATTTGTATTCCCCTTGATATGAGTGGTATGGGGTTTGGATAGTAGAAGTATGCACGCACCATAGTTTTATTTGGGGTGCTGTTATTTTATATATATTATGCGAGTAGTTAATATATATATGAGATTTGGAAATTTGAAACTGCCTACTGTGATTTGATAAGTAGGACACGGTTGATGGCTCAAATAGTAAATACTTGTTTTGCGAAAGTATAATATGACACTGGGAAACTTTATAAATTAATAAAGCTAAAACGAGAGTTGTGCTGCTAATTGGAAGTATTCTTTTTAACAATGATATGGTTCGTTTTTGAAATCTTATGAGTGTGTTAAGATAAGCTAAATTATTGGAAGGTTAGTATGATAAAATGATAAGAAAACCGTTGGGAAGGTTAGTATGATAGGCGTGCACATTAGAAGAGAGGTGAGAATTTCTCAAGAGAGTGTCGCTCTAATATGTTGTTGCATTGGCCTGTATCAATTTAAATACTTGCTAAATGTATTTTAAATCAAACACACTTTTGGGCTCTGGCCTGTTTTCCTCTCTCTCTCTCTCTCTCTCTTGTATATATATGTATGTATTATAGGTGCCCAGCCACAGGGGCATCTTGGTTAGGATCTCTTGGAAGGAACGCGCTGCAGCTTAGGTGGGAGTTGCAGGTCTCTTGATTAGACGACTTCGTTCATTCGGATCCAATCTTAGTATTTTCATTTAGTTGAGCATGTGTAGCTCTTTCCATTATTCCATTGCTACTGGGACATTTGTATTTCAGTTATTTCCAGTATTGTTATTATGGGATTTATTCAGTTTGGATTGTGTTACTTTATATTTCGCATGTTAACATTCGATTGACGAATGTTTTAAATTAATTGGACTATGTTGCAGATATTTAATGTGGCGTGATTCTTATTTATTGAATGTTGTTAATAAAATAAATGATTTTCTTTAAATAAAATTGGGAAAGTATGTATGAAAATGGTTTTGACACTTAGCTTAATTATTTAGGGTGTTAAATTGGAAAATTTATTTTTATCGACAGTGATGCTGAGAATGAACCAACTGTTTACCTTGATTTAATTTAATAAAGGAGTGATCGGTCCGGTATTTAATTAGGCGGGGTGTCACACAAAATCCCTTTATAAATTATCTTTTATAATTTCTTAATATACTTCCTCCTCCTCCTAAGCAAGGATTTCTTTTAGAAATAACCACCTACATTAAATTTAAACTCCCGGTGATATGGAAACATGCATTTGATAATTCCATGACTTCTATTCTTGATAATCTTAGCTGAGAAAACAACCTCTTTCATCAAATTAATTTTTTATCAGGGGAAATATTTATCTGTCTTTATGTTAATGTGAAATAGGTCTAGAATTTGATTTTGTGCATTAGATTCAATGGATTACCACATTCATATTTAGATTTACATCTAGTAATCCATATCCTCTAGCGTATAAAATGGGGTAGATTTCTACATATATGGCCTATTAAAATTGCATTTGAAACTGAACACTAAGTAGTAAGAATTTCGCTTATGGATGTATTGTTAATTTGAACTCCACACCAAATACTGAAGAAATTTCAAATGTATGAGGCCAAATCACTCCCCTAAAAAATTATCGCAATCTTCTTCTTGATAATCCTCACGATCATTTCATGTTGAGGAACCTCTTATCCCTTTCCTCCTTATACTGAGATCTATAGGAAGACATTTGTTTAATAATCTCCACATAAAGAATGATATTTTTATAGGAATATAAGAGTGAAAGATGAGCTAGTTAGACGATGAGGAAGGCTTAGCTTTTCTAATAATATTTTAGTTTAAAGATAAAGAGAATTACCCACTTGTAGTTTCACTCCAAACTAAATGATCTTCAATCAATTAATCCATCCTTTAAATGTTTTCCAGATTGAAAACCATGACATTTGGAACCATATTAAACAAAGTAGAGAAATTATACTCCCCATTTTCCTTCCAAAAAGAAGATACTTTAGAATCCATTGTAGGCAATTGATTCCCTTACATGTTCAATTGTCCCAACCAAACTTATGGATTCGTTTCCAACTAAACAGATCATGTACTTCTTTGTAGTATTGTTAATAGACATAATTATTTTCCAATTATTAGTTCCCATATTACCATCCCCTCCACAATGTTGCTTCATCATACAATATTTAGACAAAACATAAATTTAGCGCAAAGAGAATCGTACTTCCTAAATTCTCCCCACATTTTAATGCTACAAAACATCCATCCAATCTTGATTTCATCTAACATTAATGGCTCCTTCTAAACATGGTATAATCAACCTTTTCGATTTAGCCGGTGTAGCTTAGGAAATCCTTTTTTATCCTATAAAAAATCTCCTATAATCACATTCTATTTTATTTAGAATTTTTAGGAGGATTCACCACTATAAGAATGAAAAGAGGCATGTATTGAAGAAAATTCCTTATAAGAATGATTTTAGACCCCATAAACATTAATTTTCCTTTCCAACATGCCAACTTGACTTTAATTTTAAAAATCCGATCATATTCCCATTAAAGTGCTTTTGAGAATTGAATTTGGCTAGTGGTTTCCTAGAAAGAAATTTGTTCTCCATCACTACCAAGTTTAGGGGAATTCTGCTGAAAGAGACTTCTACTAGATCAAAATTAAAATTGCGGTAAAATAATTTTCTTGGCTTTGAGAATTGCATTGGAGCTTCCGTTTTATAAGTACAATACAAATATAACGTCCACATGCCATATAAACACACTACACACACACGCGCATATTTTTATAAAAGAATAAACACATGTAACACACACATTTTGGCACTACATTTCCAAGCATATGCAAACATAAATATGAATCACATTATATTTATATAGAGAGGAAGAATATGAATCTACTGAAAAAATAAGGAATGAGTATCTAGTGATCCATTTTTTGTTTATTTTTAATATTTTCATTGCAAATACAAAAAAAATGACTTCATTTTGTTTAGGAGTATTAAATCAGGTCATGAGATTAATGTTTGATGATAAGACAAATTGGTAGCACTGATTTTTATCACATAATTCAAATATTTCATTTGTCTAACCTTATGTAAACGTGTACATATAGAACTTATGGAAGAAAAAATTAAAGCGAGATAAAACATATGAGAAATTTCCAAGATAATTTCTTGATTGACTGGATTGGCTCTGAATTGGTTGCCTATGTTGTTGTATTGTTTTGGAGTTTCGAGGCTAATTGTGATAACTACTTTAGGATAAGACTGTTTTCAACAAATGTACAAACTTACATGCCTAACCACACTACCACCTACTAGGTGAAAACTATGTTGGAAGATTGATTACTAATCCGAATGATCTGCATATACTTTTTTTCTTTAACTAAATTATGGTTTGGACTTGGAGTGCATAGTTATCAAATCATGATTTTTTTGAATCGTTACCTTATTTTGTTAAATCAGTAATCATATTCATTCTTATTTGTTCTTAGTAACAGAGAATACTAATTTTGCAGTCCTAATAAAATCAACATTGTGAAGCGTAAGATGTCATAAGTGATACATAAATTTGTTATTTATATGAATGCATAAATTAATTTAAGAGATAGTCGAATTTACTTTGGTCTATCTTAGACATACCCATCCATGTTCTGTTGTATGATTCTTTAGATTTTTATACTATTGTGACGTGCATGAATTTGATCAACTGAAACTATAGCCTATTGTAGACACCCCATTCTGTTACCCCCTAAAACTCTCCTTAGATCCCTAGCACCTCCCTTCATCACTAAAAACCCAGGTCATATCCCGGGTACTGACCTAGAAGCCACCGAGCACTCCTAGGCTCTGTATGACCAAAAGTAAAAGTCTTTAGCTCGACTGAGACTGAATGAATCTTCTAAGGACACTGAAACCACTTTCCAACGGTCCGTCCCGTGCGCAATTTCGACTTACAATACGGACGAACGACCCATTTCCCCCGAGACTCAATCAGGACACCACCGGGCACTGCCGGGCTCTATTTGACCTAGGTAAACTCTTAATCTCGATCGAGACTGAATGAAATATCTGAAGGTAACTGAATCCTCTTTCCAACGGTCCATCCCGTGCGCGATTTTGACTTACGGTACGGACGAACGATCCGTTTTACTCTGAAAGGTCACTAAATGCTTCCAGGGCTCGGCTGACCAAACTCAACTCCTCGAACGAGATCAAACTCTTTGTAATGTTGAAGTACATATCCTAAATTTTCCAACGGTTTTCCCCGTGCGTGATTCAGACTTACCATGCAGACGAACGATCCGTTTGTGTCCGAAGTTTCCCCGTCCAATGGATTGACGAATGCTTCCAAGCCATATTTGACCCAAAGGAAACTCCCGGACCCAGGAGCAGTCCAAAGGACTTTCGAAGGTATCTAAACTAACATTCCATCGGTCCACCCCATGCGTGATTCTGATCAACGGTTTGCGTTCTGCGACCGATTTTCCAAAAAGGTCTGAAAGACACAGCCAAACGGCAGGTCCCAGACCCTGCCTATCGGCAGTGTGCCTAAACGCACCTACCGAATGGAAGGAACAGTGATATACCGATCGTAAATGCCATGGGCCTATAAAAAGGAGGCCCTGACCTCACTTGCAAGAGGAGCCCAGATCTGATAGAAATCACTCTCAACAGATCTAGAAAACCTCTCTCGAAGTCAGCGTGATTTCTACACCCAAATCCCTTTCCCACCTTCAATTTTCATCATTATTTTCATCAAACATGGTGAATTCACTACCCTCAATCCTCATCCAAGTCTAAGGGCTGCTCTTGAACATTCAAGATCAAGCTCAAGATCTTCAAGAAGGTCCAATTTCCTCTACTCTCTCCTTAAATTCTCATAAATTCGCAATATCTTGTTTTATTACTTAACACTTTTATTATCTCATCTCATACATCCTAATATACTTTTTATTTAGTATTATTGCACATCTCTTATTTTCATATAAATAAAACCCCCCCCCAAAAAAAGAAAAATAGGGTTTTCTCATAAATTCCAAACGGGAATTCTCATACTTTTGTCACACTTTCCTCACCACTAAAAAACTTTTTCTACACACTCACACACACATAAATAAGAGAATCCCCGGTTGGATTTATGGGATAAACCCCACCCCTCATTTTGTATGCGAACTACGTGGACTTTGATGCCTCTATAGTCTACGTAGTCATTTCGGGGTAAAACCCGAGACTCGAGTCATATTTTTTACTTTTTCTCTCATTTTCCATGTTCTCTAAACTCCATTCTCTCTCTCTCTCTCTCTCTCTCTCTCTCTCTCTCTCTCTCTCTCTCTCTCTCTCTCTCTCTCTCTATCTATATATATATATATATATATATATATATATATATATTTGTTCTTAGGGGCGTATCATTCCGTGTGCGTTATCGTTCCCTCATAACGATTAACGTAAGGATGATCGCGTAAATCTTATTTTCTAATATTATTTTTATACCTTCCTACGGATGAATATCTTTACCTCTTCCATGGTACAAGTCGATGATTCCTGTCTCCACTATATATACACATGCACACATATCACGGGGAAAATAAAAGGAAAATAACAAAAATCCATGAGAGACCGAAAGGGCGGAATGGGTGCCTAACACCTTCCCATTTCGTAACTTAACCTCCGGACCCTTCTCGAATCATTTTTGGTTTCGTATGCACCAGTATGTCTTTGGATGCTGTCCTTTGGGATGGCTTCCTCTTTTCTTTTGTCTATTTTGAGTAAAATAGACTAGCGACTCTAATATCTCTACATCTTTCACCTCATCTCAAATGATGCCGGTTGAAGCGCTGCTGAGAGGGACGCGCGGGACCCTAGGATCCTCCGTCGCGCGATGAGGATTGGGGATGGCCACAGTGGAGACTCTTCTAGGGATTATTATATATTTTTTTTAGGGCTAGACTGTATTTACATGGATGTTATGTTTTCTTATATTGTCCCCCTATTTGCATGTTCCCCCTTTATAACTCGTGTGTATCCCATGCTTATGCTTCTATTCACACACTTATAGAAAATTCTCCATGTACACTTCGCACCACGTGCACCTAGGGTCACATATATCCATATGTTGCATTCCCCATCCATACTTGGTGTACCATTGGTACTTGCACTTTGCTCCCTGTTTGGCATAATCAAGAAAGACATTCTCATAAGATACTAATAAGAAGATCATGCATGATTCACACGACATCACCAAAGAGCATTGCTATTGACCAAATTTTACCCAGTAACTAGAGGGTGACTTCGTGATGGGTGCTGGTCCAGAAGGTCACAGTTAGCCTAAGCGATATGACTCTCACCTTCCATTGGCCAAGTACCTTCGACGTATATCGAATGGTTCCCCCGCATCGTACCTCTTGACTGAAGTCATGACAGGAGGTATATCGTAGGGAATTCGTTCACGTACGCAGAGTATATCGAATTCTCTCTCACACATATTGTCCCCACGAGGTGTATAGTGAGGCAATTCATGTACACTCAGGTATATCAAATGGCTTATCCAGACGTACCGATTGCTCGCAAGAGCAAGAGGTGTATCGTGGAAGTCACGCCGAAGGGGGGAACCCATTCCAATTCACCCAACCAACTGCATACCCACATATAGGTGTCAACCCTAGGACACACATGTTAGATTGCCGATTTCAACCCGAAACTCTATCGAAATTCCGGGTCGGCCTGCCACTCGAATTTTCACGTATTTTTAAAACGAGACCCTATCCATGAGCCTGGTCACAAGTCCAGCCATAGCTTTGCATATACTACAAACCAAATTTTTCTAGGCTCGGGTCCCGTCCGGCATTTCATTTTACATTTAGGAGAATTAATACAAGTGAAAACATAATAATTATAATAAGCATGCTGAGACCGTCTCCAAAGGCGGAAATTCCCTTTTTCTTTTTCCAAAGTCCAAAAAAATTTCTTTCCTTATCCAAAATCCAAAAACCTTTCTCATCTCTCTATCAAAAATCCAAAAACATTTTGTTTTTCCATCTCGAAAAAAAATGTCAAAAATATCTTTCCTTTTTTTTCTCAAAAATAAATCCCATTTTGCGCCTTCTCAGGTCGATCACAAACCCTTGGCCTGGCTCCCTATTGGCTTAGGTCTTCAGTCAAGTCACCCCGGAGTTCCATTCGTTCTGCTATTACTCCTTCTCAGTCTGGAATCCATCCTCTTTCCATGGAGAACACAGATCAAGTACCCGTTGTGTAGCCAGATCTGATGGCAGTTCTATCTTAGCTTGTGTCCAAGATTGACAACCTCCAAACCGAGGTCCGAAAGATCCAATGAAACCAGGTTCCTGTTCCTCAAGAGCCCGAGGCCCTATTTCCTCGCACTATGGATCCACCCAAGCCCATCTGGGTTCCCAAAGAGTATCAGCACACTCCACGTGCCCCTCCTGCTAATGGGCTATCGCCTGCCCAACTTTGGATGCCGAATCTTTCCCAGCATGGTGCTAACCCTACTATAGTCATTAACCCAAAAGAAGAAGAATTGAACAAACTCAAAGAAGACCTCAAGATGTTCATCAAGAAGTTTGAACAAGTTAGAATCTCAAAAAATTACATGGACTACACCCACATGTCTCCTTATCCTAAAGCAAGGTTACCCGAGAAGTTTAAGATGCCAAATATCGAGAAATTCGGAGGAAGTGGACCCCCGATTGTTCATCTCCAAAGTTATCACCATTCTATGACTCTACTAGGGGCTTCTGAAGAAATGATGGCCCAATTGTTTCAGCGAACTCTAAAGGATAGCGCCCTCTGAAGGTTTTTATCTATGGAAAAATCCAGAATTTGTAGCTCGGAGGATGTGGCTCGAGAATTCATGTCGCAGTAAAAATACAATGAAGATCTTGAGGTCACCCGCCGTGATTTAGAGCTCCTCAAACAGAACCCTGGAGAATCAGTCAGTAAATTCATCGCCCGATGGAGGGAAAAAGCAATAACTATGACCAATCGGCCTTCCGAGGAAGAACAAGTCAGCATAGTGAAGAAGAACGTCTTACCCCATGTCCGAGCAACGATGGGAGGACAATACTATCCCCAGTTTTGAGATCTCAGAGAAGAAGGAGTAGAAATCGATAAAGGTCTTGCAAAAACAGAAGTTGTCCCAAAGAAGGTGTCCGGACAGTTCACCCCCAGGAAATTTGACAAGCCTGCCAGTGCCACAGTCTCAACCATCAACAACATCTCTCAACCAACCACATCATGGGCACCAGAAAGCTTCCCTATACCAGTCCGAAAGGAATACACCAAGCTCCATGCTCCCCTCTCCAAAGTTTATCAAGCCTTGTTAAGCTGAAACCTTATCAAACCTTTGGATCCCCGTTCATTGCCAAATCCACTCCTAAGAAACTTCAAGGCAGATGCCCATTGCGCCTTTCACCAAACTGCTGGCCATACCACCGACCAATGCTTTCACCTCATAAATGTAATCTAAGGTCTAATTGACCAGGGTACCATCGCCCCAAGAGCCAATCCTAAGCCAAACACTACTCACGACCCACTTCCAAATCATACCAATGCTATCTTCCTAAAAGAGAACCTAAAATTTTATCCCTAAACCCAAATCACACCCATATACTCTCGTAAACCTCTCCAAATTTACCCATATTTCCTCCTACACCCTACTAGCCTCGCTGATCAGGCACTGTCACTCCTTACCAGAGCTTGCATCGCTGTCCATACCCGTTCTAAAAGTGGAAGTATGGAATTGTTGTGACACCCCGCTTAATTAAATACCGAGCGATCACTCCTTTATTAAATTAAAATCAAGGTGAACAGTTGGTTCATTCTTAGCATCATGGTCGCAAAAATAACTTTTCCAATTAAACACCCTAAATAATTAAGCTAAGTGTCAAAAACCATTTAAAACCTTATTTCCATTTTATTAAATCCAATTATAAAACCTTTAACAATTAACATTTTAAGTGTCACACATTAAGTATAAAAATGAACATTCAAGAGTTTAACCATCAATCATAAATCCCAACATTAAAACACTAAAGGACAACATCCAGACAGTAATAAATCCCAAAATAAGGATACTGAAATTAAAAGAATTACAATCTCTGACAATACCAACTAAATAATGGAAAAGGGCAACACATGCCCCCATTGGATAAAGTTGAACTAGAAGTAGAGTCAACAATGAGGTCGTCTAAGCAATGGCCTGCAACTCCCACAAAAGCTAAAGCACGTTCCATCCAAATAATCCTAAGTATGACGCCCCTGTGGCTGGGCACCAGTAATACATATATATATACACACAAGAGAGTAGAGGTAATAGCAAACGGGTCAGAGCCCGAATGTAAAACAGTTTTAAAAATAGTTAGAAAGTATTTAAAATGCTTACCGGCTAATGCAACAGTCATATTAGTATGCGACACTCTCTTGAGAATTCTCACATCTCATCTAGTGTGCACGTCTACCGTACTAATGAATCCCGTATACCTCTCTAACTTATTATCCATAAGACTTGACACGTGAAATTTAGGTTATGATATTCACTTTAGGAAAATCTATCTCTTCAAAATTTCTTACGTTATTTAGAAAAATTACGTATTGTTATAACGTTTCCGAATACTTATAGTGAAGTTGATTAAATTTCATACTTAACTTAACTACTATTTCACTCAGTAGAAAGTTCTCACATAGATATACGTATATATATTAATTACTTGAATAATATATATACAAACAGCACCCCACATAAAAACTATGGTGCTAGACTTCCATAAATAAGTATATATATACCAATCACTCATAAATTATATATATACTAACGTCACCCCACATAAAAACTATGGTGCTAGCATACTCTGCTATCCAATCCCCGTCTCACTCGTACTAAGGGAAATACAAGTTCAGAATCACTCTCGAGCCGTATTAACACATACACAAACAAAATTGAGGCGAAGCATAGATTCCAAGTCTCTAAGAGGATAACACATGCCCCCACGTCTCTTAGGACCATCTGAACTATAGATTCGATAGCCTGTACCAAGGATTTCTATCTTCTAGGGTACGAGTCAATATCCCCCATAAAGGTCCCATCGAGATAAGACTGTCCCAGCGCGGTAACCTCAGGGATAACAAGTAGCGCGGGCACGATTTTCACACAGATATAATATATGCATAATCACACAGTCATATATATACATGTATTCACATCCACATTATTAAATTTTGGTGCGCTCACGGCCCATAATTATAATTATCCGTTATTACACATTTTACTCAATTATATCTTATAACGGACCCATCCGTTTTATTCTCGTAATAATTTATTCTAAACTCACTTCTCGTCACTCGAAGTATTCTCTTTATCTAAGTACAATTTCAGTAGGCCCTCTCTCGCCTTCTAATACAACTTATTAGATGTTTCGATTATTTAATCAACGCACGTATGATTTCTTAAGTATGAAAGTCTCCCCGTTTACCCTTTATTTCCCTTCACATTAAAGTTCCTCACTATGGGATTTCTCTTGATCCTACTGGTCCTTTTTATGTTCCAATATGTTCTAGCAATCCTAATCAAGGTTTACTACGCATAAAATCAAATTAAGCTAACATGAGCAAAAATGTAGTTTTCCCAGGAGGGGTCGATCGATCGATAGAAGAGGGTCGATCGATCGAACCGTCGATCGATCGATGCTCTGGGCTCGATCGATCGATCAAACAGGTATGGCAAAATCTGCAGAATACCAGTTACGGGTTCTATCATCCAAACTCATCAAATTCCAAACTTTAAACTCCCAAACTCCCAGAAATTGATACCACAAACATAATAAACCCAAATGAGTAATAATCTACGTAAAGCATGCGAGTTTTCATCAAGAATCATGGGTTAAAAGGGCCAAACTCTATATAATTCTCATGAACCCTAATATTTTCTTTGTCTTAGTTTCTTTCATTCCTTTTTCCAGATTTTCTATCACTAATACCATGGAAATTCTTGGTTCAACCTCTACATAAGAAATGGATTTCCAGAAATATGATCTCTATCTCAACAACATGATATTTTTGTCTCCAATTAACATTTTTCTTCAAGAACACTACTTCTAATCAACCTTAAACTAATATAAAAGGATGCATTAACTTGATAAAAGCAAGATAATTACTTTCCTGGAAATTTGATCTGTGATTTGTGGAAGAAAAAGGTGTGGTTGTGATCCCCTTGACGCGATCTACGAATTGGCGGTGACGGCGGTGCAACCGGAGGAGTTCTTGGCCTAGAACCCTTTGAAAGCTCCTCCCCTTCCTCTCCAATGGCCGTCATTAGTTTTAGGTTTTGTTAACCCTAATAGATAACAATTAACATCTGATATAACCCTTCAAAATTCGGTGGTTTAATTACCCATAATTATAAAATGTCCAAAACGCCCTCCCGGGGTACTAATTAGGCCCAAAAACGCCCCGAGACCCAAACTAAACCCCCGGGTACACTTTTCTGACTATCTCGACCCTTCCAGACACTTTGATGCACTCAAAATGACCATACGAGCAACTTATAATTTATTCAATTTTTATAATAATAATTTAGTCTCGACACGACACAGGCGCGTCCCGACCTAAATTTTCATAATTGCCATTTTATTCACACGTGACAATTTTATAAAATAAATCTCATATATTACTATACTCATCCAGTAACATTCAACAAATTTCAATAATTACTAACTCTCGTCACGCTAGTAAATATTTAAAACAACATTCCGGATTAAAATTAAATTAATTATCTCAATTAAATTTAATTAATCCCTAAATTTAAAAGCCATAAAAATACAGGGTATTACATACTTTCCCCCTAATAACGGAATTTCATCCCGAAATTCGGAAAATAAGGCTTAACTGGTAGAACAATTCTGGATATCTTTTTAGTACGCAAACTATCTACATAGTAAGGCGCTCAATCACTATAGCCCCTGCTTCACGGCAAGCTTGTTTAACATTCTCATTGGAGACACTTCACATGGTGCTCCTAACCGACAACATTTGCATAGGTCACGTCTATACATTATAAATTTCCATTATCTCACTATCATTGGGAGGACGCACCTCACTACATGACAACTACTCGGATTCATTTATATACAAAACTCCCATTCTGAGAAAAACCATACGAACATTTGACCACTCTTATTCGCCTAAGACAGTAGTAGAATTCCACCATAGTTATCGAAGTTTTTTTTTTCTCGACCGATTGATTTTCCACTGACCTCTAAACATACGCAGAGGGAGAGTATTTAAGGTTTTTCCACACCAAACCTTCAATAAGCACCTCGTTCACGACAAACAAGTACGAGTGTTTCCACGGAATTCTACCATAATGTAATATCCTTCCCCAATTACCGCACTGTTCCACTTGTTAGCTATTCACCGTTGTGGAAACGAAATGATCACCAAGATTCTAAAATCACCTTCACGCGACTCCACTATTTGTTAATCACCGTGCTCCTATTCCCTGGCTAAGGGTGGTACATCCTACTTGAAACGAAACTTTATCTCCGTTGGTTCCTGAAATCCCATATTAACGGTGGGATTCACAAATCTCATCCCGATTCAGGAATTAAGACTGCGTCGTACCATGTTCTGTTGCAATCCTTCCTTCCAAAGGAAGTCTGGGGCATACTAGTTAATATTGTAAATCACCCCCAAGGAATATCGATCACTTCCTTCTCGGGCAACTTAATTCACATGTTCGGATGAACCCTTGATCTTGTTTTGAGGATGGTAACCCATCCAATAACTTTACAAACTTTATCGACCTCTTCCAATTACAGTAATTGTCGATAAACACAAAATCCTCTGGTTGATTCTCGTCTTCCGATCGAAGCCTACCTACGGGTGGTGCATGTAGAGACTACTCACTAAGTCCCGCTAAACATCGATTTTTCCTTGAACTGTCCCACATTAAGTGACACGTAATACTCCCCTTCCTTCCTTGGTGTATGCCGAAAGTTCCGACCCATGTTCTTTCCTCCACAATGCACACTTCTGGATCTTTTATTTCATACTAACATCATCACTCTTTGTATGCGCAAGTCGCTCTCACACTTGACCAATAACAACTCCGCTCTGAGTGTTCTTCCTAATAATAAAATTCTACTCTATTCAAGGAATACTCCTTCTTAAATGGCTTCCCACAGCCTTCCAATCAAATTAGGGTGTGCTATTCTAATTGCACACTTATGCATGGATTTTTGGCCCTCATGTGACGTTTAACCCACTCTATCACTTCCACTTCGTTATGATAGTCCCACAAAATATAAGGAATAGGGCATTCAAGTTCCATGACAACAAAAGAGGGACAACAAATCTCAAACTTCTTAAAATAAGTTCAATAATTTTCTCAAATAGGTACAACAACAAAAATAAATCACTAATGCTCTATTCATAAAAATAAATACAAGTCATCTCCTTTTGTATAATAAAATTCTTTCCAGATAATCCATACTAACAATCATCCCAACTCTTTATTTACATTGTGTTCTGAACGCGGTTACAACACTTGGTTACTCTCAATCACCCTAGAAATCAATTTTTTTTAATCCTCTTCATCATCATTCCACCCATTAACTCGTGGTGATAACACCAAAACTTTCAATGCTTCCTTACCACACAATCCGGCTCCAGTGGCTTTTAAATCATGATTTAACTTCTAACTTATAGTTATAATTACTTGATCCCATTTCGATTGGGGTACCGAACTCACGGAATAATGACCAAACGTCTCCCTATTTCCAACCTTACGCTAAGTTTCATGCGTGGGATGTCTCGCACAGCAAAATCCAAACAAGGAACCCCCCCCGATACACTACTACCTAGCATTGTTGGTATCGAAATCCGTTAGGTCCTTCGCCCATAGCATGTACCCCTTTATTCCATCTCTTGACAGAAAAGTTACATTTCCTCCTGTAATTACACTTAACAAAGAACATTTCACCAATTGCACTATCGTTCAGTATTGGTTGGTGGTAATTGCATTCCACAAACCTTGAATACATACAATCGAAATTCTCGAAATTCCGTTCCCTAATAATAGGGTTATAACTCTTAACTCCCACATCTCTAGAGGATAGATATAACAATGCACTCTTCCTATCACTAAGTCCTGAGTGCTAAACATAATACTGAGTTAAATCTTTTTGCTCAACGGTAAACCCGATACATACTAAATCGTAATGATAAAGTCTATACATACATTGGCATCGAATATCTTGAGTCCACTATCTCTCCGAAGTCTCTAGGATAGAGAGTAATAAGTGCGAGTCCGACCTTCTTGGAGGTGAAGCCTCGCAAGAACAAAAAATATGCTGCACTAACGCAACCACTCCGATAGCCTTGCAATAAATGCCCACTATCGTACTAACCATTTCTATAACATTTTATCAAAGATAATATCATACTCGCGTATCACATCATTACAACGAGTAACCTCGATAAGGTGCATAACACTGTTAATTTACTCATCCATCCTCCACGGACAGCACTAAAGAAAAATCTCGCTACACTAGAGAAAAATATTCACATAATAATAACGTTATAATTATATGCATTAAACTCGTCTCACATGCTAATATAGTAATGAAAAAAATATAGTGACTCGCTCGTGTCACATAAACACGCCTCATCCTTTGAGGATACAACTTATACTTCCACATTGGCAATCGTCTTGACTGCCCAAATGGTTTTCGGACGTAACACATCTGTCCAAACCAAAACAAAACTACTTTAATCGTTGTCTTTTACTAGGCACCGTATTCTTGTCCATTTACTCACTTAGGAACATATTATCGCGTGCGATCTCACTCCCCACAAAATACCTCAACCCATAATCCACTTATCACCTGTCCTACTAACCAGGTTAGGATTTGTCCTCCTCTCGGACTTTAGTAGAATCGATTCCGGTTGGCTACCCCAGTTGTTCCTTTAGCCTTTTAGGCCATAAAGGACATGTCACTGTCTATAATAGTCCTTACTGAATTTACCATCACTTGGTAAGAATTCAACTATCCGAATCATTTAAATGGGTCCCCTGATGAGTATTCACACCCTTTTGTGGTGCTACACCACCACCGTTGTATTCAGTCTTATTCTCGACTAAATTCTTCGATTCTTTAGCTTTCCACACAAAGGAGCATTACCATCTTTATTGACAAAATACGACATTGTCAACCCCTGATTCGGGCGTCCCTCAGAATTTCCTCTTTGAGTGTTATCAATTCTCATTACGAGTCGATCTCCCACTTGGAGTCATTTCCTCCACCTGTATCTACATCTGCCGATACAAAATTTGCTAACGGTTAACATTCATATTCGCAAATGGACCCCTGTCATGCCCTCCCGCGACGAGTTCAGAACCACTCTCGCTTCAAATCCTGAACAGTTGAGGAAGGAACATACGGTCAACACTGTACCTAAGGTTCTCTTATAGGCATAGCATTATACTTCTAAATTGGTAGTTGACTCCCATCATTATAACTTCGTTCGGACGACCAAGAAAACTTTCTCGAAATTTTCACTTTCAGTTAGCCACACTCCGTCCTATATCTAAACCTTTGGATACTTTACCTCCTTCGATAAACACATACAATTCCCGCATTTCTAGAATTCTCACTGATAGTTCTTTACACGTTTTGTAATACGTTGGGTGAGTTTACCCATCGCACCTCATTCGACTATAGCAGCATTTTGGAAATCATGGTTGCGCCTTAGTCATCTTTCTAGTCATGGCTTCTCATGCCCTAATGGAGGTGACCTCGACAACGGTCATCATCCTCGAATATATTTTACCACCTCAACTGAGCCCAGCCTCCTGAGGTCCGCTTAACGGTCCTCTTCTGACATCCATCATCGCTCGGCACACGCACACATCCGAACAAAACTAGAATTCACTAATGTATACACGTTATAGTAGGAGAATGAATTCTCATAAAGAAATAGACAATCCTAAATATAGGGATCTATATCAAATAAAGAAACGCTGAAAGCTTAATAAGCCGCACAGATCCTAAATGACACTTGAACTTGATGCTCTGATACCACCTGTGACACCCCGCCTAATTAAATACCGGGCGATCACTACTTTATTAAATTAAAATCAAGGTGAACAGTTGATTCATTCTTAGCATCATTGTCGCAAAAATAACTTTTCCAATTAAACACCCTAAATAATTAAGCTAAGTGTCAAAAAACATTTAAAACCTTATTTCCATTTTATTAAATCCAATTATAAAACCTTTAACAATTAACATTTTAAGAGTCACACATTAAGAATAAAAATGAACATTCAAGAGTTTAACCATCAATCATAAATTCCAACATTAAAACACTAAAGGACAACATTTAGACAGTAATAAATCCCGAAATAAGGATACTGAAATTAAAAGAATTACAATCTCTGACAATACCAACTAAATAATGGAAAAGGGCGACACATGCCCCCACTGGATAAAACTGAACTAGAAGTAGAGTCAACAATGAGGTCGTCTAAGCAATGGCCTGCAACTCCCACAAAAGTACAGCGCGTTCCATCCAAACAATCCTAAGTATGACGCCCCTGTGGCTGGCCACCTATAATACACATATATATATACACAAGAGAGCAGAGGTAATAGCAAACGGGTCAGAGCCCGAATGTAAAACCGTTTTAAAAATAGTTAGCAAGTATTTAAAATGCTTACCGGCTAATGCAACAGTCATATTAGTATGCGAAACTCTCTTGAGAATTCTCACCTCTCATCTAGTGTTCACGTCTACCATACTAATGAATCCTGTATACCTCTCTAACTTATTATCCATAAGACTTGACACGTGAAATTTAGGTTATGATATTCACTTTAGGAAAATCTATCTCTTCAAAATTTCTTACGTTATTTAGAAAAATTTCGTATTGTTATAACGTTTCCGAATACTTATAGTGAAGTTGATTAAATTTCATACTTAACTTAACTACTATTTCACTTAGTAGAAAGTTCTCACATAGATATACGTATATATATTAATTACTCGAATAATATATATACAAACAACACCCCACATAAAAACTATGGTGCTAGACATCCATATATAAGTATATATATACCAATCACTCATAAATTATATATATACTAACGGCACCTCACATAAAACTATGGTGCTAGCATACTTTGCTATCCAATCCCCGTCTCACTCGTACTAAGGGAAATACAAGTTCGGAATCACTCTCGAACCGTATTAACACATACACAAACAAAATTGAGGCGAAGCATAGATTCCAAGTCTCTAAGAGGATAGCACATGCCCCCACGTCTCTTAGGACCGTCTGAAATATCGATTCGATAGCCTGTACCAAGGATTTCTATCTTCTAGGGTACGAGTCAATATCCCCCATAAAGGTCCCATCGAGATAAGACTGTCCCAACGCGGTAACCTCAGGGATAGCAAGGAGCGCGGGCAGGATTTTCACACAGATATAATATATGCATAATCACACAGTCATATATATACATGTATTCACATCCACATTATTAAATTTTGGTGCGCTCACGAACCATAATTATAATTATCCGTTATTACACATTTTACTCAATTATATCTTATAACGGACCCATCCGTTTTATTCTCGTAATAATTTATTCTAAACTCACTTCTCGTCACTCGAAGTATTCTCTTTATCTAAGTACAATTTCAGTAGGCCCTCTCTCGCCTTCTAATACAACTTATTAGATGTATCGATTATTTAATTAACGCACGTATGATTTATTAAGTATGAAAGTCTCCCCGTTTACCCTTTATTTCCCTTCACATTAAAGTCCCTCATTATGGGATTTCTCTTGACCCTACTGGTCCTTTTTATGTTCCAATATGTTCTAGCAATCCTAATCAAGGTTTACTACGCATAAAATCGAATTAAGCTAACACGAGCAAAAATGTAGTTTTCCCAGGAGGGGTCGATCGATCGATAGAAGAGGGTTGATCGATCGAACCGTCGATCTATCGATGCTCTGGGCTCGATCGATCGATCAAACATGTATGGCAAAATCTGCAGAATACCAGTTATGGGTTCTATCATCCAAACTCATCAAATTCCAAACTTTAAACTCCCAAACTCCTAGAAATTGATACCACAAACATAATAAACCCAAATGAGTAATAATCTATGTAAAGCATGCGAGTTTGCATCATAAATCATGGGTTAAAAGGGCCAAACTCTATATAATTCTCATGAACCCTAATATTTTCTTTATCTTAGTTTCTTTTTCCAGATTTTCTATCACTAATACCATGGAAATTCGTGGTTCAACCTCTACATGTGAAATGGATTTCCAGAAATATGATCTCCATCTCAACAACATGATATTTTTATCTCCAATTAACGTTTTTCTTCAAGAACAGTACTTCTAATCAACCTTAAACTAATATAAAATGATGCATTAACTTGATAAAAGAAAGATAGATACTTGCCTGGAAATTTGATCTCTGATTTGTGGAAGAAAAAAGTGTGGTTGTGATCCCTTCGCGCGATCTACGAATTGTCGGTGACGGCGGTGCAATCGGAGGAGTTCTTGGCCTAGAACCCTTGGAAAGCTCCTCCGCTTCCTCTCCAATGTCCGTCATTAGTTTTAGGTTGTGTTAAGCCTAAGAGATAACACTTAAAATATGATATAACCCTTGAAAATTCGTGGGTTTAATTACCCATAATTATGAAATGTCCAAAACGCCCTCCCGGGGTACTAATTAGGCCCAAAAACGCCCTGAGACCCAAACTAAATCCCCGGGTACACTTTTCTGACTATCTCGACCCTTTTGGACACTTTGACGCACTCAAAATGACCATACGAGCAACTTATAATTTATTCACTTTTTATAATAATAATTTAGTCCCGACACGACACAGGCGCGTCCCGACCTAAATTTTCATAATTGCCATTTTATTCACACGTGACAATTTTATAAAATAAATCTCATATATTACTATACTCATCCAGTAACATTCAATAAATTTCAATAATTACTAACTCTCGTCACGCTAGTAAATATTTAAAACAACATTCCGGATTAAAATTAAATTAATTATCTCAATTAAATTTAATTAATCCCTAAATTTAAAAGCCATAAAAATACGGGGTATTACAATTTTCAGAAGTGTTTAACCAACTCCTAAAGTTCGGGCTGAAACTGCCCTCACAGATGGTCATTGATTGCCAAATGTTTCGTACGCTGTTCTTGGAAGCACAAAAATGGGCACGAGAGTCAGATTGATGGGTAGTACCAACGGATGAAGTTAGCTTGGATGATGTCGTCCGGATAATGGCAGAATTATTCAGACAAACCAACAACATTTGCAGTATAACTGAGTTACTTGATACTCTGAAGCTATAAAGGCGCCTGGTCCCCTCACCGTTACACATCCCCAAAGAATGGGATGGCTTGTATGAAGAAGCCGTTGAAGTTACGGAATGCATCAACTTTACTCGGAAAGACAGAATTGTTACCAACGTATGGGGGAAGAATTCGAAGATTCGAATGAAGAGAAAGCTTTAGAGAAAACTGGCCCGGTAGCCGACATGTGTGGAATGATATCATTTTAATAACTCCTCAGAGAAATAAACAAGGTAGCAGAATAACTCGAGATCGACGAGGAAACAGGGTTCATGTTCTTACCTTCTTCAGTAAATCACATAACCAGATCAGGGAGGCATTACTAGATCCCAAGCTCACTACCAGCTACTGACAAGGGGAAGGGCGTGATAAAACTTCCTATGCCAGAGATGACCCTCAAGGAGAGCAAGATCCTCGATCATCTAAATAAAACTCAAGCTAACATCACTCTATGGGGGCTTTTCATGTCTTCTCAGCTACACAAAAATTCTTTGATCATGTTGCTCACTAGACCCACAGTTCATCCTTCTACCGCACCAGAAGAAGCGATAAATTTTGTCGAATCCTTGACCTATACCCGAATGCTATACTTTTTCGAAGAAGAAATCCCCAAGATTGGGCCAAACCACGATCATGCACTCAATATCTCCATCGAAGTTATGGGGAAGGTTGTACCACTCTCTCTTGTCGATAATGGATCCGCCCTGAATGTTTGCCCACTGAGAACCTTCAAATGTTTAGAACTAAAAGAAAGCGACCTCGCTCCAACTTCCACTGCTGTGCGTGCCTATGATAATACCCGTCGGGAGGTGATGGGATCCATAAAGCTTGTAATAGGGGCTGTCCCTATAAAACCTATCGTTGAATTCCAAGTTGTTGATATCCCAGCCTGTTTCAACCTATTGCTAGGATGACCTTGGATCCACAGTATCATGGGCTTGTCTTCCTCACTCCATCAAAAATTAAAGTTCTTCGCCGACGAACGGGTCATTACTATCGTGGGCTATGACGACAATGCCGATGGTGCAAGTACAAGCAGTCCAATCCTTGAGATACATCACGGGTAAAATGATATGCTCCTATCAGGATTCTGAGTTGAACCACTTCTACTCCCGACAGGGGATAACTTCAAAGAAAGGGTTTGTCCAGAATACGACCCTCATGGCAACACCAATGTGATTCAGATGTTCATAAACATTCACTTCATGCCCGGACTTAGGTTAGGACAAAGACAACAAGGGATACTTGAGCCGATTGAACTAAAGAAGGCTTTTCCTCCCTATGGTTTGGGGTATCAACCATCAGAACAAGAGCTCAGAATGATCCACCAGTCTCGATCAAAGAGGAGACTAGACTGCGTCTAGACTATCCCAGGTGATTCCTTGAACAGACGATTCATCAAAGAGGGTGAGGACTTACCCTTTTGCGGCTTTCATGAAACATGGTATGACCATATAGACAAGAAGATAAATCCTGGATTGGAGATCTTCTTCCAAGATAGCTACCCATGGGTCGAGAGTTCCCAACACCATGAATAACCGCTCATCAAAGATACCGAAGAGATTGAGGAAAATGACTCTGAAGATTCCTTCAACTTACCGACACTGGGGCTAACACTCTACATGGTTCATTCAGGCACTACATCACTGGATCCATCCCACCTGATTAAAGCTACTGATACACCTCTCCTCAGTTGGCATGCTGATCCAGTTCTACCTGCTGAAATCTCCCCTAATCCTAATGTTTACCCTATTTCTTCTTTTATTGTCTATCCTTGTTCAAATGTAATCGAGTCCTCTTTTGACGAGGTTCTCAGTGCTGTTTTTTCTATCAATGAAATAAACAAAGATTTTGAGTATCTTGTTGTGCCTTATATTAACTGTTTGGATTCTAATCAAACTTTTGATGATGATGATTTTGTAAATGAACAATTCTTAACTGATCTAAATAAGGTTAATAATAAACAACATAACCGCATTCAAGTTAATGAAGAAGAGAGTGTTGTTTTTAAACTCGGTTCTAGTAGCCAACTGCGCGAGATTAGGATAGGGGCTACCCTTGACGAGCATGAGCATGCACAACTCGAAGAATTGCTAAAGGAATTTATGGATGTCTTCACATGGTCCTACAATGATATGCCCGACATTGATCCTAAAAAGCGTAGCACGAGATTCCTACTCTCTCAGATTACAAGCTGGTTAAATAAAAGTTGAGAAAGCTCTGCACCGAATGGTCGCTCAAAGTCAAAGAAGAGGTGGTCAAACGGTTGAATGTAGGATTCATTCGTGTGATCGAATATCCCACATGGCTAGCCAAGATAGTGCTTGTGCCAAAATTAGGAGGAAAAGTTTGGTTGTGTGTAGACTATCGGGATTTGAACCAAGCCTATCCAAAGGATGATTATCCGCTACCCAATATCGACATGATCGTGGATAACATAGCCCGTCATGCTCTCAAGTCATTCATCGACGGGTTTGTCGGATACAACCAAATCAAAATTCACCCAGACCACCAAGAAAAAACCGCATTCATCACCCCATGGGGAACCTTTTGCTACACCGTTATGCCATTTGGTCTCAAGAACACTGGGGCTACCTACCAGAGTGCTGCCACAACCATCCTGCACGATCTGATTCACAAAGAAGTTGAGGTATATGTGGATGATATGATTATTAAGTCCAAAACTAGAGAGGGTCATGTTCCTGCTCTCCGAAAGTTCTTCGAGCGACTGCGACAATATCAGATGAGACTCAATCCGCAAAAATGCATCTTTGGCGTTACAAAGGGAAAAATCTTAGGATTCATGGTCAGTGAGAAGGGGGTAGAAGCATATCCTGCCACGCTGAAAGACATACTCGAGATGCCACCTCCCCGAACAGAGAAAAAAGTTCGAGGCTTCCTTAGGAAATTGCAATACATCAGCCAGTTAACCTCCATCTGTGAACCTATCTTCAAACTCCTCCGAAAGGATTCAACTAAGGTTAGGAATGAGTCCTGCCAAGAAGCTTTTAACAGAATCAAATAATATCTGACCCAACACCCGGTACTCATTCCACCACAGCCTGGTCTCCCCTTTCTCTTATACCTAACCCAACACGCAAAGAAAGAGTTATGTACTATGCCAGTCGCAAATTGGTCAGATGAGGTTAACTACACCGCTTTGGAAAAGGCGTGTGTCGGACTTGTCTGGGTCACCGAAAAGTTGCGGCACTATATGCTTTCCTTCCCCATCAAACTTGTATCCCGAATGGAACCCATCAAATACCTGCTCGAGAAACCCGCTTTATCCAGCCGAATGGACCGATGGTTGATGCTCCTAGCCGAATTTTATATCGTGTACGTCACGTAGAAAGCCATGAAAGGAAGAGCCGTATCTAACTACCTCGTTGATCACCCTGTAGAAGAAGCCGATGTCCGGATCTCTGAATTCCCAGATGAAAACATCTTTTGCACTTCTCAAGGCAACCTCCGATGGAAAATGTTCTTTGACGGCACTACCAACAAAAAGGGATATGGCATTGGGATACTCTTGATTGCCCCGGATGACTCCCATATTCCCATCGCCATCAAATTGGATTTCCCCTGCATCAATAACATAGCTAAATACGAGGCATGCACGGTAGGCCTCAACGTTGCTCTCGAAAAAGGTATTCAATGCCTAGACATCTACAGGGATTCCTCCCTCATCATCGGTCAGGTGCTCAGAAAGTGGAAAGTCAAGTACGAGAAACTCCAACCCATCCATGACCACTTAGAAGAACTAGCCTCCCAATTCCAAGATATCGCCTTCCATTACCTACCTCGAGCAAAGAATAACCTATCCGATGCCCTTGCTACCCTGGCCTCCATAGTCGACATGCTTGAAGGAATAACAATGACCCCCTTCCTTGTTCAAAAGAAGGACAAACCAAACTACTGCCACCACATTGAGCTTGTCACCACAGAAGATCCCGAGATAGCCAATTGTTTGTACTATAATATCTGGAGCCTCCTCAAGCATGGTAGGTATCCCGAGGGTTCCAACAAGAAAGATCTAGTAACCCTTCGAAAACTGTCCGCCCAGTACATCATCTGTCACAAATCACTGCTCAAACGAAACTTTGATGGAACTCATCTGCACTGCATCGGAGGGGATGACATTGAAAAGATAATGTAAAAAATCCGTAGCGGGGAATGTGGACCCCATATGAACGGTCACATGCTTGCCAAGAAGATCATTCGACAGGGCTACTACTAGACCACTATGACCCAGGATTGCACCGCCTATGTCCGGAGATGCCCCAAATGCCAATAATTCTCTAACCTTCAGCATTTGCCTCCGCACGAATTATACAACATGAACTCTCCCTAGCTTTTCTCCACCTGGGGCATCGACATCATAGGGAAGGTTACACCGAAGGCTTCCAATGGGCATGAGTTCATCCTAGTTTCCATTGATTACTTCACCAAATGCGTTGAAGCTGAGTCATACATAGTACTGAACGCTAAGAAAGTGGCCAAATTGATCAAGAAAAACATCATCTGCAGTTATGGGGTCCCGCACGAGCTAGTATCAGATAATGGGTTGCATTTCGAGGCAGAAGTCACAGAAGTGGTCAATGAGTATGGGATTCATAGACACAAATCTTCCCCTTACCGACCTCAGACCAATGGTGGAGTTGAAGGCACCGATAAGAACCTCAAAGCCATCATCAGTAAGATGACCGAAAGCTATCGGGATTGGGCCGACCGGATCCCGTACACCCTTTGGGGCTATCGAACCTCAATTCGAACCTCAACTGGGGCTACCCCTTACTCTCTAGTCTACGAAATGGAATCAATCATACCCGTGGAGTTAGAAATACCCTCGCTACGTGTCATGCTGGAAAGCAAGGTCAGCGAAGAAGACTGGTGCCAAAGATGCCTTGATGAGCTGACCCTCCTAGACGAAAGGAGATTAAAAGCACTATACCACATACAAGGGTACCATCGCCAAATAACGCGTTCATTCAACAAGAGAGTCAAGGACCGCGATGTCCAAGAAGGGGACCTAGCCCTTAAAGAAATCATAGAACCTATCTGCGACCCCAGAGTGAAATTCAAACCCGATGGGGAAGAGATGGCCCGTCCAGTCAACCTGGATCGTGTCAAGAAGTTCTACCCCTAGTCTGAAATCTCGGCGCGCTACGACTCTTCTCATCTCCCTTCTATTCTAAAAAAAAACACTCTCCGTTTCTCCCTTACCCAGAACTACGTGGGTCTGATCCTCTGCAAAAAACCATTTTCAAACAAAATTAAAACTTTTCAAAAACCCCAGAGGTACATAGGCAGCTCATACACCTTACATGAGTACGACCCATTCTTTTTCACAAAATACTATTCTTTTCTTATCTCCGAGAACAAACGTCAATTCTAACATATATTTGAACAAAAGGATTATGTATACCTTAACGATCGATATAGATAATTCAAACAACACAAACTCATCAAAGGCACAGATAGATGATCAGAAACTTGTTTATTTCCTTAATAAGAAATTACAGTAAAAATTACATAAGAAAAGGAATGGATAACTCCCTTCCCCCACATTCCTAGAAAGCCATAACAAAATCCACACATTTATCCCCTATTACACAATAAACTCTCTAGGAGTCCTACCCATAGCTACAAGAGGAGCCTGCTTCGTTATCATCATCTGCATCCTGGGGTCCCCAAGTTTCCCCTTCCTGAATAGAGTGTCGCAGACACTCCATGGACCGATAGGCTCGAACCATCTTCGAAAAGACCACAACACCTCCTTCCATGGTGTCAAAAGAAACAAACCACTTATGTCCAGTCTCCACTGCCAACATCTTGCTAACTACTTTCCTCTAAAACCACTTCATATAATCCCCAGGGATATGCCAAACCCTCCCAACAGACTGAGAGGGACGGGTCGACGGACGTCGATTCTCCCACAGAGAGCCAAGCAGCAGACGCAGACGCTCGGTCAAATCCTCTACCGAAAATAAATTTAGTGTCCGAGGTGGCAAAACTTGTGCCTAGACAAATTGGCGTAGCATCCACTAAGGGAAATTGAAAGAGGACTGTCTGAAACCAACCAACCGCACATACGGGTATTCTCCTAGCTCCAGAATAGGAAGCAACTGTCCCCACCAAGGCACTAACCAGTACAAATTCCGAGCCCCATGCTCCACAAACCAATTCTCCTAGCTCACAATATCCAGGCTAACATAGAAAAAGTGATGCGAAAAGAATTTGGGTACAACTGACAAAGGATATTCTGGAAGAGTCACTAGGCGGAGTTTTTCAGACAACCACATGAATAGCATCACGGGGATACCTCGCAGGAAGTCAGAACGACCTTCTCGCCAGGTATCCAGACCATTCAGGGTCTCCGCCAGTATCACCGCCGCAGGATTGCGATGGTATGACATCCATGAAGATATGGCTGCAAGTTACAGATCCACCAGCAGTTCCCCAGTCACCACCAGTAATTTTGAAACCAAGCCTAGAGCAACGGCTCCAGCGTATCAAGCATCGCCAGCTTCCTGCAAATGCACGGACTATAACACCGCCGGGAGAAAAATCATTCCTCCAACAACTAGTGATCTATCTGCCGAAGGCGAAATAAGAAGAAGCCCAACCAACAAATCCCTGGGAGAATGGGAAAATTCTAGTAAAGCCGCAGCAACACTGGGATTTATCCCAGCATGACAGAAAATTCCTCGTAGGTAGGACAAACTTCATCCAACCCAAAGCGGAATAAATGGTCTTAGGGGTACCAAAAATGTACCGCCGCCATCAGCATGTTCCACTCTATGGGCAGATTGCGCCATAAAGAAACTCGACGCATGTTGAAAGCATAATAGTCGACGTTTTAAGAGCACATCGCTTCCAAGGCTTCGAGGTAATTTGCAAACTCAATGCTACCAGGGAGAGCCATCTTGCAAGACTAAGAAACAGTAAGAATATGAAGGTGTGATAGAAAAACTTCACCCCTACCCTTTTTATTCATGAGAACCCTCACAAGAGACATAATCCCTGTAGAAATCGGAGGGAATCCTACCCCACAAAAGTACCAAAGACTGAAGAGGGAACTAATCAAAACTTTGAGTTGATGGGACTGGACTTGACTGCCGATAGGCAGGACAAGGTGCTTGCCGATCGGCAACCCCCTACTCTTGGAAATTTTCCTTTTTCCTCTTTTGTCAAAATAAAAAAAAGTCAAAATAAATTGACATTCTCAATAGAATTTCAAAAATCCCCTTCTTATCTTAATAAAAATTTCTTTCAAAATCCCCAAAACATCTCTTTTTACGGTCTCAACAGCAAAGTAAAAAGCGCATGTGCATGCATTCACTCATTCATCATTAACAAAAAATAATAAAGAAATCCCACTGCATTGCATCTATATATGTTCTTCTGTGTTACATCAATTTTTGCAAGGAATACAAGAAAAGCAAAAAATAACGGGACTCCGTCCGAACCGACATCCTCTCTCTCTCACCCACCCTTCAGCCCTCTCCCTAAGAGCTTCCACCCCAGCGAAACGCTCTCTTTCCCCTACGGTGAGATGATCCACCACCGCTACCTATGCCATATTCCTCTCCGGACGAAGCAGACGGCACCAAGAAAGAAGGAATCAGGACCGCATCCTGAATATGGGCAGTCGCCGAAGAGATCCAGTCTCTAATATCCCTCAGCCAAGTGGTCGACACCCGAACTTACTGCAGAGAGAAAGAGAAAAAAAAAATCAGTATTAAAGGGGAATCAAAAACAGAAAAAGAACCAAAAAAGAGCAAGAAGGTATACCACAGGATGAAGAACCTCCTCGGTCAAACCCAAATCCTCTGGATCCATTACATGAGGATGGTGCAACATAGGCACCATCCCTCCATCAGCTTGCCGAATGTTGTACGAAGGAGTGTGCAATCTCAAGAAAGGAACCTCTGAAGCCGTCACCGCCACCGTCGCCGGACCACCGCCACTATGGGAGGACCCCACCGCCTGACTCCAACCTGTAGGAGGGAAAACCAAGGCATCATATATGCTGGGCACCATCAAACAGCTCGTCACAAAATCCATATAGTCATACGGCACGACCGTATAAGTATACAACAAGTAGGAGTCACCGATCATCACCGCGATCCTCGCATCCTCTAGCATCAACCGCTCCCACCTCATGGACATAGGAGGCTGCGCAGGTGGCCCCACCACATCCTCATCAACAATATTTCGAACCACCCGCTCCCTGAGATACCAAGAATGGCCAAACTCATGCGCCAGTAAGTGCCGCATCTGCGCGTTCACCCCAATCACCCTCGTATCCTGAATGGCTGTCCCCCAGGGGTAAAAGGTCACCTGAAAATCCCCGAGCAAGCATAAGTCAATACAGAATAAGAACATGCCAAAACCAAGACTGAAAAGGAAAGAGTCTTACCCTACCACTAGTTAGGCCATTCAAGACCTGACGCGCTGCCTTCAGAGAGAGAGATCCATTCGACTGTCGATTGGCCTTCCGCCATCGATACAATGGGCAGAAGTCCCCAACAGTCTCGTCCTTCAGAGCGATCACCTGGGTATTGCACCCAATCACCTAATAGAACCACATCTGCCAAAGACAGTAATTCACAATAAAAAAAAGAGATGCATAATGAAAATGCGAATGCATGAAAGGAAAATGAGAAAAATTAAAGAAATACCTCGAGGAGATACGTGGATCCAGTAAAAGTTTTCCGGTAGCACCGGCTGAATGCATCCAAAGAAAAATAGTGGGTCGCCAAAGTCAGGCTCCCCCAATCGTACAGAGGGATGTTCGAAAACATCCTCAACTAAGGTAAGAACCACAAATGGACGACGTCGTCACTCGACGCCACAGTGAAGCCTCCCAGCACCAGCAAAATGAACAACCGAGCCATCTGCCTCACTACAACCCATCCTCCACATCGACCACCCTACTCAACAGAACATCCTTCAGCAAAGACAACTAGATGGAATCCCCAGAGACTATCCTCCCTACGTCACCAAGTGCTTCAAGCACTGCCTCCGACCTCACCCTCAGAGAACGATCCAACTCTATCTGCTCTCCGTCACAATCCAACCCCAACAGCTACTGCACGTCTATGGGAGTCACCATCATCTCACCAAAGCCGAAATGGAAGGTGTGGGTAGTATCCCACCATCTCTCCCCCAAAGTGCACAAGACCGCTGTCGATCGAGGCGTCTCATCCAACGCAGATGCGAACCTCCCAAAACCTGCTGATGATACCACCCAACGCATCATGGGTGGAAGATTCTCCCATACATCCTTAAGCCACATCGTCCCATAGGCACGCATGTTCTTTAAAGATATATCCGACTGTTAAAAGGAGAAACCTTGTCAAAATTCAAGAAAGGAAAAATCACCAAATAGAGAGAGGAATGCCAAAAGTCAGGTTACATACATAACCACCAGGGCTCACCACCTTAGAAGACCGATGACGCGATGGCTCTCGTAGCAAGGTATGCTCATCCGCAATTGGCTCGAATGCATAAAAGGAGTTATCACTCCCCAAAGCAAGAGGCGCCTTAGCCCTCCACTCCACATTCTCCCAGTCATCAACATTCAACCATTCCCTATGCGCTGCAGTGCTCACAAAGGCAGCCATTTCTTAGAGATCGGAATGCTAGAACGATTTACAGAGGAAAATCGCAGAGAGAACGAAAGCAAAGAGCTGTGAAAAATGAAGTGAAATCTCCCCCTTTATATAGGATTCCAAGCGTCATGCCGATCGACATCGACCCCCCACCCACCGATCGACACTGTCCCCTTACCTTCCAGAAGCAACCCAAAAGTCCGCGCCACTACCGAATGGCACATCCTGCACCATGCCGACCGGCACCCTCTTGAAATTTCATACAAAAATTCCCAGAAAATACCAGAAAGCCCTGAAAAATCCTCAAAAAATTCCTACAATTCCCAGGAAGGATTTAGAACATTTAGACCAAGAAAATTTCTCACTCCCTCAAGCGAAACCCCCATTTCCCCAGCAAAACTCCTCCCAGCGACGTCCCCGGAGGATCTCTAAAGGTCTCAAACCTCCTCGAGCAATACGTCCAATACCTGGACCACCTAATCACTTCCCTAGTGATGCTTATGACATCAAACTCGCCTCTCCTCCGCAGATAAAAAACACTTCCCCGACAATCAGCTCCCCGGCTCAAAACAACATCACGAGGTAATTTCCCTAGCGGAACTCCAAAAAGTTATTTTCAAAGTCTCCAAAGGACACACTATGTATTCCCCAGATCATTCCCCAGCGAAACCCAAAATCCAATCTTCATCCTCTCTTAGGTCAGAATTGACCTCGGTCTTGGATCATCACCCCAGTTAGGTCAGAATTGACCTCGATCCTCGGTTGTCACATCTCTTAGGTTAGAATTGACCTCGATCTTGGATCATCACCATAGTTAGGTCAGAATTGACCTCGGTCCTCGATCGTCACCTCTCTTACGTTAGAATTGACCTCGATCTTGGATCGTCACCATTGTTAGGTCAAAATTGACTTCGATCCTCGGTCGTCACCTCTCTTAGGTCAGAATTGATCTCGGTCTTGGATCATCACCATAGTTAGGTCAGAATTGACCTCGGTCCTCGATCGTTACCTCTCTTAGGTCAAAATTGACCTCGGTCTTGGATCATCATCATAGTTAGGTCATAATTGACCTCGGTCCTTGGCTGTCACCTCTCTTAGGTCAGAATTAACCTCGGTCTTGGATCATCACCATAGTTAGGTCAAAATTGACCTCGGTCCTCGGTCATCACCTCTCTTAGGTCAGAACGGACCTCGGTCTTCGATCGTCACCATAGTTAGGTTATAATTGACCTCGGTCCTCGGTTGTCACCTCTCTTAGGTCAGAATTGACCTCGGTCTTGGATTATCACCATAGTTAAGTCAGAATTGACCTCGGTCCTTGATCATCACCTCTCTTAGGTCAGAATTGACCTCGGTGCTCGGTCGTCAACTTCAAGCCTTGAGAATTGGCTTCGAACTGCAGAATTATTCACCTCTACATAAGCCCATAGAATTGGCTTCGACCCGCAGAATTGGTCATCTCAACTTAAGCCCTTAGAATTTTCTTTGACCCACAGAATTGGTCATCTCACCTTCAAGCCCTCAAAATTGGCTCCGACCCGCAGAATCGATCACCCTCATCTTCAAGCCCTCAAAATCGGTTTTAACTCGCAGAATTGGCTTCGACCAGCATAATTGGTCATCTCACCTTCAAGCCCTCAGAATCAGCTTCGACCAACAGAACTGGTCATCTCAACTTAAGCCCAAAGAATTGGCTTTGACCCTCAGAATTGGTCATCTCAACTTAAGCCCTCAGAATTGGCTTCGACCCATAGAATTGGTCATCTCAACTTAAGCCCTCAAAATTGACTTCCACCCGCAGAATTGGTCATCTCAACTTAAGCTCGCAGAATTGGTTTCGACTCACAGAATTGGTCATCTCAACATAAGCCCTCAGAATTGGCTCCGATCCACCGAATCGGTCACCCTTATCTTCAAGCCCACAGAATCGGCTTCTATCCATAAAATTGGTTATCCCTAGCACACTCCTTAGGTCCTCTGAATCGGCCCCGACCCTCTGAATTGGTTGTCTTCGCTCCCTTAGGCCCTCAGAATCGGCCTCGACCCTCTGAATTGGTTGTCCTTGCTCCCTTAGATCCTCAAAATTGGCCCCGACCCTCTGAATTGGTCGTCTTCACTCCCTTAGGTCCTCAGAATAATCCTTGACCCTCTGAATTGGTCATCCTCGCTCCCTTGGATCCTCAGAATTGGCCTCGACCCTTTGAATTAGTCATCCTCCTTCAAAGCATCATGCGGGGTCTATTCGACGGCTATCATTTGCTCCAAAATCACCCGTCGAGGGGCTCTATAGACACCCCATTCTTTTACCTCCTAAAACTCTCCTTAGGTCCCTAGCACATCCCTTCATCACTAAAAACCCAAGTCATACCCCTGGTATTGACCAAGAAGCCATTAGGCACTCCCAGGTTCTGTTTGACCAAAAGTCAAAGTCTTCAGCTCGACTGAGATGGAATAAATCTCCAAAGGGCACTGAAACCCCTTTCCAACGGTCCATCCCGTGCGTGATTCCAACTTACCTTGCGGACGAATGACCCATTTCCCCTGAGACTCAATCAAGAGGCCACTGGGATCTCCTGAGCTCTGTTTTACCTATTTCAACTCTTCAGTTCGATAAATACTGAATGAATCTTTGAAGGGCACTGAATCCCCTTTCTAACGGTCCATCCCCTGCGCGATTCCGACTTACGGTACGGACGAACGATCCATTTTACTTCGAAAGGTCACCAAATGCTTCCAGGGCTCGACTGACCAAAGTCAAGTCCCTGAACCAGATCAAACTCTTTGGAATGTCTAACTACATCTCCTAACCTTTCTAACGGTCCGCCCCGTGCGCGATTCGGACTTACCATGCGGACGAACGATCCCGGGAACCCGAGAAAAGTCAACTCTAATGGACTGACGAATGCTTCCAAGCCATATTTGAGCTAAAGTCAACTCTCGAACCCGGGAAAAGTACAAAGTACTTTCTAAGGTCTCTAAGTTATCTTTCCAGTGGTCCACCCCGTGCGTGATTCGGATCAACGGTTTGCATTCTTCGGCCGATTTTCCAAAAAGGCCTGAAAGACACTGCCAAACGGTAGGTCCCAGACCCGGCCTATCGGCAGTGTGCCTAAATGCACCTGCTGAATGGAAGGAATAGGGCTATGCCGATCAAGAATTCCATGGGCCTATAAAAATGAGTCCTTGACCTCACTTGCAAGAGGAGCCCAGATCTAATAGAAATCACTCTCAGTAGATCCAGAAAACCTCTCTCAAAGTCAGCGTGATTTCTACACCCAAATCCCTTTCCCACCTTCACTTTTAATCATCCTTTTCATCAAACTTGGTGAATTCACTACCCTACATCCTCATCCAAGTCTAAGGGCTGCTCTCCAACATTCAGGATCAAGCTCAAGATGTTCAAGAAGGTCCAATTTCCTCAACTCTCTCCTTAAATTCTCATAAATTCACAATATCTTGTTTTATTACTTAGAACTTTTATTATCTCATCTCATAAATCCTAATATACTTTTTAGTTAGTATTATTGCATATCTCTTATTTTCATATAAATAAAAACCCAAAAAAAAAAACAAGAAAAAGAGGGTTTGCTCATAAATTCCAAACGGGAATACTCATACTTTTCTCACACTTTTCTCACCACTAAAACACTTTTTCTACACACTCACAAATAAGAGAATCCCCGGTTGGATTTATGGGATAAGCCCCACCCTCATTTTTTATGCGAACTACGTGGACTTTGATGCCTCTATAGGCTACGTCGGCGTTTCAGGGTAAAACCCTAGACTCGAGTCCTATTTTTTACTTTTTCTCTAAACTCCATTCTCTTACACTATATATATTTGTTCTTAGGGGCGTATCATTCCATGTTCTTTATCGTTCCCTCATAACGATTAACGTAAGGATGATCGCGTAAATCTTATTTTCTAATATTATTTTTATACCTTCCTACAGATGACTCGCTTTACCTCTTCCATGGTAGAAGTCGATGATTCCTATCTCCACTATATATACACATGCACACATATCAAGGGGAAAATAAAAGGAAAATAACAAATATCCATGAGAGACCGAAAGGGCGGAATGGGTGCCTAACACCTTCCCATTTCGTAACTTAGCCTCCGGACCCTTCTCGAATTATCTTGATTTTTTATGCACCAGTATGTCTTTGGATGCTGCCCCTCGGGATGGCTTCCTCTTTTCTTTTGTCTGTTTTGAGTAAAATAGACTCGCGACTCTAATCTCTCTACATCTTTCACCTCACCTCAAATGACGCCGACCGAAACTCTCCCGAGAGGGATGCACGGGACCCGAGGATCCTTCGTCACGCGGCGAGGATCGGGGATGGCCACACCTATTACATGTATCAATATATCATGGGATATGCAATGGAAAACTTACTTCCATTATTATTTATAAACATGTACACTTACTTAAATATATTTATTTTACCATTGTAGTTTATATGAATGAAGAATATTTTCATTTAAAAAGTCCAGACGATTTAGTAAAGTCATCAAAAAATTTAAGTAATAAACAACATAAGTTCAAAGGCATGGTTGTTTTAGAATGGATAAGAAATAGGGATTTTCTTGATCGAGTACTAGTAACCTACAATAGAAAAGGACAACCAATTGGTGTCATAAGGAAGGATTTCACAAGTTACAGGGGTCTTTTGGCAAGAACAATGTTGCTTATAACTTATCCAAGGTTGCATAGAGCCCCAAAGCCATTGAAAGAAAATTTATGGATAACTATGAAGGTAAATGCTAATAATTTATATTAGTGTAATTTGAGGTTTATATTTGTATTATTTCAATTCCGTTATGTAATATAATATTCATTGATTATAGGCTAAGATCGACATGGACCCCAAATCAAAGAAGGCAATTATATCTAATATTGGTTGTTTGTGGAAGAATTTCGAAGGGGAACTCACTAAGAGCTATATGAGGACATTTGTAAAGGATCCCGGTAATCTTTGGAAATATCCAAAAAAGTACAAAAATTGTATAGATCAAGAGGATTGGAATGCGTTTATAATAGAAAGACTATTAAAAAAGTTTGAGGGGTATATTAAATTCCTTTTATTATGTAAATGTGCATTGTTTATCCACGGTATGGTTAAATTCTTACATTAGCTATATATTTAATATGTATAAACTAAGTGATATACAACGAGAAATATGAGCAAAAAATAAGTTCAACCGCAAGCTTAGTAAGTTGGGATATATAGATCTTGAGGAAATTATTGTATGTGGTTGAATTCTTGTATTATTTGTAGAGTATACAACCATTATCACTTCATTGCGGAATTTTGTGTTGTGAACTTAATTTATTATAATTTTATTTTATAATTAGGATATAAAAAAAGAGGCATGGACATGCATCTGATGAGGATAATAGGTCTCTAATATGGATAATTTCTCGACAATTGAGAAATAGAGAATATCAAGATGATGCAACGAAGGTTGTTGGCAAAAAAAATTGTGAGTTTCTTTCAAAAGTTGAGAAAATATAATATTTTTTCATATAATATTTATAAATTTTGATATATATTATATATAAATAATTAAAAGAATATGATTTAACAACACTATTTGATTATTTTCTTTATTACAGGATGTTTTGAAGAAGCAAGTCCATGATGGGAGCTTAGTAAATCAAGGGACTTTAGATGTCTTAACCTTGGAATTTAGTACTCCAGAGCATAGTGGCCGAGTAAGGGGAGTAGGAAAATGAGTCACTCCTACAACTTAAATTCATATCCCTAGAATGAGAGTCTAGTCTTCGACAAGAAGAGGAGAAGGAAAAAGAAAAAGATAAACAACTTCAGGAAGCAATGGAAGAATTGAGGAAGTATTAAAGTATATCAATTACACCGTTGTAAATTGAGAAGATTTCCTCAAATAATAAAAAAAAGTGGTAATAAAAAATACGATAAGCATTCAATTTGAGGCAATCATTGATTCTCAATCCAAGAGGAAAAAACATAAGGTAATCACGTTATTTGTAAAACTTTATTAAATTTATGTCTCATACTTTACTATACTTTATTTTTGAATCTTTCATTTTTAAATACGACCAAAGCAATGTGAATAGATAATGTCTATTTCACCACCGGATCCTAAATCTAATATTGGGAAGGTTTGTAACAACTTTATCTAATCTAGTGATGTTTATTAGTATACATATTTCATTCATTATTCTTTTTGTTTTTTTATAAAAGGAAAACGATGTAGATTGGCATTGAATTCATGTCCAAATGTTGTTATGTCTGGAATGTTTTTTGATCATATTGCACCTAATGATACTATCAACAATTTTTGATTGAAGGATAGTTATATATGTGTATAAATAACTGATTTTCACTCTCAAGCACATCTTCCTGTACCAGTAGCTAATGCGGACATGTAGGTCATTAAAGACGCACACAATTAACATGTTGCTTGGCCTAAAAAGTTTTTGTTATACTGTGTTGAGATAAATTCCCATACCTTTTTCTTAATTCCATAGCATATTCGCAACCGATTGATATATACATATGCATATAACATAGTTTGTATAGATTTATGCGTATTCGCAGCCAATTTATAGATTTTACCCAACATTAGGTTGTATTTATATCTATAGGCAACATTTATATATACACTGTAGTGCACAAATATCTCTAGGTTGCATTTATATATACACATCAGTGCATAACATTCTCTCTCTCTCTCTCTCTATGTATATATATATATATATATATATATATATATATATATATATATATATATATATATATATAGAGAGAGAGAGAGAGAGAGAGAGAGAGATACACACACACACACACACACATGCTGTAGTGTATGATAGCAAAATTTTTCAAGGTACGTAATCGCAACACGACAGAAATTTCGAAAGGAGATAATGGCAAAACAGAAAAAAAATTCATCCCCCAACAAAAAAAAGTATAATTTGAAAAAAATTGGTTATAATATCCAAATTCGTTCGCTTAGCTAAAGGAAGGACGACAATAAATGTTCTATATATTATAAGTGTAAATTTTCAAAGTACTAAATCGCGAAAATTTAAGTCATAAAGTTTGTTTACAATAAAAATGTGTAAAAAATTAAGAACATTTGGGCAATAATTCATTTAAAACACAAATATTTCTACCTTGAATCAAACACCACCCAAATAAAACACAACACCATTGTCATCCTCCACCCACCAATTTTTTTCACTTTCAGGAATAATTCTTGCAACACAAACCATTAAGGACAACAATGGCTTCAGTTTGGCACTAATGAAATAGTTATATGAACATATACAATAAATAAAATATCTCAACACATTCTCGAGTTTATTGTGCATAACACAACCAACAGTAACCCAGGTTCACCTTTTTCATTCACCAACTTTATGAACCCACATTCTATTGTTCAGCACACGAATTATATCATATCACCATGATAGCTGGAAAATGTTAATAGCTAATTAATTAACATTGTTATAATTTAACAAAATCAAATACGGTTTAATCCTCTGGTGAGAAACCTCCTTTGCTAATAATGATAGCACTCAAAGGGGAACTACTCTGCACTTACGCTCACTAAATCAGTGGTCACTAATTTAGGAGGACCGAATAGATCTTTTTTGCCCTCGAAAAATCCATGACTCACATGATCATTGATAGACATTTGTAGTGAAAGAATTTGAATATAGAAAAAACCTCAAAAGGTCCATATATTTTGTTGATAGAGTATGTAGTGTCGAACGTTATCACATCACCAAAAGGCGCGTAATCAATAGTCATATTCACAATTGCTCAAAATATTTTTGTTATCTCCTCACAACTATCTAATTGAACCGAATAGCAGAACAATGGATCATCTAGTGTTTTTTTTAAATACCTTAGTAAGCTTTCTGGTTTTCCATATTCCACGTCTCTTTTGCTTTAATTAGCTCAATTTTTTTAATCATTGGCTGTCTCAATTGCTTTAATCATCTCCTCATCAAAATGCACCTGAAACAGTTATACCAACACATGATTTCACCATCAACAATTTTCCATTTCACATAATATGGGATATTGCAAATTTAATTAGGCCTTTAACTCACCTTTGTAGTCCAGCATTTTCCTTGGCCATTGTGGATTAATTAATTTCGTGTAGTTTTAATTCTTGATGAGATTGTATGGCCCATCATGGATCTTAACTTCAATTGTGCAACCACCATTTTTTATTAGAAACATCTACGTGCTCTATCCACATCGCAGTATAGTTAAACCACATCATAGTTCGACTGCAATATAAGTTTAGTTCAACTACATCACTGTTCAACTGCAATAGTCACAGAGTGACGGAGGACTTAAAAATAACTTACCTATGACACCCATGAAAAACACCATCGAATCTCTATATATTTGTGAACTACCGATTGAATCTGCAAATATAATTCAGTTAAAATATGAATTAATTATAAGTAGCAAAAGAAACGGAGCAACATTGATTAGTTATATATGAACAAATTCATTTTACCAAATTAGAGGTCTACCTGAGATTGATGCAAAAATATAAACTTATACCCCCCCCATTCAGAAAAAATGAATTAAAAGTGTTTGTTCAAGGAAATGCTCGTCATAAAATAGTTATAACCATAGCTTTGAAGTCCATTTTCACTTCATTCCCCACTTACTAGTTGAAAAAAATACAACCCCATTAATAAAACTGCATGAAGACAAACATAACATGTCCAAATAATAATTAAAGTCTAAATAAAAACATCAATCCAGTATTATGCTAATGGTGCTTCTTTTATATGATAACGGTCCCTAATTCTGATATAATTTACAAAACAAATGTGTATAATCCAAACATTAGCACCATTAGTACAATTAGCAGAACATGTGCCTAACGGTGCCTAACCCAAGTCATAATATCAGGCTTAGGAACCATTAGCAGAACACATGCCTAATCCACTGTTAAGAAATGTGTATGATATGATAACTTGTATTTTAGTTTCTTAAATATGAAAAATGTATGCTACAAATCTCACCTTAGATCATGATGTATGTTGACACTCAACACTCAGCTGTTGGCCTCATAACATAGTTGGACACATATGCACATCCATTACTGTTGTTAAATGTGATAACCTCAATGACCTTGTCAAACCAAATAGTAACGTAACATTTAGAGTTTAGTAAACAATAAAATATACAAAAGAAATATTTGACTTACTCAAAATTTATAGGATGCCGCTGACCTTCCCTATGGATGTAGTTGACCTGTTTAAGGATGCCACAGAACTGTTACACCAAAAAAGAAAAATAAGAGAGAAGTATATGAGACCAAGAGACTAGGAATACTGAATATTAATATTTAAATTACAACATCCCTATAAGATAACCTATGGATATATAATATTTGTTATTGAACTCTCCTCCCCAGAGGATAGAAGGATAGAAATATGGTCCGCACTTGTGTAATGTGATAAATCAAGATACAACTAACCCTGATTAAACACAGTGTTTTCAAGTCAATTCCAGCAAACTTTATAGATTGTCCTTGAGATTTGTTCATTTTCATTGCATTGGAAAATTGGATAAAAAATTGTCGATGAGTCATCTTGATAGGTATTTCATTAGAGGAGAGAGTTAAAGAGATTCTATGAATGAAGACAGTTGTTCCATACTTATCGCCAATCAGGATTGTGGCCTCAATTACATGTTCGAAAAATATGGTAACAATCAATCGCCTGCCATTGCAAAGGCCGTCTTTTGGTATTATATTTCTTAGTTAAATGATGGGACATCCCACTTTTAATTCCAAGTTAAATAGAGATAGCCCAGAAGGGTTCAAATCATTTAAGAACTCATTTGAATACTCGTTAGTTATGCTCGCATTACTTTCACCCAAACATAATTTATCTGCTGCATAGTATGTCACAAATTCACCAGGAAAAATAGCGAGGGCAGACATATTAATTTCATTTACATCGTCATTGCGGGCTAAAAGAATTATCTATTTAGTTATGTAAGAAGGGGTAACATTACCCTCCACATTCAACAATGGATATACGACCCTCATCAACTCTTCAACATTCTGACAGCGGCATAATGTGTAAGGTAGGAGCACAATTTCTTTAGGGCTTGAGCCAACCTAAAAAATGAAGGTGTCCTATTACAACAACCTATAGGAAATGCATACATAACTATTTAATAAATATGTAAAGAATGTAATATTCTAAAAAAATTATTAAATAATGGTCAAAACAGTTGCAAATGCCGAAGTTTGCATCTCTGTAATTTCAAGGCGTATGTTTGTGTCCAAGGTAAGAATTTTGACATCGTTCAAATGAATTAAATGTCGTAAGAAGGCCAAGACAATTTCTTCGCGAACTTATTTAAGAATGACGGGTAATAGTTTTCGACCCCACCCCCCCGAGAACAACAGTTATACCTCCAAAAGGCTTTTGATTGCTAAATGTATCTCATAATGTTTGGTCAACCGCTTCAACACAAAATTGTGTTGCATTGGTACTTCATCCCAGATTATTAGCTTGCCTAGTTTAAACAATTTTGCTTGAATCGATTGCTTTGAAAATCCACAATTAGAATTTCCAAGGATGTCAAATGGAATACAAAAATAATAAAGAAGCAATGCTTTAAGAGCCAATCATAATGACTACATGGTAGAGACTAGGGGAAATTCCAGCAATTTTGTTATACAAAATGGTCTTACCCGTTCAAGCCCCACCATTAAAAAAAAGTAGTACCTTTTCCTTCAAACATAGAAGTAGCAATGGCTGAGTAAGAACCATGCTACCCTAAATTAAGATGGTCTATGTTACATTGCACGTCCACGATGTTTGTATCTTCTTGAAGGTATCGATGCTCCGATTCTCTCTGGTGGTGCTCCGATTCTCTCATTGGTTGAAAGTCAATAGAAATTTTTCCAGACTATTGTAGTAAATCATTGAGAAGATACAATTTGTAATTATTAACCTCTGCATCAGTTGGAGAAGGAATTGCAAATGATCTACGGAGGTTGTGTGCGAGATAGTCACGTATGTTTGATGACAATTATCCCATAGTAATCCAGGATTTATAGTGGAACATTGGGTGAGCATGACAAGGTAAAGTCGACAAAGTTGACATTCCATTTTCATCACTGCGGCCTCTTACAAGCACTGAACCCATTCATCGCCATCTTCTAAAAGTTCGAGTGCAACACATGCTGACTTGAAAGAACCATGCAAGACATCACTTATAGTCCATAAGCACTCAAATGATCGAGGTCCTTCTACAACAGTAAGAAGCAAACTCAAATAAAAATTTTGTGACATCGTGTCTAAATAAATACTAGGTGATCATTCCTTTAATAAAATAAACCAAAGTGATCGGTTGGTTCATTCTTAGCATCACTGTCGAAAATAAATTTCTTTTTTTATCACCTAATAAATTATTAAGCCAAGTGTCAAAACATTTCATTTTAATTATAGTCAAATAATCCATTAATAAATTTCCACTCTTTAAGAAGTAAGCTATTAACATTCCAAATAAATATAATAAATACTAGACATGAATCAACTACTGAAATAAATTAGACTGGATAAAACATTCCAGCTCAAAGTCTCAAACCAACAAGCCATAAAATTCGCAAGTGCAACATAAATAAACTACTAAAGTAAACTGAATACAATCTCTAATAAAATGACTGAGAATGGTCGAAACATACCCCAAATGAAGTGTCTGAATAGAACATAATGAAATGATAGAGGCGTCTAAGTACAAGGACCTGCAACTCACACAACTGCTGCATCTCGTTAAACGATCCACGCGTCTAAGTCTGGTAACCCTGTGGCTAGGCACCTGATATATAATATAAATAAGAAAAGGGGAGGAGAATAGCAAGTAATGGGTCAGAGCCCAAGTTGTAAAATATTTGTTTTAGCAAATATTCAAAACTGCAATAATGCAAGTATTATGTGCATGTTTGTTTTGAACTCTCACATGGGATTCTCACATCTCCACTATTGTGCACGCCTAACGTACGTCTATCCTAACCTACTTATCGATAATGAATCCAGCTAGGTCATAGACTTAAATTTATAATTATATTTCGTAGGGATCGCCCGTATCGCCCATACAATACATTATTAGAATAATTTAACCCAGATAACCACCTTTTCATATTCACTGTTCTGTTAGTAAATCTTTTACCCACTGAGATTATTTTAATTATCAACAATACTATATCTACGAATTTCACACGGTAGAATTTTTCCACAAGTACATATATCTATACATAGTCACATCATCCCTACAAATATAAATATATTAATACTGCACACATATGTTAAGACCACTTGGTACAATGCATACTCTCCTATCATGTCCCGGTGCATCACGCATTGCATGGATGACTACTGGTTCAATCTCTCTCAAACCATAAATTCAACGCACAAATATTGGAGGCGAGTATATTCCCCAGCCCAATGGGTCACGCACATACCTATGCTCCCATTCAACCATCGAAACTATCATACATCTCATATAGCATGTAACCAAGTTAATATACTCTCGCTACAAGTCAAATATGCCCCCAATGGGTCACATAGGATAAGACTGTCCACTGCGCGAAACCTCCTCCCGATAACAAGAAGCGTAGGTATGCTATACACACAATAATAATAATCACATAATAATAAGCATTCCCGCACCATATTAAAATCAAGGTATTCACCCAACCCATACATATATTCTCTCACTAATACTTATAACATAATTATTTCAATTATTTTCCCTCTCGAAATTTCAAAGGTTAATTCACCTTTCCAAATATTTAAGGTATTACTCTACGAATATTCCCTAGCAATTCTGCACTGTGCTAAAATCATCAAATGACAACTTTCCTCTCTCAAAATAACTGTGCAAATCTAATTGGGAAAAAATGGGATTTTTCAAATTTTGGACTTGTCATTCGAACCATGTTTGATGTCGTTTGAACGACATCTCGCGAGAACTATTCTCCTTCGAACCAGGCTCAATCCCGTTCGATCGAGATTGAGCACTTCCCTTCCCCAGCATACCTACTACATTTGACACTCTTAACAATTTCGGTTTCCACCATTTTCAAAGTTAAAACCTCTAAAATAATAAACCCAAACACTAATCATACAATTCCAATCAACTACATAACATCTATATATGATTTCCAATAGTATATCATAATTAAATCATCACTAATCATTAATAAATTCGATATCCCCAAATTTAAATATCAAGAACCCTTGCCCTCAAATTTATATGCAAAACTCTAAATTAACTCATAAAATTATCATAAATTCGTGGACATAATCCTATCTGCATGAGGGAATCAAACTTTATTCAAATCAGTTCTAATTTATGACTAATTCTCCCAAAATTTTCACCAAATTCAACTTTCATAGCAACGGAGGAATTACCTAGACTAACATGAACACAAATATTAAAAGCAAGTAAATAACACTTGCCTCAAATTGATGTTCTGATCAGTTGAAGAAATTGGTATAGACTTGTTCCTTGTCTTTCGATTCTCTCTCCTTCTTCTTCTGTGGTTCTCTCTTTCTCTCTCGTAGGTTTAGAAACTGATAGACACCCTCTTACCCACGTACCCTCTATTTTATTTTTCTAATTTTCGTCCATATTATTTCCCCATAATCCAAAGGACAAAAATACCCCTACAGGGTGCCAGTTAGGCCTAAAAATTTTCTAGAGTCCACATAAAATACCAGAGTAGATTTCTTATACAATCTCAACCCTTCCAAACTCAGTGGCGCACTCAAAATGACCATACGAGTTATTTAAAAATAATTTATCATTTTATTCCATTCAATTAGTCCCGACACGACTCACACACGCGTCTTGACTTAAAAATACCAAACTGTCATAATTAACAACTCAAAAATTTATAAAATTTCATAATTCCATATTACATATCCACATAGTAATATTCAATAATTTTCATCAATAAGCATTAACTCTTGGCACGCTAGTTAATAATTATTTTAATCCGGATTAATTAATACATAAATTTTCTCAACTTTTAATTTAATTAATCCAACAATCATAATTAATCTCCTAATTAGTTAATATCATAAAAATACGGGGTGCTACATACTTCCCCCCTTACAACGGAATTTCGTCCCAAAATTTGGAAAAAGTATTCCAGGTACAAACAAGAATGTATATATTTTTCGCATCGCATCGTTGCGCTCCCAAGTAAACTACTCCGCACCACCCATATAGTATGCTATTGAATACCCTTAATAATGAACAACCCACATATGATCATTTTAAACTCCATTTACCCTGTCCCATAGGTTCTTGGCTAAGCCGTATCGTTTAAGTTTCATGACTTAAACTTAATTTTAGATATAATATAAGTATTAAATCATCTTCGATCTTCACAATAGTACTTGGCACCCCACCTTTAACTAACAAGAATGAGAACAATAAGGATTTCTGTTCCATACCTCAACTTGCACCATGCCCAAAAGTGAACTTTTATGAGTTATTATACACAAACTCCAATGGTGGAAGGTACTACTCTCTTCCTCCCCTGAGATTCAAAGGTACACACATAATTTATTCTCCAACATCTAACTAGACCGCTTGTTATGCCCATTCGTCGAAAGATGATAGGTCATACTCAATCACAACTCGGTATTCAAAGCCTCATGAACACTTTTCCAAAATCGAAAGAAAAAAATCTAATCCCAATCGGATACGATATCAAGCGGTACCCCATATAATCTCACTATCTCGATTATAAATATCTGAGCATACTGTCTCGTAGTATGACCAGTCCTAACTGGCATAATGTGATCTTCTTCGATAAATCGATCCATTATCACCCATATAGGATCGTAACCCCCATTCACGATAAAATTGTTGGGAGTACTCTCACATTACTACTTCGAAATCCCTAGCATTTGAAGAAACCCCTACTAGTTTCGGGTGGTCTACCCTTTTCCAACGAACAGGTAACCCATTGCAAAACGAATTTAACAATAATTCTCTTCATTAAATCCCATCACCATTGTCATTTATAACCTGATACATCTTATATTGTGTCAAATGTACCACTAACCGCGATTCATGTGACTTTACCTCATCGCGTGTCACAGGCCCTTCCCCCTCCCCCCTCTAATAATCAGTTTCTCATGAAACGTAAGCCTCTAACAAATCTTACAGAATAAACTTTGGCTCGCCAGTTAGATGTTGTCACATTTACATGACAACCATAGTCTACTACCTAATACAATAACACTCTCATGAGCATACAATATCTAGACTTCTATCTTCATTTACCTTATCCCAGTCGTTTCGAACGGAAACAAAATCAAGATTCAATTACCTAGGGCGCCCATACACCCTATGCCTCGCGCATTATTGTATCAATGGAATATATCCTCACAACATAGTGGAATTATTAACTCTCAATTATACTCACATATGTATAATTACAAAGGTACTAATCCCATGCACTATCATCCAAACTTCTCTCCAACTCCTGGCGTTCGTTAATTGAAGGCGCGGGATGTCTTGCAAAGTGAAATAAAAACAAGGAACCCTTTCGATACACTACTACCTAACGTTGTCAATCGTCAAGGTCCGTAAGGTCCTCAGTCCACAATATATACCTTCCCACAATCTCCATATGTTAACATTTTAATCTACGTATATCCAAAAATAACATGAAACATGGTGCTCCCACTCTCCCAAGTTTTGGTGCTATATGTAACAAGATATATTTTGTTGCTCGATAAAGAACACAATGTATCCTGAGTCACATTAGTAATTAAATACCTATGCACCAAGATCACATCTAACGAGACAACAAACTCACTGAAGTCTACGATATCATGAAGTTTTCATATATATATATACATACCTATAGGTCCAATCCTAATTCGGGTGACACCTTACCAAATTAATATTACTCCCTCGGAGTACCCAGCGCGATAGTCTATCACTTAATCTACCATCATTCAAACATTTGGTAATTTTCACTACACATTACCATAATAAGCTCCACTTTACTAACTCAATGCGGTTGTAAAATTATGACAACAAAATATGCTTTTAGTGCCCACCGGCTTACTTACGGGTGACATATAAAGAGTCCCGTTACCCATAATCAATACATTAATAACCAGACTGTCCAAAACTAATGTATCTACTAAACTTGACTCGCATGTGAATTTTAGTGTTAATCGTTCCTATATAAGTTGTGACACAATCCTGTCATGTAACAAAATCCTTTACTCACAAGGATGAAATAAATCTTCATCAATCTCTCATAATCGTATGGTCCTTACATGCACTTCTCGTAGCTAAAACAAATCATTATCACTTGCACTCGTTATACGTCTTGGATTTCATCCAATAGTTGCGCCCTCCTCGTTGTGGGCAAATTATCCTGTTCCGCGGCTTCCACACCCATCACTGAAACATTGTCCTAACGTCTCTAGGCCTCACTTATGGCTTTACTGGTTATTTCTTCCTGTGCCCCACTGAACTTGAGGATTAATATGCTACTGTTATCGAGGACTCCACTGGTCCTACCTAAACCTACCACTGTAGGGTTGTAACTTCTTGGGCTCAATTCTCTTGACCCAATTCCTTCTCTTAAAATCTCACTCCTCTAGTTGTTATGCTTAACCGACATGGTTTACCATCATCAAATATTATTGGTTGCAATGCTCAACATGGACACATTCAACACTAGTAGTTCCACTCTCTACACATAGGGAAACTGTCTGAGCCATTTCTCATCACGGGTCCCACTAACCATTTTGGAATGTCCTTCCCTCAGATTGGAAGTCTTAGCTCCAGTTGGAGCCATACGGTACGGTGCAGTGTAGCGGCCGAGTGCCCGACATCAAATTTATAACAAAATCTATCTCTCGACTAGGAGGTAGTCTCGGTATATCCTGGAACACATCAAAAATCTCGCGAACTATAGGAGTCAAATCAATGAGAATTACTATCTCATGAGAGGTCTCCTCCTCTACGTAATTTAAGTGGGTGGACGATCCTCCCTCAGGACGAGGCATCGCCACCAGAAACATATTCGACCCAGGATAGTAAAATAAAGCTCCAACTGATACAGTATATCATGGCTCTATAAGCAACAAGACAATCCATGTTAATAATGGCGTCATGCTTGTGCATATCAAAGACTAACATATCTGCAGGCAAAATCAGACTCCCAATCTTTATACCTACTCCCCGGTATACAAAGAAAATTAATGACCCATTACCCCGCGGTGAGTCTGCGCATGTAATCGTACTGCCAACCGTGTCTATCAATCCTGTGGCCCATGCAAATCTAGTGGTTATGAACAAATGTGAATCCCCATGATCAAATGAAATTTATCCCATAATCCTAAAAATAGAAAATATACTTTTGATGGCAGGTGGTGGCTGTTGAACGACAGTCTGTTGGATGATATACACAGTCTGTTACTGGGGTATCTTACCTTTAACTCGAAAATCCCGCCTCCTATGACCCATCCTACCACAATTGAATCATCTACCAATAAACTGTGTCATATTACGGCTCTGTTGATTTCAACCCTGTTGCTCAGTTCCAACTCTTCCTAAGCCATATTGGACTTGCTGAGCATCTTGATGTAGGACAATATCAGGGGCGAGGATAGTCCCTCCACTTGTGACCCTGTTGTTCACATTTATAGCAGAATCCTGTAGCCTTGATGTCCTCGTTGATGGGGTTGGGGTTTCTCTTCAGCCTGATCTGACCAAGTTTAACGTTTATGGCCATCTCTTTCACATTCGAAGCACCTTTTTATGTCATCATTCTATCCCTGGCTATGTAGGCCCTGACGCTTTTGGCTCTTCATGTAAATTCTATTACTTTTGTGGTCTTTACGACCCTGAGGAACTTCCTGCTGCGGTATTGGTGCCTTCCCACAATTGTTAATACTGTTCGTGTTAGATTGACTATCTTCTCTTGTTCTTTTGGCTCATATAAGCGGCATACTACGATCTTGGTACTGTAAGACTGCAGTGGTAACTGTCTGTGCCATAATACCTACTATTTCAGCGATTGATACTCTCTCCCGGGGTACCTGAGGTATCAGCTGACCTTGCTCATTAACTTCACTAATAGTGTTTTTTTTCTCTTCTTAACATGCAATTTAAAAGTTAAAATGGACAGAATAAGTTCAACATCCATACACATAAATCGTAGAAGTATGAATTTCCAACGCGTAAGGATGAATACAACATTCCTAATATTAGGGCTCTAAATAAAAGGACGTTAAATAGCAAGAATAATAAGTTGTACAGATCCTAAGGACACTAGAACCTGATGCTCTGATACCACCAATGACACCCCGTCTAATTAAATACCGGGTGATGAGTCCTTTATTAAATTAAACCGAGGTGATCAGTTGGTTCATTCTTAGCAACAATGTCGAAAAACAATTTCTTTATTTATCACCTAATAAATAATTAAGCTAAGTGTCAAAACATTTAATTTTAATTGTACTCAAATAATCCATTAATAAATTTTCACTCTTTAAGATATAAGCTATTCACATTGCACATAAATATAATAAATACAGGACATAAAGAAACTACTAAAATAAATCAGACTGGATAAAACATTCTTGTTCAAAGTCTCAAACCAACAGACCATAAAATCCGCAAGTGCAACAGAAATAAACTACTAAAGTAAATTGAGTACAATCTCTAATAAAACAACTGAGAATGGGCGAAACATGCCCTAAATGAAGTGTTTGAATAGAATAGAAGGAACTGATAGAGATGTCTAAGTACAAGGACCTGTAACTCCCACAACTGCTGCAGCTCGCTAAATGATCCACACATCAAAGTCTAGTAACCCTGTGGCTGGGCACTTGATATATAATATAAATATATAAAAATAAAGGAGAATAGTAAGATACGGGTGAGAGCCCGAGCTGTAAAAATATTTATTTTATCAAGTATTTAACACTGCAATAATGCAAGTATTATGTGCATGTTATTTTCGAAATCTCACATGGGATTCTCACCTCTCCACTATTGTGCACGCCTAACGTACGTCTATCCTAACCTAGTTATTGATAATGCATCCAACTAGGTCATAGACTTAAATTTATAATTATATTCTATAGGGGTCACCCGTATCGCCCATACAATATGTTATTAGAATAATTTAACCTAGATAACCACCTTTTCATATTCACTGTTCTGTTAGTAAATCTTTTACCCACTGAGATTATTTTAATTATCAATAATACTATATCTAGTAATTTCACATAGTGGACTTTTTCCACAAGTACATATATATATATATACATAGTCACTTCATCCCTATACATATACATATATTAATCCTGCAGCCTTAGGTTAAGACCACTTGGTGCAATGCATACTCTCCTATCATGTCCTGGTGCATCACGCACTGCATGGATGACTACTAGTTCAATCTCTCTCGAACCATACATTCAAAGCACAAATATTGGAGGCGAGTATATTCCCCATCCAAATGGGTCACACACATACCTACGCTCCCATTCAGCCATCGAAACCATTCTACATCTTGGATAGCACGTAACCTAGTTAATATACCCTGGGTACAAGTCAAATATCCCCCAATGGGTCACACAGGATAAGACTGTCCACTGCGCGAAACCTCCTCCCGATAGCAAGCACCGTAGGTATGCTATACACACAATAATAATAATCACATAATAATAGGCATTCTCGCATCCTATTAAAATCAAGGTATTCACCCAACTCATATATATATTTTCCATATGTAGTATTCTCTCACTACTACTTATAACATAATTATTTCGATTATTTTCTCTCACGAAATTTCGAAGGTTAATTCACCCTTACAAATATTTAGGGTATTACTCTACGAATATTCCCTAGCAATTCTTCACTATGCTAAAATCATCAAATGACATTTTTCCTCTATCAAAATAACTGTGCCAATCTAATTGGACAAAAATGGGATTTTTAAAATTTTTGACCTGTCGTTCGAATTAGGTCTGATGTTATTTGAACGACATCTCGCGAGAACGATTCTCCTTCGAACCAGGCTCAATCTCGTTCGAATGAGATTGAGCACTTCCCTTCCCCAGCAGACCTTCTACGTTTTACACCCTTAATAATTTCATTTTCCACCGTTTTCAAACTTAAAACCTCTAAAATAATAACCCCAAACACCAATCATTCAATTCCAATCACCTACCCAACATCTATATATGATTTCCAACAGTATATTATAATTAAATCATCACTAATCATTAATAAATTTTAAATCTCCAAATTTATCAAGAACCCTAGTCTCAAATTTATATGCAAAACTCTAAATTAAACCCAGATTAAATCATAAAATTATCATAAATTCATGGACATAATCCTATCTACATGAGGGAATCAAACTTTATTCAAATCAGTTCTTATTTATGACTAATTCTCCCAATGTCTTCACCAAATTGATCTTTCATAACAATGGAGGAATTACCTAGACTAACATGAACACAAATATTGCTAAGGAAAGCAAGTAATAAACACTTGCCTCGAATTGGTGTTATGATCCGTTGAAGAAATATGTATAGACTTGTTCCTCGTCTTTCGATCTACGCTTTGGTGGGATTTGTGGTGTGAGTTATTGAGTTTTGCACCTAGAATACCTACGGACTCTCTCTCCTTCTTCCTATGTGGTTCTATCTTGTAGGTTTAGAAACTGACAAACACCCTCTCACCCACATACCGTCTATTTTATTTTTCTAATTTTCGTCCATATTATTTTCCTAAAATCCAAAGGACAAAAATACCCCTACGTTGTGCTGGTTAGACCTAAATATATTTTGGAGTCCAAATAAAATACCAGAGTAGTGTTTTCGGACTATCTCAACCCTTTCGGACTTAATGACCCACTCGAAATGACCATACAAGTTACTTACAAATAATTTATATTTTATTCCATTCAATTAGTCTCGGCACGACTCACACACCCGCCTTGACTTAAAAATACCAAACGCTCATATTTGACAATCCGACAATTTATAAAATTTCATAATTCCATATTACATATCCACACAGTAATATTCAATAGTTTTATCAATAAGCATTAACCCTTGGCATGCTAGTTAATAATTATTTTAATCAGGATTAATTAATAAATAAATTTTCTAACCTTTTAATTTAATTAATCCAACAATCATAATTAATCTCGTAATTATTTAATATCATAAAAATATGGGGTGTAACAACATTTCTCCTGAGGTCGAGCTAGCAAAATATATTCTACTAATTGCGAAACCCCCTTTTGAACTTCACATTTTCCATCTCTTAAATGCCTTGTCTCACCAATAGTGTTGTGGAAATTCTTGATAAGTGAAGGCCTGCTCTTTGTGGTTGGAAGTACACTATGCAAAAAATGCATCTAAATAAGTCTCTTGAGTCAAAACCCAATGAATTATGTCATCCATCGACTCATTTGGATTGAAAACAACATGATTCATTCCTAGGAGGTCAAGATCCAATCACGTAACATATGGTTTCTCCTCATGCGTTGGATTACCAAATATTCGCCAAGTCTCTTCGGGGGGACCAATACACCTATCCTCTAAGTATTGCTGAGTTTCATCAACGCCTCCTAAGACAATAGTGGTATGACCAATTCCCTTGTATATATATTAGTGAATTTAGTTGACACATCTAATCTCGACATAAACTTTGACATTAATGTGGAGATTGAAGATACGACTTAAATAGGGATTATACATCACAACATCTTTATTATCAACATCTTTCCCATTCCCATCAGTAAAGACTTGACCATAATTATGACGTCGATATAGTGGTAGTGTCACAAAACTCTCTTAGGTATTTCTTCGTGCATTTACCATGTTCCACATGTAGGGCTTTTGGAGACCGAACTCCACAAGGGACATCTACCATAAAACCCGAAATAGTGTAAAAAAGGGTGGGTTCTTCTTCTAATTTAGGAAATTCTGCATAAACTAGGTTATCAACTTGGTCAACTGTTTTAATCTTGATTGGGCCATCAAGAAAGATTAAGGCGTGCATGTGAGATAAAATACATTTATGAAATTCAATTGTGAATAAGTGAGCCACCTTCTTACCAAGTACATGATTATTTTCAATCTCTTTCATCAAGGCCTTCCTCATTAGTTCAAATACATGTGCCACCTAGTCTAGATGGAGAAGTGCATTTTCATTAGGCAACAATTCTTTGGTGATTTCTGGGCATTTCAGATTTGCGGTCATAGTTATGGCCATAGAATTTTAATAAATCTCAAACATATATCTCGCACTACCGGTGAAAGAAGAAGGCAAAATCATTCGCCTACCAATCTCATCTGGTTGTAAACCGTTTGCTATACCATAATTGAGATCCTCGTACAACTCCACCAGAAGAGTTCCTTGATTGGGTTGGTAATAAGTTAATCGGTTTTGCTCTGTAGAAGCCCACGCATCAACAAATAACTCTTCGAATAATTTTCCCCCTCTAAGGATTATGGAGCACTCGGAGTCATGCTTGAACATTCGGTAGGCATAATAATTCAATTGAGTTAAGATATCATCCTGTTCTTGAAACCCTCGAACATCCCATAATTTCATTTTGGGGTGCCAACCAAGTTCACTGCCAAGGAACAATAATACATAATGCAAAGTAAAATATGTTGGATGACACTAGTTAATTTACATGAATTCATTGCCTACTTTGAGCCAAACAATAATGTCACACATGCTACTAATGTTAAAACCGTCCCCTGGTAAAATAACAACAATGTTTTCAGACGAAACGGACCTTTGAAGAATTATAATTAAGATAAGAATGTAAGTTTTGCCCCATTTTGTCCATTTAATCCAAAATAGAGAAAGCTTCATATTATTTAGAAGTGAATTCATTATTCGACAACAAACACTGTTGTATGGTGTTAAGGACATCCATCCTTAAATGTGGATTCCTATGGTGTCGAACATCTAAACCTGCACCTGGATCATAAATATTCAATTGAGCATATGTGGCATTTAATTCATGACCCTCATTAGGCAATAAGGATCTAGTGCTATGGCGTAGCTCACCATGTATTGTAAAACTTGTGGGACCCTCCCTGGGAGGACTCGGTCATCCATTCGCATCCCTAAACATGTAAATGCATTGACTGCATTATACTCTCTTGTGTAAGAACAAAAAGACTTAGATTGGTCATCATTTCCATAAAAATGAAGATTTATTTATGTAGGGATTTCCCTAAGTGTAGGCAGTCTGATTTGGCCTTATAAACAACACTTGCCAAACAATGGTCATATCATAGATGACGTTGTTAACCTTTCAGCCATCCAATGTAAGGCATTACAATGAGGGAAATTAACATTCATAGGTCCCAACTCATGTCTTTCGAATGAAAGTTTATCCAACCCTATTCTTATACAACCTGTGTGGTTTGTGATGACTTTCCTCCCTGAACTTAAATGGAGAAAGAAAGAACATGAGTAAAGATTATCGCAGCCATACATGTCATTAAAATGTCAAAGTAAAAAGGATGTTATACCTAATTATAGAAGGTTACATGGATATTCTTGATGATCCAGTCGGAGAATTGTTCACCAAATCTGTCAGTGTTGGTGTAGGAAAAGACTGTGAATCTTCAAATACACTCCTAATGTTTTCATGGTTGGGATCACAGATAGTGAGCTAGCAATTAATGTCAAACTTATTTAATTAAATTCCAATTTTAGTGCCAACAAGTCTTAATACTCGCAAACAAACGTGATTGAATAAATAATTAATCTAAGCATGCAAGAAAATCAACGTTGAGGAAAAATCCCCCACAGGGTCAAAACCATCTTATTTTCACTATAATTTTTTAAAGAATGGTTTACGTGGATTACAATGAAAATACTAGTAAAGACATACGAAATACCCTCAGGTTTCGATTTCGATGTCATCGACTAGAGTTCCCTCAATAGCTTTAGAAGTTCAGCAATGGAAAAACTTTGTCTTCTCCATAAATGTACTCCAGATGAGTAGTATACTCTTCCTTGGAGTTTAGAGGATTCACATAAAGGATTGGGAATTATTTGTGAATAAAAAACGTATTGGAACCTTAAAATTTAAAGTCTGGAAATGGGGACTATTTTGCAAAAATAGAGATATGCAGACTTAGAAAAACGTGTAATACGAACACTGTTTAAATAGGCACTTGAGGCGGTGCGTCGTTCGAGCGAAACACGGTGTCGTTCGAGCGAGATGTCATCTCATTCGAACGAGATACGATGTCATTCGAACGAAATAAGTGACGTGTCACAAAAAACTCATTTAAAACGTTTCTGCGTGTTTATCCTCTTCTAGACTTCAAAAATTAATTTAAAACATTATTCCCAATTTTTTATGCAAATAATTTAAACACTCCAATTAAAATTATTTTTACCATAAGACCGTGGAGTAGTGGGAACTATTGAAGAGTACTTTTCTTGACACATGATGCACGTACGAAGATGATGGATGCATGGATTCGAATCGAGGCCATCGATGATGAACGTGGAGACGTGCCAAATGTAGCGGTATCAGACATACTTAATTTTGATATAGGCTACTAGGAAAATTACTAGATTCTACCCCGAATTTTTTTAAATCATATCCTTACAAATCTCCCCCTATGTCTATGCTGGTACATACATAAAAATATCCGAATGATGAACCCCAAAATAAAAAAAATAACATACAATCTAATATCGCCATTAAACCCGGAAAACTGGAAATACTAAATGTGTGTCTTTATCTTCAAATCTTCAACTCTTCAAACTTTCTTTGTCATCATTCGGGTGTGCAAATAATGATTATCCATTTTAATACCTACACACATGAGACAAGAAACAAAGACCCATGACGCGCAACAGTTTGAAAAAAAAAATGATGAGCAGAAACAAATTATCAATTATGAGCAAGTAAATCATTATATAAACAAACATACAATTCTCCCCCATAATTTGTTCTCCGCATTTTTATGATGTCCCAAATAGACATATATGAAGAACATATGTAATGAAAATGGATAAGTAACATGGAAATAAACTTTCTCATTTTTTTTTTTTTAAAGCAAACAAAATCACACCATGAAAGAACACCAAAACAACCAAGTCTATGATAGCGAAAATTAAGGGATGTGAGAAAATTTAACAGGAAAATAAATACATACAACCATAACATATGTGCATGATGAATATTGGATATTTCTAACGAATAAACTCAACATCATCCTTTGGTATAAAAAATGTGGAATTGAAAGAAATTGACTTGATCAAATCAGCAAATCAAAGCTCAAAGTGAGTTCCACACCAATAATGTCCAAAATTATTTCATGATTTTTCAAGACTTTTGAAGGACGTGCAAAGACGTTTTAATTATCCAACCAAACTCCCTCATTTATATTTTCTTTTCGAGGTGATCTAAATTCTCAAACATTGGAGAATTGGTGAATAAACCTAATGGTGCATTATTGGCATATATTTCTTTTTATTGGCTTTAAATATTTTCAGGCTCTTTTAAACCTCTTTGGACCCCGGATAATTAAAATTCCTCAGTTTTTTAGGTTCAATTTAAACAGCAGCTTAATCGTAAAGGAGAAATATGTACCTTTCGTAGCCCTTCACCATTTATAAAATTCACGCAAACTCATGATAAACAGTGAAAACAGTTTTATCGCATTTGACTTGTTGTATAGATAGAATTGAGATGGAAACACTCAAGCCAATATGAGAAAGACAAGTACAATACTCAAATAATATCGTGAATGTGTGCAATAAATGGTATAAGGAGTCAAACATGTAAAAAATATCACGAATTACATCTCAAAGACTCCAATCAATGTAAAGCACATGGATGAAATGATGTAGCCTCGCAAATCACTATCAAATAGTCACGTGAAATATGGAATGAAGTTGTGACTATGGTTATCTTAAATGTTCATCCATAAATGGTGTAAACAAAATACAAAACTATTTTTGAGTTTTTTTAAAAAAAAATAGCAAAAGAAAATCTTTTTGGCTTTTTTTTATTTTAAAAAAAATCAAACAAATAAATGTACAAAATATACAATGTAGAGATAGAAATCAAATGATATAATCAAGGAAAAGTGTGTCCTACTCAAGACCTGGCGACCACCGCTCAGTCAACTGTGAAAATTCCTAAAGATTTCCTAAGACTCTCGAATCTAAGGGCATTTAAAAGTTTCGTGAAGATATCGGCTAACTGCAGGTCATTAGATACAAAACTCAAGTATACGACCTTTTCCTCTACAAGCTTACGGATAAAGTGCTCGTGTATCCTAATGTGTTTTGTGCGCGAATGCTGGACTGGGTTATGGGATATGTGTATCGCGCTCATGTTATCACATGAAATAGTCATGGTTTCCTATGATATATCATAATCCTGCAACATCTGCTTAATGCATAGAAGCTGGAACAACTCCCGGCGATGATGTACTCACTCTTCATAGTGGATAAAGATATGGAGTTTTGCTTCTTGATCAACCAAGAGAAAATATCACAACCAAAGAAGAAACACCCACCAAAATTGCTTCTACATCCATCTGCATCCCCAACCCAATCGACATCCGATTAGGTGAATAAACGGTCACTGGTATAAAAGGAATACTAAATGCAAAGTGAGACAGTCCCACTCACGTATTTGATAATACGTTTAAGAGAGAGTAAGTGTGACTCTTTCGGGGACTCTTGATATCGTGCACATACTCTAACACTAAAGGCTATGTCGGGACGAATGACAGTCAAGTAGATAAGACTACCTATCATACTCTAATACAAGGTTTGCTCTACGTCCTTACTTGAAGTGTCTTTACTAAGATTATTTGAGGTACTCATCGGTGTACATGCGTGCTTAGTGGAGTCTAGACCAAATTTCTTCATGAGGTGTCTAGCATACTTGTATTGGGATATGAACATCCCATCCTCTAGCTGAAGAACCTGAAGACCAAGGAAGAACGTAAGCTTACCAACCATGCTCATCACAAACTCACTCTTCATCTCCTTCTCAAAATGTTGAGGATGCTGGGAGCACGTGGATCCAAAGACTATGTCGTCCATATAGACCCGGGCAACCAAAATAACACCTTCATCTCTCTTGATGAACAACGTCATATCAACTCCCCCTCTCTTAAATCCATGAGCTAAGAGATAAGAAGTAAGCATTTCGTACCAAGCACGGGGTGCTTGCTTCAAATCGTACAAGGATTTCCTCAGATAGTAGACGTGATTAGGGTGATTTGGGCCTTCAAACCCTTTTGGTTGTTCCACGTAAACCTCCTCCTATAGAATGCCATTTGGAAAGTCACTCTTGACATCCATTTGATATAACTTGAAGTGAAGATGACATGCGATGGCTAGCAGTAAGCGAACAGACTCAAGCCTCATAACAGGAGCGAATTTCTTATCAAAGTCTACACCCTTAATCTGTGTGTAGCCTTGAGTGACCAACCTTGCCTTATTTTGAATAATGGTACCAGTCTCATCCACCTTATCCTTGAAGATCCACTTGGTACCTATCACGTTTGTCTCAATAGGTCGGGGGACCAATTCCCAGACATCATTCTTTCTAAACTGAAGCAACTCATCCTTCATATCATATATCTAGTGTTCATCTTTGAGTGCTTACTTATAGTTCTTGGGCTCGACTTTGGACGTGTAGAAGACATGGCTAACAATGTTCTCTAGCTAAGCACGAGTCTTGACCCCATGGTTCGGATTTCCTAATATAGTAGAATGATCATGACTCTTGAGAACCCAAGTAGGAGTGTCCCCTAAGTCAGGAATGGGATCCACTCTAGGTGTGGGAGGCATAATGGGATCATCAGTAAGTGCATCACTCTCACCCAAAAGGTTAGAATCAATAAATGCTGGTGGTTCATCATCTTGCACAGTGGCGTTTATTGAATCCATAACCTTAGGGCAATTCAAGTTATACACTCGATAAGATCTACTAGACAATGAATAACCTAAAAATATCCCCTCATCGCTCTGGTAGCCGAACTTGCCTAATTACTCTCTATCCCGTATGATGTAGCATTTGCTCCCAAAGACACGAAAATAAGAAAGGTTGGGATTCTTTAAAGTCCATAATTCATAGGGCGTGGTGAGAGTGTGTGGATGAAGATATACCGTATTCACCATATGGCATGCCGTAGACACCACCTCTGCCAAAAACCTTTTTGCAACATTACCACCCAAAATCATAGATCTAGCCATCTCGTTAATCGTCCGGTTCTTCCTCTCAACAATCCCATTTTGCTGAGGAGTCCTAACGGTCAAAAATTCATGTTTGATTCTGAGGCTATCACAGAAAAGATCTACTTTTTCTTCTTTAAACTCAGTGTCGTTGTCACTACGTATTCTGTTGATAGTGACACTGTTTTGATTTTACAGGACACAGAACTTGGTCGTAAGAAAGTCCACAACATCGAATTTCTCTCATAGAAAACCTACAATAGAGTAGCATGAGAAATCATCTACCATCACAAGTATGTATCTCTTACGACCTAAAATCTCAATACGAGCAGGACCCATAAGATCCATATGTATCAACTCAAGAATGCAAGAGGTGGTGATGGAATTCAACTTCCAATGGGGGATTCGAATTTTGTTTCCCAACTAGCAGGGTCCACAAACTACGTAAGTTGGCTTTCCAGGCAATGTTAAGCCAGGTACTAGGTCCTTTTTGGCTAACTTTTCCAATTCTCTAAAGTTCATATGACCTAGACATTGGTGGCATAGATCCATAGAAGTCATCGTGGTGCTGTTGCAGACAAATGAAAACTAGGCATGATCCCATAATAATTATCTTTATTCCTCACCCCATGCAATAAAAGTTTACCGATTGGTTCAAAGATATGGCATTTGTTCCGATCAAACTTTACTGCAAGGTCAGCGTCGCACAACTGACTAATGCTGAGTAAATTTGTCTTCAATCCTTTGACGTACAACACATTCTATAGCTTAAGAAACATTGGTAACTCCACTGTACCTCGTCCTACAATGTTAGACTTTCTCCCGTCTCCAAAAGTGACTTTACCTTATTTATGATCCTTGAGGGAGGTAAACAAAGAGACGTCCCCAGTCATGTTCCTGGAGCACCCACTATCAAAGTACCACTGTAGGGAATTATGTGCTTTAAGAGAAACATGAACAACAAGATATTTTGCGTTCTGTTTAGGCACCCAAGGAGTGGTAACCTTATGTTTTGCCTTGTCATTGTTGACTCCAGCCGAGATTTTGGAAGTGTCCACTGACGGCATAGAAATCCGTTGGAACTCTTCTACTATACTCTAAGATGTGGCGACTAGAAACTCAACTCACTCTATAAGACTCTAAAAAATAGTAGTGGTATGTGGAGGAGAAATAGTACGTCATTTCCGACCCAAACTATAGAAAAACACACGAAGGTGACCCTTTCTTTTGCAGTAAGTACATAAATATGTTGACTTTGGCCGACTTCGGTTTGCTTTTCTTGGCCGAAATCTTTTCTCATTTCTAGGTGAGAGGTCATAAGGATTTGTAATAAACTCGGGAACTAGTTTTAATGTCGTATGGGACGTGGAAGTGCCATCAAAACCTATTCCTGGCCTCTCACCTAAACCTAAAGTAGGGATGAGGAGCATCTTTCCCATTTTTCTAAATCGATCCTCAATTCTTACCGTGACTTCCTGGTCTCTCTCAAGGTCCTTCGTGAGTTGGGCTATAGGGGCATCCAGTTTCTTTTGAGTGTCCAGTGAGGAACGGAGCTCAATCGTTAGATCATACACTTTCTTAGTCAAGTCCCCTTTTTCTTTCACAAATAAACTCTCCCACTCTCTATCTCTCAACGCAGTGGATATGGACGTCTCTCTTTCTCTCATCTCTCATAATTCCTTCTCTGGAGCTACCATCATAAGAGTTAACGCTTTGTTACGCTTTTTGGTTTTGAAAGTATCAGCATATAAAACAGCGTACACACATCGAAGATGACTCTCACTTTCATCTTCCTCCCCCTCACTCACACGACTATCACTGTGTCGAGGTGTCCTTGTGAGCTTGCATCCTCATCGTCGTGAGGAGAACTATCTGTACTCACATGACTAGACATGAATGTGTTGAAGTTACATTCATGCGATGACTCATCCCTTGAGTCCACCGACTCGACCTCCCGATCATCACTAAGGGTAATGATTAACGAAGATTTGGATTGTTCTTGACGTTTCAACCTAGTTGCACACTCAAACCCCCTATGAACTCTACCGCCGAACTCAAAACATCTCTCACTATATTTCTTAGAGGTGTCCTTTTTATCTTTCTCAAATTTTTTTTTCAGATTTATTTTTCTCAAAATTCTTTTTATCTTTAAAATTTCCATTTTTCTTTAATTTGAGAATTTTTTTGAATTTTTTTGCGAAAAGGAAAAAATTATCTAAGTCAAGATCAGAATAAGAATTAGAATCAGACATATCTTCCTTTATTTTCTTAAATGACTCACCTCTCTTTGACCCCTCACACTTTCTGGCCTAGGCTTTAAGATCTACCTTTTTATCTTTTGATTTTATCGTTTAAAGGAACATGTCAATTTCATAGGTCTCCAACTAACTCCTCTAATTTCAGCGTGACTACACCAAAAACAGGAATCTGGCACGGTTTAAGACTGTGCCAGATCAAATCTGGCACAGTCTTGAACTGTGCCAGAATTAGGTGTTCCAAAATGGCCATTTTTTTCTGGCACGGTTCAAAAGTGTGCCAGATTTGGCCAAACAGGAACACTTCTGGCACACTTTTAAACCGTGCCAGAATTTGATATTTCTGGCACACTTTTGGCACAGTTTTTAACTGTGCCGGATTTAGCACATTTTCATAAAAATTTGGCACAGTTCAAAATCGTGCCAAAATATGATACACTTTTGCCACGGTTTTGAACTGTGCCAAATTTTTTATAAAAAAAAAAAAAATCATTATTTGAAAGCACGAAAATTCACAAATTGAAAATATTGCACGTTGTTGATAAACTAATGTACATACAAACTTAAAAATAATACAAGTTTTTATTACTTCATAGGCTAAAAAAAATTGGGCAGAGTTTCCCCTATTTTTTTGACATTCCAAAACCAGCTAATACAAAACCTGCCTAACATAAAGCCCGCACGGACACAAAATATAACAATTAACTTACAAAAGCCCGCACAACCATAAAAGTTAATAATAAAACATGGACATAACACAAAATAATAGAATCATGAATAAACCCCTTGTTGTAAACCATTGAGTTCTTTGTGTGTTCCACATGAATAAATGCCAACGATAAAATTTTATCCTACAAAAAAAATAAGATACAAAAAAGATACGATATTAGTAACCCAGTAATTTATAAAAAAAATTACTCAAACTAAAAAATTACATATAGGAGTGGAAATTATCGTCATATTCTCAAACCGGGAGACCCGAGACTACGCGGTCAGTTCGTACAAGTTACATTGGTCCCGCGCGAGGTGCTCGTGCCTCTTACGGGGACGTTTGGTGGCTGGTTTAGGTTTTCACCCTTTAACGGTCTGTTTTTAAGTCTAAGTGTTGATTTTTGCAAATTATTGTCGTATTCTTAAATTGGGAGACCCGAGACTACGCAGTTAGTTCATACAAGTTACATTGGTCTCGTGCGAGGTGTTTGTGCCTCTTATGGGGTCGTTTGGGGGCTGGTTTGGGTTTTCACCCTTTAACGGCCTATTTTTAAGTCTAAGTGTTCATTTTTGCCAATTATCATCGTATTCTCAAACCGAGAGACCCGAGACTATGCGGTCAGTTCGTACAAGTTACATTGGTCCCGTGCGAGGTGTTCATGCATCTTATGGGGTCGTTTGGGGGCTGGTTTGGGTTTTCACCCTTTAACGCCCTGTTTTTAAGTCTAAGTGTTATTTTTGTAAATTATCGTCATATTCTCAAACCGGGAGACCCAGGACTACACGGTTAGTTCCGACAAGTTACATTGGTCCCGTGCAAGGTGTTCGTGCCTCTTACGGGGTCGTTTGGGGACTGGTTTGGGTTTTTAACCTTTAACGGTTTGTTTTTAAGTCTAAGTGTTATTTTTGTAAATTATCGTCATATTCTCAAACCGGGAGACCCGTGACTACACGGTCAGTTTTTACAAGTTACATTGGTCCCGTGCGAGGTGTTCGTGCCTCTTACGGGGTCGTTTGGGGGCTGGTTTGAGTTTTCACCCTTTAACGGATTGTTTTTAAGTCTAAGTGTTATTTTTGCAAATTATCATCATATTCTTCAATTGGGAGACCCGAGACTATGCGGTCAGTTCCTATAAGTTACATTGGTCCCGTACGAGGTGTTCGTGCCTCTTATGGGGTTGTTTGGGAGCTGGTTTGGGTTTTAACCCTTTGACGGCTTGTTTTTAAGTCGAAGTGTTTATTTTTGTAAATTATCGTCATATTCTCAAATCGGGAGACCCGAGACTACGCGATCATTTCCTACAAGTTACATTGGTCAAATATCCATTTTAATTAAAAGTGTAAGAACATAAAAACATAATTTACCACTAAAAGATTCCAAGGTCCATCTAAAAACCAATGATTTATTTATTTTCATTATGAACATTCAATTTGCACCAGAAACTCACACATTAAAAAAAATAATAAATATTTAAAAATGTATATATAAAACCCTAAAAAGAAAATATGAATAAATTACGCATATCATAAACTCTAGGATCAAATCTTATACCTAACTTAAGTTAAAAAAATACAATGCTTTAAACAATTACCTAATTGGGATGAGTGGAGTGAGCAAACAATGGAGTGACCAGAAAAAGAGAGAATGGGACGGAGAGAGAGCGTCAGCCGTACAGATTCCGACCAGCGACTTAGATGCGACCTAGAGAGAGAATGGATGCCGACCTAGAGAGAGAATGGACTGCCTGTAGCCGAACTAGAGAGAGAACGAACGCTGACCGCCTGTAGCCCTAGCGAAGAGGCAGTGAACTCCGACCAAAAGGCGAGAGAGAGAGACCGAGCCCTATCGAAGAGGGAGTGAGCGGGGCGGGAACCCGTGAGCGAGAAAAAGAGATAGAGAGGAGTGTAATGTTTTTTTTGGGTTTTATATATTTTAGTAAGTGTACTCAATTTTGGCACACTTTAAAACAATGCCAAATTTTGGCACTGTTTTAAAGTGTGCCAAATTTCTATTAAACCGGGCCAAAATCTGGCACAATTTTAAACTATGCCAGATTTTTAATATCAGGGTGTGCCAAAATGCTGTTTTTGGTGTAGTACGTATTCAGATTACCAAATGAATTTAACACAGTTGCTTTGGGGATAAATCTCTTAGGCAGTGATCTCAAAATTTTCTTAACTACCCTAGCATCAGGAAGGTGATCTCCTAAATTAAAACAACTGTTCACGATATCAGATACGTGTGCATAAAATTCATCAAAACACTCATTTTCATGCATGGAGATAGTTTCAAATTGAGTAGTTACGTTTAGCAATTTAGATTCTTTAACTGCATTTGTACCTTCATGGTAAGTTGTAGAACATCCCATGCTTCTTTAGACGAGGTACACGTCATGATGCGTCGAAACTAGTCAGGTTTGATGGCTCTAGAAATGACACTAAGCCCACGTGAGTTAAATGTGCTCCATTTAAATTCATCTTTAGTCCATGCAGTCACAGATTTTAAGGTAGTTATGTTTTCTACAGTGACAGTGGGAGGCGTCCACCCTCTTTCACATATAACCCATACGCGTTCATCAGTAGCCTTTAGGTGAGATTTTATGCGTGCTTTCCAATAGGCATAATTTGACCCGCCAAAAGTTGGAACTTTATTATATGAGTTATCCATTGAAATTGTGCCTTTTTCAAAATAATCAAATTTAGACCAAAATTGATATGAAGAAAACAATATCGTGGAAACATTACACTGTAAGTTTGTGTAAATGGCTCTGATACCAATTTGAGAGTGCGCCAGCAATCAATGTCAAACTTATTTAATGAAATTCCAATTTTAGTCCCAACAAGTCTTAATACTCGCAAACAAACGTGATTGAATAAAGAATTAATCTAAGCATGCAAGATAATCAAGGTTGTGGAAAAATCCGCCACTGGGGAAGAACCATCTTATTTTCACTATAATTTTGTAAAGAACAGTTTACATGAATTACATTGAAAATACAAGTGAGAGAGTAGCTACAGCGAAAATATTGCGACTTCTCAAATAAAAACCAATTTTAATTAAACCCAAATTTTAGTTAAACCCTAAGACATGCATCTAGATGATTTATCAAATAAGACGTGTGTGCTCGCGTTCAAATGATCAAATTATATATAAAACCCTTTTAACACAAACAAACCCTAAACATGCAGCAGTATGTGATTGAATAACTTGATAATCTACGCAAGAACATTCAAACACATGCAATTAAGGAAAAATCCCCCACAGGGGCAAAACCATTTATTTTCACTATAATTTGTAAGAAAATGGCTTACAATCAGATTACAATGAAAATACAAGTTGACTAAGAATTACCCTCGGGTATCGGATTCTGTAGTCGCGGCTGGAACTATCCCTTTCCAGTAGGGCTGCAATGGAGAAGAGAAACGGCTTCTCCACAAGGGTTGAACAAACCAAAGTTGTGTTCTTGGGTTGCAAAAGGATTCACAAATATTAGGCAAGGATGTGTGAATCAAAACATGAGTCTTGGGACTCAAAAATATGAAGACTAGATGTATTTGGACTCTCAAAAACGTCTTCTAAAGTCTTGCAAAACAACTCCCCCGAAGTTGGTATTTATAGGGAAATACATGAAGAGACCCACGATTTTAAAACTCTGAAATTCTATCCAGCGTACAGGTACCCCGAACCGATTCGGGCACCCTGCAAACCGATTCGCCCCCCCGAACCGGTTTCGGACTGGGTTCGGGAAAGTGTGCTGGGAACAGGGGATTAAACACTTAGAAAAATTCCCAGAATTTTCTATGTAAATATCTCCATTTTCAACGGCCATAACTTGTTCACCGTAGCTCGGATTGAGGTGCCGTTTCTTCCAGTATCTTTGTTGCGGCAAGCTCTTCAACTTTCCAGTTGACCGGTCCTCCGGATAGTGGCTATAAAATTACCAATTTGCCCTTGAACATCCCTATCATGCCTTGTTTCACTCATTTGACTTCTCTTGCGTACCACTTGCATTACGAGCCTAGAATCAAGGAACGTGAAGTCGTTGATGCAGATGAGGGACACATTAATGGAGATAATGCATGCTTGATTCCAGTAATTCGGATAGAGGCCGTCATGTGAGATCGTGAGGTGACGTGCCAAATGTAGCGGCGTACGACATACCCAAATGTAACATGTTGGACATGAGAAAAATGTCCTTACAAATCTCCCCCTATGTCTATGCCGGTACATACATAAAAAAATCCGAATTATCAAATATGAAATTGCCTAAATAAATCTACCCTCCCATGAACCCAAAACTGGAAAAGGTACAAATGAATAGTCTTCATCGTTTGTTCTTCAAATCTTCAGGAATCTCAAATCTTTTCTCATCAGGGTGTGCAACATATAGATCTTCAATCTTCATACCTACACACATGAGACAAAGAAAATACCACGTGACATATCGAGTTTGAAATGAGATAAACATAGATACCAATATATGATAAGCCTAAGTCAAATCTCAAAACTCCCCCAAAATTCAAACTCCCCAAAATAAGATAATTCTTTCTCCCCCTTTTTATGATGTCCCCAAATAGACAAATGAGAAGAATGAATCAAATAAGAAAAAAATCGGGGTGTCACGGTACAAAACAGGGCATCAAATAATACGATAAACGTGCTCTTGCAAGGAAATGCTCAAACAAATCTTCACAAACTATTTTTGAATTTTTCAAATTTTTCGTACAAAAATAAGATACCAATTTGAACAAATATGAAACAAAAATCACACCATGGATTTAGACTCAAACAACCAAGTCATGGAAATAGAATGAATGGGTGTGAACACATTCGATAGGTAAATCAACTCAATCAATCATATGTGCACGATGCATATGTGTACTCCTAACGAATGAACATCAAAAGTATCCTTAGGTGTAAAAGTTTGTTGAATTTAGATGACATCGTTTTATGCAAATCAACAAATCAAAGTCAAATGATTTTCACACCAATAACGTCGAAAACTATATAGCGCATTTTCAAAAATTTCAAGGACGTGAAAACCCGTTTTAATTCTCCAACCAAACTCCCTCATATATATATTCTTTTAGAGGTAAAATTCTCAAACATTGGAGAATTGGTGCAAAAACCTAAATGGCCCCTTTTTGGCATGAATATCTTTTTATTGCCTTTCAATTTTTTCGGTCTCTTTTAACCTCTTTGGACCTCGGATAATAAAATTCCTCAACTTTTTAGGTCCTTTTTAACGGTGGCTTTTGCGCAAAGGATAGATAATTACCTTTCGCAGCCCCTCCCCGTTATTCAAACAAACCACACAAACTCACAACACGGTTTTTATATGCACAATTTCCTTATAAAAAATTATCGCGCTTGGTTTGTTTTAAAGACAGGATTGAGATGAAAACACCCAACCAACATGTGATAAGACAAGAATAATAATCAAATAAATCCATGCATGTGTGCAATAAAGGAAACATGAGTCAAACATGTAGGAAGTAACACTTAATTACATCTTAATGACTCCAAACATTATAAAGCACAAGGATGAATTGACTTATTATCTCAAAACACTATCAAATAGTCACATGAAAAAATGGAATGATGTTGTGACTTGGTCATCCAAAGTGTTCATCCATAAACGGTGCAATACAAAAATCTTTTTGGATTTTCTCAAAATTTTATCAAAATAAAATCTTTTTGTATTTTTCAAAAAAATTCAAAAACAAGAATTTATACAAAAAGTACAAGTCATCACACTAGTAAAAATATATCATGAAACCACAACTAGTGTATGACAAACATGCAACCACAATCAACCAAAAGATTTCACATGGGGTGAATCAGGTGCAAGCAAACGGGAATCGTGGACAAATAAACCATAAGCCTCTAAATCCGATTTTCTAACCCAAATTGATGTGTAACAAAGTGTGGGGGTTTTGGGAATCGAATTTATTCTTTCATTAACCTTCCTAGGTCCAGTTAAAAGCTTGTAACAAAATCGCCTAAGATGACCTTGCCTACCGCAATGTGTGCAAGTGTAAATCGGGCGGTGTGTGTTACCTAAAGATGGCCCTCTCCTCAAATTTATCGAATGCTCTTTCCGAATTTGCCTAGGTGGGTCTCTCCTAATGATCCTAGAAGGTTCTCTCACAATGTTCTTAAGGGGTGATTTCCTAACAACTTTAGGTGCCTCTTTCTTAACAAAACTAGGAGGCTCTCTCACACGTGTGGGAATAGGTGCAACATATTTTTCAAGACCAATCCCACCCCTATCCGTTTTGATCTCGACTGTGCCTAAAATCTTATCAAGTTTTTCAGACCTAGACTCCAAATCAAATTTCACTTTACTTGAATCTTTCAATTTCACCTCAAGTTCACCTATCCTAGATTCAAGTACTCGTTTAGAATCCTCAAACTCTAAAAGCTCCTTTTTCATAGTCTCCATTAACCCTCTAAGACTATCTCTCTCACCCTCGACGTACTCAAGCTTCTCTTTCAAAATTTTCACATGAGCCCTAAGGTCTTCAACTAAAAAATCATTATTTTTTATGGCACACTCTTTCAACTGAGCTTTCAATTTCAAATTTTCTTTCTTTGTTTTCAAAGTTTCAGCATAAAGTTCATTGAAAGCAGCTTGCAAGTCATGCTCATCTACACTTTCCTCCTCACTTTCATCCACACTCCCATCACCTTCACTATCATCACTAATCACATGGATGGGAAACTCTCGCCTAGAAGCATAAAACACTTCTTCTTCCGAATCACAATCACTAAGGGTAGAAACATGAGAAATCGGTTTATTCAATTTCTTCTTTAAATTTGTGGTACACTCATGTAATGTGTGACCAACACCCTCACAACAAGGACACTTCTCAGATTCGTTTTCAATAGAAGATTTAAAGCAAGAGTTCGTGTGAATTTTCCAATTAATTTTTTCAAAAATTTGACATCGAAGATCATCAAAACCATCAAAAGCCATTTTTGTGCAAAATCAGAATCAAATCACAATAACTTAGTGCAACAGGCTCTGATACCAATTTGACGACGTGAGAGGTCAAATTGTATAAAAAAATCCTTTAAAAATCAGGATCACGCAATAAATTAGCGTAACCCGCTCTGATACCAATTTGAGAGAGTAGCTACAGCGGAAATATTGCGACTTCTCAAATAAAAACTAATTTTAATTAAACCCAAATTTTAGTTAAACCCTAAGACATGCATCTAGATGATTTATCAAATAAGACGTGTGTGCTCGCGTTCAAATGATCAAATTATATATAAAACCCTTTTAACACAAACAAAACCTAAACATGCAGCAGTATGTGATTGAATAAATTGATAATCTACGCAAGAACATTCAAACACATGCAATTAAGGAAAAATCCCCCACAGGGGCAAAACCATTTTTTTTCACTATAATTTGTAAGAAAACGGCTTACAATCGGATTACAATGAAAATACAAGTTGACTAAGAATTACCCTCGGGTATCGGATTCTGTAGTCGCGGCTGGAACTATCCCTTTCTAGTAGGGATGCAATGGAGAAGAGAAACGGCTTCTCCACAAGGGTTGAACAAACCAAAGTTGTGTTCTTGGGTTGCAAAAGGATTCCCAAATATTTGGCAAGGATGTGTGAATCAAAACATGAGTCTTGGGACTCAAAAATATGAAGACTAGATGTATTTGGACTCTCAAAAACGTCTTCTAAAGTCTTGCAAAACAACTTCCCCGAAGTTGGTATATATAGGGAAATACATGAAGACACCCACGATTTTTAAACTCTGAAATTATATCCAGCGTACAGGTACCCCGAACCGGTTCGGGTACCCTGCGAACCGGTTCGCCCTCCCGAACCGGTTTCGGACTGGGTTCGGGAAAGTGTGCTGGGAACAGGGGATTAAACACTTAGAAAAATTCCCAGAATTTTCTATGTAAATATCTCCATTTTCAACGGGCCATAACTTGTTCACCGTAGCTCGGATTGAGGTGCCGTTTCTTCCAGTATCTTTGTTGCAGCAAGCTCTTAAGCTTTCCAGTTGACCGGTCCTCCGGACAGTGGCTGTAAAATTACGAATTTTCTCTTGAACATCCCTATCATGCCTTGTTTCACTGATTTGACTTCTCTTGCATACCACTTGCATTACGAGCCTAGAATCAAGGAACGTGAAGTCGTTGATGCAGATGAGGGACACATTAATGGAGATAATGCATGCTTGATTCCCGGAATTTGGATAGAGGCCGTCATGTGAGATCGTGAGGTGACTTGCCAAATGTAGCGGCGTACGACATACACAAATGTAACATGATGGACATGAGAAAAATGTCCTTACAACAAGTAAAGACATACAAAATAACCTCAGGTGTCGGTTTCGATGTCGTCGGCTAGAGTTCCCTCAAGATCTCCAGAAGGCCAGCAATACAAAATCTTCGACTTCTCCACAAATTTACTCTAGATGACTAGTATACTCTTCCTTGGGGTTTAGAGGATTCACATAAAGGATTGAGAATTATTTGTAATAAAAAAGATATTGGAATCTTAAAATTTGAAGTCTAGAAATGGGGACTGTTTTGCAAAAACGGAGATATGCAGACTTTGAAAAATGTGTACCACGAACAATGTTTAAATAGGCAGTTGAGGCGGTGCGTCGTTCGAATGAAACACGCTGTGGGGTTACCAAATTCCTATTTTCCCACCTTCGAGTGCTTTAATGTGACTTCTTTGATGGTGTTGAGTGAGTAGAAGTGTTTAGTTGTTTAGGATAGCCATTGGGATCAAGCTGAAACCTCTGTGACCTTTCTTGATTACGTCATTGTCTTTGAGCAAATGCATGGGCACTGATGGGTGGGAAGTCCTAGAACATCGAGTAAAAATAATTAGAAGGATAAGACAACAATGAATTGATAGATTAAGGAAATGGGGAAGAATTACTACAGTTGGAGTATCAATTGTAAGGCCAATGTCTAATAATGGGGTGCTATCACAAAGAAGGCAACACTGTTGTAGACAGGTATTCAGTAATGTTGAAGTGGATGAGTAGGTTGTTGTGGGGTTACCAAATTCCTAATTCCACGCCCATCAATGCTTGATAAAGTGTATGGTTGATTATAATAATTACTAAGATTAAGAGGTAACCTTTGTGCTCTTTCTTAATCACGTCGCAGTCTTTGAGCCAAGGCACGGTTAGAAGTGGGAGGGAAAACCTGGCACGTTGAGTAAAGTAGATTAGAAGTGGGTGGGGGTTCCTTTTCTTTCCCTTTCCCCTTATCTTTATCCCAAACTTGCTCCGTTCATTTTCTCTTCTGAAAAATAAGTAATTAATATATAGAGTTGGGTAGAAAAAGTAAAATTTGTCATGGATTACCTCTTTAAGAACCATCTCAAATTATAACTCACCGCGGATCACGATACCAGTGTTAATCCTATGCGTACCTTCAATTTGTGAAGAAAAGGAACGCAAATTCTATGGAAGCCACTTGATATAATAACATAGGGAGAAAGTAGAAAGTCTATTTGTAGAGTGCATTTTTTTTACTTACGTTGGAAAATGTAGGTGTGATATCCATGTCCAAGTCAACTAACCTGATCGTCCGTAGGTTCTATTAAAAAACATAAAATGAGATGATATTAGTATAAATCCACATTAATAGCTAAAGAAATATCTAAAGAAATATTAGTACCAAAGAAATATTAGTTCCTAAAACTGTTAGTCTATTACCTTTACCTTCTCTGTTACCTGCAATTAGTGTTCAAAATAATGAGTTATTAGTAAAACTGTTATAACTACCTAAAGTAATATTAGTACCTCAAGCAATAGTAAAGCAATATTCCCACTCTTAACATAAAAAATACATATCAAATAGGAATTTCTCATTTGGATGGTGAACATACTTAAGTAGATGTAAAAAATTAAATGTAAATAACCAATCCTAAGAGTGTACAAACCCAAATCCGAATGTAAATAAACAAACTATAAGAATTTAACAAATTAAATGTAAATAACAAAATCCTAAGAGTGTACAAACCCAAATAAGATTGTAAATAACCAAACCCGAATAATATATCAATATAAATGTAGATAACCAAACCCTAAGAATTTACAAACCTAAATTAAAATGTAAACATCCAAAAACTAAGAATGTAAATAACTAAATAATATCTTCATAATGTAAAAACCCAATATTGGAGACTTCTAGGCAGTGTGAGATGTGAATGGGGAGGTAGAGCCAGAGGTGGTGGAGCAGAGGGTGACAACATTGGAGAGTCAGATGTGGTGTGAGAGCCCAAGGGAGAGGTTTTGTGTTGCGAGGAGTAGAGAGAGGGGGATACTCTTTCTTTTAGAACCGTTCAACATTGCCTAACTTTTTCTCAAAAGAGTTTGTGGTGTATTCTCAAGGTGTGGTTGGATGAGAACCCTTAGATTGTACACGTGGCAAAATGTAGACCCTTTGATTACTTTAATAAGAAGAGATAAGAAGTGAATAGTAAAACACCATTGTTTGATATATATATATACTAGCGAAATGCCCGTGCCTGAAGGCACGTCGAAAATTTTCCAAAGATCAAAATGTGTAAATAATTTAACTCGAGTTTGATTACAACACAGATGTTAAAACAATTTATAAAATTTGGACAAAGTTTCCTTTATTTATAGTACTATAAACCCTGTTGATAAATAAAAATAATCAACAACAATACTGTCATGAACCTCGAATAAACATCATAATGATCACAATTATACCATTATGAAACATCACGACAATACAAAATTTTTGTTTACAACACAAAAGTGTAAATATTTTTTAAAAATTTGGACAGAGTTGTCTCTGTTTATAAGACTATCCACCCTGTTAAAACGATAATCAAACAATTTCCTCAATGTCCACTAAACTTGTGATCAACAATTTCTTCCAAGTGTCCGAGGGAACAATGGTATCCAAGGGTCTGCCTTCATCGTCATCACAAATCCTTTAACTTCTCCTATTGCCTTAGAGGTAAAAGTAATAAATACAATCATAAGCCCCTTCTTATATGCCTAAAACAACACAGAGTCACAAAGTTCAAGATGCATGAGAAATGTAATTAATAAAGACCATGAAAAACACATCAAAATCCCAGCTAAACTATTATTTATAATACAAATCAACAAAGCAAACAAACCAATCTAAGAAAAGGGATTAAGATAAAAAAATTACCTTTATTATCAAAGATTTTGGATCTATCTCGCAAGCCCCGAGTACCTGATTTCTTCCTTGTGCCACCCCGACTAATTAAATACCGGGTAGCTACTCCTTTATTCAAATTAATACAAAATGTCAAGTTCGTTCAGTTCATAGCATCACTGTCGAAAAACATTTTAACAATTACTAGCCACCTAATATTTAAAAAGGGAGTTGTCAATTTTAACTGAATTCGATTAATATACAACCAAGATAAATTATGAAATACTGATACCACAACCATAATACAGTCGCAACAGAAAACTATGTAATAAACTAAATCTGGAGGAATATTCCTCACAACAATCCGAATACTGAAATAAACCAAATACAAAGCCTGATTCATTAATTAGTTACATCCAAAACTGAATTAAAACTGAATAAATAAATTGTCTCTAAGAAAAGGGGCGACATGCCCTACAGATAAATAAGTATAAATGGAATCAAGGTAGAGAGTGGAGGCATCTATAATCGAGGTCCTGTAACTTCCACAGCAGCTACAGCACGTCACTGAAATGGAACTCCTAAGCATGGTGTCCTTGTGGCTGGGCACCTAAAAGATTTTTACAAGAAAAATAGATTTGAAAGCAAACAGGTCAGAGCCCGATTGTGAAAACAGTTTAAAATATATCAAGTTTTTAATATCATTAAACAGTGAATATAAAATACATGATAGTGCGTGTACTCACATGAGTTCCTCACCTCTCAACTAATAGTGCACGCCTAACGTACCCGTACCCGTTCTAGTCATTTTCACTATCTAACTAGTCCAATTCACCACCTAAATTTGGTAAACTATTAAGGTTCAATTCTCGACATCTTAATATAAACAGATGTTTTACTTTTTATTTCTCAGAATTAATCATAATAATTACTAAGAATTTTCCCTCTTTAACTCTACTAAAATGTTACAATCATTCACACTTACATTTATAATGACAGTTCATTTCAATTATCAGTATATTAATCTCATCATAAATATACAATAATGGCACCCCGAGACTAAGATGCGGTGCACACATACTCTGCTATCGAATCCCGGTACATCACGTACATAAGGATCACGTATTCCAAATCACTCAGAAACCGTTTCTATAAGTAACAATCACACATAATGGAGGCGAACATAGTTCACATCACATGGGTCATGCACATAACTACGGTCCCATGATCAGCTGACTTATTAACTCCGCAATAAGCCATTCTCTGACCTATGTCCTCGAGGTACCAATCTAAATCCCCCCGTAGGCCCACAAAGATTAGATGGCCCTAATCGAATGCCGACCTCCCGTGATAGCAAGTATGGTAGGTATGTTATACACAGATAAACACATATACTAAGCATTCACACATCTTAGATATCTTATAATATTAATAGAGGTATATGTCACATTTCTATACCGTCATTAAATGTTGCACGTTTACAAGTCCCTAAATAATATACATTAAAGTTGTCAACCCTTCTCACGTCGCAATTTCAAGTACTTACAACCTAACCCGTAGAAGTCACCCAGTCTATTATATAAGTCTATGTTTTAATCCTCAACGTACTCCAATCTCACAACTATACCCACTAATCGCAAGGGAAGAATAACACTCAATCAAATAAGCCTACGGAAAATTTGAAACCCAAATCGAGCCTAAAAGACCATTCCGTGAACTCGTTAGAAGTCACAGAAATATCGTTCAAAAGAGGTCGTTCAAACGAATGGCTTCGAACGAACTCTGAACTAGTTAGAAGGGACACTGGCATCTCGTTAGAAGTTCGTTCGAACTACCTGGGTTGGTCTTCTAACGAGATGGCAGCGAACGCCCATAATTTTTCCTAATACGTTTTTCTTCATTTTTCTCTTCTCTAAATCCATCCTAAGATCATCCCAATTACATTTTAATGTTGTTAAACTATCCTAAGTCATCCTAGGTAACTCCTTGACATATTTTTGAGGTCAAATCTTACAAATCAACATGCAATAGTCATAAATCCCCAATTCTTGCCACAAACACTATGAACATGAACGCAAAATTTAATTGCACCTAAATACTCATCATTATTCCATTTTTAAATCATCAAAGTTAAGTTTTGGGGTATCAATTTCATCCATAATCATTCAACATGGAATCCCTAACCAAACTTTAGAGTTTTTATATCAACCCATTAGGTTTTCATCAAAACTTCCAAGGCAAATACAGTTTCTACACTAAACATGGAAGAAATATTCATTGAACTTAATAATATCAAATCACTTGCCTTAAATCCGATGTTCTGATTCATTGTTGATGATTAAGGTTGGCTTTCTCTCTTCTTTTCGGTCACAATTTCCTTTCAAAATGCTGGTGAAGGAAGATGGTTTAGTGGAACCTCTTTTAACCTCTCTCTAACTCCTCTCAAAACTCTCGGAGCCCACTCTCTTGCTTTTGGATGATAATGGCCTTAGTGGCCCCTTTAATAACATCTAATTTAACTCTAAAATTCGTAGGTTTTAATCCCTTAATTTTTAGAATTACCAAAATAACCTTCTAGGTTGCCGGTTTGGCCTAAAAATGCCCCAGGACCCAAACTAATCTCCCGACTAGTGTTTTCTGACTATTTTGGCCCTTCCAAACACGTTTCCGCACTCAAAATGACCATTCGGTTGATAAAAATATAAATTAATTTTTAATCTAATTAAATTCATTCCTGACGCGACTGACACGCGCGTCCCAACTTAATTTTCCAAATTGTCGTATTTCTTCCTCATGACAATTTCAATATTTTCAATACTCATATACTACAATATATTCTCAGTAATATTTTATTTTAACATCATACACAAATACCAACTCACATCTCTCTAGTATTAAATTCCGAGCTTGTTTCCAAATAAATTCTAATTTAATATAATTAACCCAATAAATAAAAATCAATAAACTTATGGGGTATTACATTCCTATTGTGAACTTCCCAAGCCAGCTACCATTGAGGGTTGAACTATGATCTAAAAAGAACCTAGAAATTTTATATTAATCACAATATTTCTCCACTAACTAATGGTACCAAGGAACAAAAAAGATTTCGATGAAAAACCTTGCAACTTTGATAAGCATCTTTGACAACATAGAGCTACCATTGGAGGCTCAATGCTTGCTCTAGTGGGAAGTTTGGTTGAATTAAGTATGGCAATAGCACCACTATAATATTACAACTTAATCTAAAAGTTTTGATAAATTTATAGCCTAACCTTTTCATCACCAGGTACTGTGCAAACCAAGAATAGTAATCTTCACTCAGAATCTCAACAAATTCCTTTGCTTTAGCTTCAACGTTTGATATTGAAATATTATTTATCAAAAATAGTATCTACCAAAGATCAAGGATTATGAAATGCAGATAAACTATAGTACAGAGATCGATAAGCATAGCGTCTTAAAAAATAACAAAGTCAATTCTTCAGCAAAAAATGTAAAATAATATGACTACATATACTGGAAGCATAATGAATAATGCATCATATTAGCTCAGTGCATTCTGGTTTGGGTATATCCTGTACTTGTAAAGCTCCCACACATTGGATAATGCAATAAACTAATGATTAATGCAAACCATTAACACATTAAAACATGCAATTAGTGAGTTAAAATTAATTAATGCATTTGTGAACAAACCTGAGGTGCGTGGTCACACGTGCGAGGCACAATTGCACCACCTAATCATGCATAACATAGCCTCAGACGCTCGATTCCTCTCTGCGTCATGTTAAATTTTCAAAACTGTTAAGATTGTGAGAGGTAGATAAGTAACAAAACCAAAATTTAAGAACATGGCTAAAAATGAAAACCCCAAAAAGAAATAAGGTTTTATGATCTAGGCTCCTGGTGCATTTGAACCTACAACATGAATCTTGAAAATAGGGCCATGAATAAATCACATGAAAAATAATATAGAAATAACAAAAAAAAAAAAAAATATTAATATACTAAAGAAAGGTAAACATAAAATAAAAACTATACAAAAATTGGTACAATTATTAACAAAAACAAAACAGAGTCGAAGTATGAAAAGAATAGGTGGAGTAAAGAATTTTATGCAGAGTATTGTCATTCAACACTGGTGGGGGTTGTGGTGTTTGTAATTTAGAAATGGGACGATGCAAACGCTCGATGTGGGTCATGTAAATTTCCCATGGGTTCTTCTGTGAGATACGAAGCACACGTCCAAGACATTATTGCTTCCCATGACCTTAAGAAATTACCTCATCTCCAACCTTTCATTCATTAAATAACCTTATATAAACCTGACATCATTGCTTCCCATGACACACTTTTATAAACCTTGTGCAATTGAGATTTTTCTTAGAGTTAGCTTTATTTGCAACAACGGCTTGTTCCTTGTGAATAATTTAAAATAATAGACAACTGATCCCCCACATCAATTAATGTTTTGATGCCACACCAGCAAGTACTTATCTTTGAGTCATAATAGAATTACTCAACTTGAACACAAACAAAATGCGAACAAACCTCTGCATCGGTGAACTTGATGTCGGGACATGATAGCAGCCCTGAGAGATCATGTTCCATATACTCAAAGACAAAGTATATGCTACATGTACTCAAAGACAAAATATTTGCTACCTGACAAACGGGAAGTAATTATACACTCCACTTTCATGATGTTTGGATGTCAAGCCTGCGGAGGATAGATATTTCTCATTCCATAAACTTGACACTCTCTGGTCAGAAATTATCAAATCGCGCCTTCTTTAAGGCGACCATCTGACCAGCTTCAACATCACGTGCACGTTACACGTTGTTGTATGTACCTTCTCCTATCTATATAGAAATAAGAAATCAAAATAATCCCAGTATGTATATTATTTCTTTATAAGGAGGAATGTAATATGTGAAAATATAGCATTATGACAGGTTTTTCCACAATTCTAGCTTTAAGAATTCACTGAACAATAAAGCATCTGGATAGTAATATAATCATAAAAATATCCCTGCTTATTATAATCTTGGCGCGAATAAGAACATCACTAGTTGGCATTAAACCCGATGAAGGGACACAAGGTTGTTGTTATCATGACTTTGGCATGTGGCTTCATAAACCTTTTGCCCTTGGATCCTGCAGCAAGTAATAGGGATGTTTGACCTATAGCAGAACAAAGAGGAGTAAAAATGAACCATGAACTCAGAGTTTTTCAACGTGGAATTGGAGTTTTATCACTTGATCCAAAGTTCCACTGCAAACCAGGTATTCATATGGAATATAAATCTCCTCATCATAAGTTTTTCCTAAAAGAATTAAAAAAAAAACCGATAAGGATGGGGAAGATATTAGGTTCAATATGTAAAATAAAAGGGAATTAGTCTCTGTATATTTACCAAATAGATCCGAGGATACATTACACATGGGCATGTGCATGGGAATGGGACATCAAATAAGTTTGGATAACAAAATCATCAAACCATGTTGATATGATTGTATATAACAATCAGACCATTCTCCATTTAAGTCACAGTTTGCCAATTTCAAACCAAACGTCACTTTCAAGACCAAACTAACAAATATAAACAACAAAGAAGAGATAACACTCGAAGATAAGGTTAGTCAGTAAATCAATTTAGGTTTTAGTAGAATCTCAATAGGTAGCATCTACAACTCAATCATCAACAGATTCATAGGTACTAAAATCGTAGTATCCATAAAGACATAATGCCATAATTGCCTTAGTGTTTGTTTCATTCAAATCGTGATGGGGCGCAACAGTTTGTGCTCAAACTCAGCAATCAAATAATCCTACCACTTAATTAATAGAATGGGCCCCAGAACCATGTGATGTTTATTGGGATAATTTGGCAATACCATATGTTAAACTCGTTGTCTGAAGACTGCTCATGGCTATTGTGACACCCTGCCTAATTAAATACCGGGCGATCACTCCTTTATTAAATTAAATCAAGGTAAACAGTTGGTTCATTCTCAGCATCACTGTCGATAAAATACATTTTCCAATTTAACACCCTAAATAATTAAGCTAAGTGTCAAAACCATTTTCATACATACTTTCCAAATTTTATTTAAAGAAAAACATTTGTTTTATTAACAACATTCTACAATTAAGAATCACACCACAATAAACCTGGAACACAAAGTCCAATTAATATAATACATTCATCAATCGAATGTCCACATATGAAGACTAAATTCACCAATACAAACTGAATAAAACCCATAGTAACCATACTGGAAACAACTGAAATTTAAATGTCCCAACAATAATGAAATAATGGAAAGGGAGACACATGCCCAATAAATGAGAATACTAGAAGTGGAGTCAATAAAAAGAAGCCGTCTACGCAAGTAACCTGCAACTCCCACCTAAGCTGCAGCACGTTCCTCTAAAGGGATCCTAAGAAAGACGCCCCTGTGGCTGGGCACCTGAAATATATACATATATATACAAGAGAGAGAGAGAGAAAAAGGAACGGGTCAGAGCCCGAAAGTGTGTTTGATTTTAAAATACGATTAGCAAGTATTTAAATTGATACAGGCCAATGCAACAACATATTAGTGCGTCACTCTCTTGAGAAATACTCACCTCTCTTCTAATGTGCACACCTATCGCACTAACCTTCCCGACAGTTTCTTAACAATTCTATTATGCTAACCTTTTCCAACAATTTAGCGTATCTTAACTTACTCATAAGATTTCAAAACCGAACAATATTTTTATTTAAAAAGAATACTTCCATATTAGCAGCACAACTCTCGTTTTAGCTTTTATTAATTTATAAAGTTTCTCAGTAACATATTATACTTTCACGAAACAAGTATTCACTATCTGAGTCATCAACCAAGTCCTACTTATCGAATCACAGTAGGCAGTTTCAAATTTCAAAATCTCATATATATATATATTAACTACTCGTATAATATATATAAAATAACAGCACCCCTCATAAAACTATGGTGCGTGCATACTCTACTATCCAGAACCCCATATCACTCATATTAAGGGTAATACAATCGGAATCACTCTCGAATTGTATTAACATGAATACACAAACAATATTGAGGCGAAGAATAGATTCCAAGTCTCTAAGAGGATGGCACATGCCTGCGTCTCTTAGGACCGTCTGAACTATCACATCGATAGCCTGTACCAATGATATCTATCTTCTAGGGTACAAGTCAATATCCCCCATAAAGGTCCCATCGAGATAAGACTTATCCCAGCGCGGTAACCTCAGGGATAGCAAGTAGCGTGAGCATGATTTTCACAAGTATATAATATATGTACACACAATCATATAAATATACCACTTTATCATATTAATATAGGTTCTTCTCGTCACCCATAATTATACCATTTATTATACATTTCACTTTATTAGTATTACGTATAAGGTTTCATCTCTAACCTTAACTCGAAGGGTTTTCTCACTTAATACGTGACATTCGTTGACTCTATCCTCTCAAGTAGGAAAATTGAGTAGGTATACCTCTATTCTCTATCGTAGTTATTCGCCGCATTCTCTCACTTGAATTACGTAGTTTCATAGTTCATTATATAATTATCCCAAAAACAAGATTCTCATTTTACAATAAAGTTCTCAACACTTATTCAAATGTCCTACTGGTCCTTCCTATCTCCCAAAACATTTCTTTAAGGATACCCAAGAATTATTTCACGATAAATTCAATTTGACTAAGTAAATAAGGGAAATAAGAGTCTGCCAGGAGAGGTCGATCGATCGAGGTCTGGGGCTCGATCGATCGAACCTTCGATCGATCGAACCTTCGATCGATCGAAGCTCTAGGCTCGATCGATCGATCAAGCAGGTCTGGGAAAAATTCTGCAGAATGCAGTTACGGGTTTCATCACCAAAATTACACCAAATCCATATTGTCAAGTTCTAATCGTCCCAGAATTCTACTACTAACATTATAACAATATACCAGATGATTCTAACGTAAGGCATGTCCATATTCATCATTTAAACAGGGATTTACAACCTAAAATTATATCCAATTATCAAGAACCCTAGAATTTTCTTAAGTTTTCTAACAAATCTTTCTACAGAATTTCTTTCTTATGATCATCAAAATTTCATGGTTTATTTCCTCTACATGGCAAGGGTTTCCAGAGTCAACATATAAATCAATACTACATGGATTCTCCTATCATAAATTGGGTTTTCTTCCATAGTTTTTATCAAAAATCATTCCTAGACTAATATGAAGATTGCACCAACGAAACTAGCAAGTTAAACACTTGCCTGGGATTTTTGGTATTCTGATTCCCGGCTGATTTTGGTATGGCTGCGTTCCTCGTCTCGCGATCTACGCGGTGGTGGTGGCGGCGGTGCAAACCGGTGACTTTTTGGCCTTGAATTGCCTTGGAGCTCTCTCCTCTCTTCTCCAATGGCCGTCGCTTGTTTTCTGAATATTCTAACCCTAAAAGACTAACCTAGTTGGCTGATATAGGTTGCTGAAATTCGTGGGTTTAATTACCCAAAAAGGTGAAATGACTAAATTGCCCTCCCGGGGTACCAATTAGGCCTAAAAACGCCCCGAGACCCAAACTAAACTCTCGGGTACACTTTTCTGACTATCTCGACCCTTCCGAACGCGTTGGCGCACTCAAAACGACCATACGAACAACTTATAAAATATTCACTTTTTATTTCACAAAATTAGTCCTGACGTGACACGGGCACGTCCCGACTTAAATTTCTGAAATAGTCATTTAATTCACTCATGACAACATTATAAAAATAAATCTCATATATTACTATACTCATCCAGTAATATGCAACAAATAACAAATTTCCAATAATTACTAACTCTCGTCACGCTAGTAAATATTCAAAGCAACATTCCGGATTAAAATTAAATTAATTTATCTCAATTAAATTTAATACATCCCATAATTTTAAAAGCTATAAAAATACGGGGTATTACATCTATTGCTCTATTTTTTCCTTACATTATTTTTTATGATCCCTATAGCCCTTGTTCAATTAATAGCTAACATTGAGGGCATTGAGAAGGATCTTACTTTCTTGAAGCCACTAATAGAATCAAAAGCTATCAAGTCTATCATTTAAGGTTTTCTTTCAAGGATTGCATCATTGTTATTTTTTGCCTTTACCTATATGGTTTTTCGTCATCATATTATCAATGTATATGATCAGAAGTATGAGAGTGGGGTACGATTTTGTCCAGCTGTGCAGCGATGTATAATTATTGGATTAACGATATCACAATTTTTGTTGATGGGATTGTTGATCACTAAGAAGAGATCCCAATCAACCCCGTTCCTGGTTTCACTCCATGTTTCAACCATCTTGTTCCATCTATTTTGTAAGGGGCGCTTTGAATCAGCATGTGTAAAATTTCCATTACATGATGCAAATGGTGAAGGATACATTAAAACGCACAATAAAACTGAACCTAAATTTAAAAGCGTACATCGAGGATGATTACGTGCACCCGGTGTTCAAGGGTGGTGAGTTTGAGAGACCACTAGCAATTGACGAAGAACAAAACTAAATGACATCCTCAACTTGATCATTTAATAGATATTAAATATGTTTTCTTACATAAATCACTTAACATGGATCGTTTACACCAAACTTAGACAAACACCTAACCGGGTCTATATCAACAATGTGACACCAAACAATACAATGGTTACAGATTTAGGGAAAGCAAATGGAATAAAGTGAGAGATACCTAACCTCCAATAACCTCAACTGAAACTCAACATGATACCTAACCTCCAATAACCTGAAAGGTAGAAAGTCAAAATTAATAAACAGAGTTTACACGTTAAATAAAGAAACATTTGATAAAAAATAGTTACAGAGTTTACAAATTAATAATGGGGCTACTGGGCAGGGATTCTACCTTCCAATGTGTGCTTGAGGTGGAGGAAGATCGAAGATCTTATGCCCAACCACATCAATCATGAAAGACAAAGCGTAATCACACCGAGCTACAATAGTTGGGTTGAGCTCAGGAGTGGCATAATTGTTCTCAAGAAGTCCAAGAAGGATAAACAATTTGGAACTCTATGAGAATAAGATATGAAAGGCTTATGAGTTCCAAAAAGATATTCAAATATTGTGAATGGTTATATTGTATGGGAATATGCCTCAACAATATAAAGCATGTACAAAACATAGAGACTGTGTGGGGTCTCCAATAAGGTGTCCTAATCTTGGATTCATTTTTCGCAATCTACGTATCCAACAGTGACTTATTATTTGAAAAATGTGACAATGATATCAGTAGTACTATCTTTTAGTACAAAATACCAAATATCGTCTAGCACTCATATTGTAAAAATCTCTTATATTAGAACCAGGTGTCTCAAACTTGGGTCTTCAACATTGAAGTAACCATTCTAATTCTTTGGTATTATTAAATATTCCAAAACAAATATTTATTCTCAAAATAAAATAAAATAAGAACTAACTCAGATTTAAATGACCTTATAAAAGACATTGTAAAAGATCTTAGTGAAATACCTTGTAAAAGACGTCGTAAGAACCTAAATAAATATTAAAGAACAAACCAAACTGAATAAAAAAAGTCCAAGTAAGTAGATACTTGTCTTAATCCTAACCTATTTCTTTATTAATAATCTTTTAACAAGGTGAAAAACAGAGCATACATGGTAATAAGTATAAATATATGCTGGATGCATGAAAATCTATTAAAATATACGAAGATGTAAACCAAAAATTTGAATCATAGAATTAATATTATTGTGACCTGACTAATTAAACCAATCACCAAACAACACATAATAGACACAACTATTTGTCACTCATATAAAGAGTAGTCCGCAACAAAACAGAGGGTAGAGAAACTGAGGAAATTTACCAATGGAGGTAGGCATTCAATGGCATACTTCTGAAGAACAACAAATAAATCTCGTGAGTGCTTGTCTCAAAAGTTGTTAAAGTCTTACAAAAGGGCTAAACAATAGTCTTGGGGGGGGGGGGGGGGGTCAATTGGAAATGGTTCAGAACTTGTACACAACCACATTATCGTCAACAGGGACGATCTGCATCAAGAAAGAAAAAAAAAGTTTAGCCTCTAATTCCAAACATAATTTATCATATTAACATTATTTCAAGGAGAAGAAGGAAAGGAAATAAAAAAATCTCTACAGATTGAGCTCAACAGATCTCTCGACGAAACGGGGAAGATGTTTGTGTGAGCACATACGCGAAGTCAGAGATCCGAATGAAATTCATTAGTCCATTTAATTATCAAGAAAAAAGAATTATGTCAGTAGCTAAAAACCAAGCCTAGTAATATATCAAATAACTATGAGCTCTACCACAAAGAGGTTGATTTATAAAGGGCAAAATGCTATAATATAGATTGATCCCACTTAGACCCCAAATTCATATGTGATACATATATAATCTATTCAATCACAATCATAAACAAAATCCAGTTCATCACATAAAAGTTATAATGGGGTCTTAACCCTCTAAACCTTCTCATTATCATGATTTACCTTACGCTTTTAGGTTCACCTTTTAGCAATCTTTAATTTACCATACCAGTGTCACCTCCACATACAATATAACCCTTTCTAGGGAAAGCAGCATCACAATTGAAATTTAAATGGTAAAAAGGTATGACTAATGACCCTAAAAAACAATCTTAACAAATGGCAAAAAAAAAGTATTAGTAGAACATGAATGGTTAAAAGTTACTTTTAAAAAAGATGCAAATCAAATATCAGGTTCATTTTGTGGCCCCGTTTTAGATGATTGAGTCAAAATTCGTCGTTGCAAATGATTGGGTCAAAAAGCTCTTAAACCACAATAAGATTCACAAAAAAAATGCAACCTACATATCGTTTGATGGGTGAAATCAAGATAAGGCCTTAATATAACAAATAAATTATAATAAAAATAACCAAACATGGAATTTCTAAAATATTAACATTGCATTAGAATAAAACTAATAAAACAAACAGAAATCAAAGGGTTATTTCTAACACACTAACATTGGATTAGAATATAACTCCATGATTTGAGTCCCCGACATTTTCCAAACACCATCTTAGAACTCTTGAAGAAAACAATGGTCACAGGGTTATGTCATTGAACACTTTCTATGCCCTACAGAAAATGGAACAAAAAATGGATAGGTATACCTTTTAGTGTGACTGATAAGAGATTAAAACCCTAGCCTGTCATGGATGCGATTTTCTCTAAGACACACAAAGAGAGATAAATACAAAGAAAAAATCGTTAGATATGTAAATAAAAACAGATCTAGAAAAAATATTAAACATAACTTTTGAGAATCTTACATAACATCAACATCAAGAAAAATAGGGTGCGATTTTCTCCTACCCACACAAAGAGAGAAAATACAAAGAAAAAAAGCGTCATATATGTAAATAAAAACATATCTAGATAAAAAAGATCTAAAAGAAAATAAAACCACAAACGATTATCTCAAGGTTCTTTAAGCCAAAAGTCTTGTGGTTAGAAAGATGGGGGAAGGTTCCTCTTTGTGACCAACGTGAGTTTTTAAAATTGAGAGGGGAAAAATTTCTTAGGTTAAGTACTTTGTGACTGACGTGAGTGAGTCAGAGGAGGGGTGGCGTGTGCAGGAAAATACCCATCTGCATATATATATATATGGACACACACACACACACACACACACACACACACTGTTTGTAGATAAAAAATAGTGCACAAGATTTCTTATTATATATGCAATTATAGTTCTTGCATTGCAAAGCTCCATAAAAAGATGAATTCCAGTAGTGCACATCATTTACATACACACAACAATGCACAACATTTATGTATGAATGTCTATTACGATTATAATGGCAAGGGTTGTTTTTACTGATTGGTAGTCAATCAATAAAAACTAGATGAGCTAATAGTAATGATTGTTTATACTGATTGGTGTATAGATTAAAATGGTAATAGTTAAATACAAAAATTGGTTTATTAAATTATGCATCGTATCTAAGATGAGTAAATATTCTTACTTTACACCTATGACACTATACTCTAAAAAACTATAAATAGAAAATCATTCAGAGAGACCAATCTAATTGGACTACAAGTTGAGACACAAAACAAATATCTATTGCTGGATAAATACCTTTAGTCGCTAGTCCTCATGTTCTGTTTAATTTTTGTGTGAAATTTTATTCAACTAGATGAAATTGAAATGCTTATCAATTGGCGCAAGTTAAAACATCTCATTGTCATTCAAATAAATAGTATTTCACACAAAACCATATGAACCCTTGAAAATGAAAGAAAGCACCCGTCAGGAAAAGAGGAAATTCTCCACAAAATATATGTTATAAAATACTTGTAAATGGACTTCAGTTTTGGGATCCCCATAAGTCATTATGGTCCCAAAAAACACACAAACAAGCCAAAAGGACACTATGAAAGTATAGTGAAAATTGATAGACATCCATAACATGATGTTCCTTTAAACACACATAAGGCACACTTCATTACAATTATTCATGCTTGTAGCACCGTCCAACAATTGTACCATCCCCATAATAACAATGACATGTCATTTACATATAAAATAAGTTCAGTTATTTTTTTGGATTGGTGAAGAAGTTATTAATGGATAACATGATATCTAGAGACTTATTGCGAACAAACTTTCTAAGTGAATGTTCGACGTATTTCTCCCATTCAACAAAATTATATAGCACTCCCGCAACCCTATTCCCCTTACACCCTTTAGTTTTGCAAACACATAAACATGTCAGTAACTTTATCACGGATCATTTAAATTTTAAACATGCATGAACAATTAAACATGCCATATCTTTATTGTACTTGAACGAGTTTATGATTTTATATGTTCACATTGTTGATTATGTAAAATGTAGGGGAAAAAAGAAAGATTTTGCTGGCAAAGATGGTGCAATTCTTTCATTTTTTAATATGCCTGATAACATCGTGATGATGGATGCGGTAAAGATTTTGGTTATGATGATATTCAGACCACGTACATTCTAAAAAATTAATTAGTGCAATATTATATGATGCAAGAACTAGATGGAGTTTACTTTATCGCATACATGAGGTTAGATTCAACTTTTAACAAGTTTTATATAATTCATGAATGCATGCATGAGGTTAGATGAAGTTTACATTATCTCATACATGAATGCCATTCTAACTCACGTTCATTTGTTTTATGTATAGATGTTTATATGACTAATTTGGAAGGAGTTTTGAAGTTATTAGATTAGTAAATCTTCTCTCCGCTAGGAACGCAATTTTTAAAAATAATGGGCAACAATTTATGAAAGAAGCGTTACAGAAGGCATCAGACAAACAAATACTTATTATTCCAATCAATACGCGGTAAGTTTGGTAGATATATAAAAGTTTTGGAGCATAATAAATGTGTGTATGTATGATATTCCAAATCTCCAATAATTCTTCATAATGTAGGTATCATTGGGTTTTTGTTATTATTGACGTTATTTCGAATATGTATTCTGCGTCGATTCTTTACACGGAGAATCGAGCTTGGACCTTAATCTCTATAAAAACACATAAGTAGTGTTCTAATTAATTCTTATAATATAAGTATTCATTTAATTTTATATAATTCTAATATAAATATATGTAATCTTGTTTTTTCATTGAAGTGGAATTAGATCGTTTTTAACAATCGAAGGAAAAAGATCACTATTAGATTGCGAGAATGTTAAGGTATTTGATCAATAAATTAAATATAATATTTATGTATTTACATTTGACATGGGTAATATACTAACTCCTTTTTTTCAGGGCCCTAAACAACTCGGAGAAATTCTATTTGATTTTTTTTTAATTGAATTTCATGCGAGAGCTCTTAAAAATTCTTCTAAGTCTATAAAGCTGAAGGTTATATGTTTTGTAATATTTTTTATATATCTTTTTATTTAGATGTGAAAAAAACTAAATGTAATTTTATTTGTCTTGTTTAGATGAAAGAGTGGCTGAAAAGTTGTCATATCAAACTAATGAGATCAACAAACTTTGACATGAGTTAATTGAATCTACAGTTTTATATTATATGATTTGGAGCTTTTGAGGTGTCGACACTATTTTTTAAAAGTGAAAGGAAGACCGAAGCATATATGCATAGTTTTTGAATGTACATTTTTATGGGGACCTTTTTTTTAATGATGTACATAGTGGGTGTATCTAGATATAATGCATGTAATATGTCATTATTATTATTTTTTTGTGAATTATGTACATAGTGGGTATATCTTATTATTTTTTTGACATGGACAAATGACTTGATTTGGTGCATTTTAGATGTACGTGAGTTTGAATACAAACAAATTCATGACAGTTTTTATGTTTCCATGAATTTTGATTTGTGTTTAGATTTATTTGTCAACTATAACATTAATATTGGTTGTTGATACAAAAATTAGTCAGCTGATGTGGATCAGTTATGATAAGACACGTGTCGTCCAACATGGCATACTTATGTACACTGAGTAACTTAACATGCCGAGCTACTCAGAATACCGAGCTACTCGGTATACCGAGCAACTATCTGGGAAGACCAAACGATGAAGACAAATTCAATGAATATTCTTACTATGTACCAATACATATGCCTATCTAATGATGGCGTATTGTCTATTCATATGGGAATCCCAAGGGCTATAAATACATTGTAATATTCTTATAACGAGGTAAGCTATCATAAGCACAGATAAGCAAGATTAAGGAAAAACACCCGGCAATCAAAACAGTGGACGTAGGCCATTTCATTAAGGTTGAATCACTTTAGAAATCCATTGTCTTATTTCTTATTTCATATTTATTTGTGATTAATTAATTCGATCAAATCTAGTTTTTTACATCAACAAATTGGCTTTGTTTGTAGGAACGACTATACATAGCGTTTTTCCCTAAAACCTCATCAGATATGGCTGATATCCCAGAATCTAGCAATACGAAAAATGACACGAATCCCCCGAATCCTTCGGCTCCTCCAAATACACAAGATCTCACTAGGATCCTGGTAAATCTATCCAAGGTACAAACAACCATGCAAGAAACCATGCGACAATTCATCCAAACCGTCCAAAATGGAGTATCTACCCAGTCAGGACAACGTAGCAATCGTAGAATCATGCATCCACCATCCTCAAGATCTAGACACACTTATGTTTGTCATGCCGAGAATTAAAGTGATCCATCCAATAATCCTGGCTTAACTTCACATATAAGAATTTTGGATTCTCAGGAAGATGTTACTCTAATTCCAGAACGAATAAGTGCCCTGGAAAGGTTGAACAGAGTCTCTTCGTTCGAACGTTTGGGCCCTAGGAGGAACAGAAATCCTCCTCAGATTGCGTTGAGAAATTGTCAACGACCAAATGATTTAAGGTAAGGCTCATCTCAATCGCATCCCAATCTTAGGCTTGTAGCTCGTACAGAAAGATCCCAAGAGGATAATTATGGGTGATCTGTTGCTCGTGCAAATAAACCAGAGGCTGGAGATGATGCATTGAAGGGTTCTATTCAGAGATTGGAAGACAGGTTAGGGGAGATGGCTAAGGACAAAAACCCTCTCCAAAGAACCTTTATCAAGGGATCTCCATTTGTATAAGCAATTGTGGATTTCCCCACACCATCAAAATTCAAGGCTCATGTGGTCACAACTAAATATGATGGGAAAAATGATCATATTTTCCACATAGAGCAGTATCAAGCTCCATCAGACATCTATGCGGTCCCAGATGAAATGAGGTGCTGGGCATTCTCAGGAACCATCACTAGATCTGCTCAGAGATGGTACAATAGCCTTCCTCGGGGGAGGATCACAACCTTCCATCAGTTGGCTGCTCTCTTCATAGGTAATTTCTATTTTGGTGCAAAACTAGTTAAAAAGGTAGCACATATGTTGAGTGTTAGACAAAAGGCAAGAGAAAGGACTAGGGACTATCTCACTCATTTTAACAATGAGAAACTGTAACCCATTGACTATGAGGAGAAGACAATTATCACGACTCTTATGAGTTGTCTTTTACCAAAAAAGTTGTACTACACCCTGGCCAAGGATCCCCCCAAATCCATGACTGAATTAATGTCCAAAGCAGCCAAAATTATGAATGCCAAAGAAGCTATGGTTGCGAAGAAGAATGCAGAGGCAAGGGCCAAAACTAAAGCTGAAGGAAAATCAGAGAGGAAAGATCACAAGCATAATGGTGGGAGCAGGAAGTTGAATGGCAAAGAAGCATTAGACCACATGAGGAGATACATAGATTATACTTCCCTAAAGGTGGATATAAACCATGTTCTAGAAGAAATCAAGAACAACGAGGAACTGAATCGGCTAGGGAAACTGAATTCAACCCCTGAAAAAAAGGATAAATCCAAGTACTCCGAGTTCCATAAAGATCACAATCACACGACCAAGTAGTGTATAGCTTTCTAAAATGAGATAGAAGCACTAATTAGATGAGTGAAGTTGAACAAGTATGTTGATCTCCATAATGGTGGCAGGACCAATAACAGAACTCGACAGAGGACCAAGTCTCCTTGACGACCAAGAGACGACAAGAAAAGGGACCATGAAGATGACCTCGATCTCCTAAAAAGGCCAAAACAACCTGAGCATGAGGTATTTCCAATTAATTTTGGTTCATTCGATTATAACATGATTACAGGTGGAGATACAAGAGGGGGTCATCATACTAACGAGAGAAAATCTTAGCTCAATGAGGCACAAGCTTGTTCTTATATACAGTGAATAAATCTAGCAAAAGAGGATTGCCCGAGGAAGGTTAACAAAGACAAGATGGTCATTGGTTTTTCCAAAAATGATCAGGAAGGCGTTTTGTATCATCATGATGATCCTATAGTGATCAAGATGAGAATGAAGGATGTAATCATCTCGAGTGTACAGGTGGATAATGGTAGCTTGACAGACATCATGTTCTATCCATGCTTCGACGATTTGAACTTAAAATTTGGTCATTTAGAGCCATATCACAGGCCCCTTATTGGGTTCTGTTGACAAAAAGTTTTTCCACATGGGACGGTTAAGTTAGACATACTGATTGGCACCTGGCCTGCTTACAGATCAGAAAAGGCGAGCTTCTTCATAATGGATAAAAATGTCCAATCAACCTACAATATAATGGAAGGGAGAGTAGGCTTGAAAAAGTTTAAAGCACTTCCATCCACTACACATCAGTGTTTAAAGTTCCCGACCAATTTTGGGGTTGGAATTGTGAAGGGTGACTAAAAAGTAGCTCAGGAATGCTACTACCCGTCTGCCGAGCAAGAAGAATTGGAAGATACAAGGAAGAAAATAACCACTTATCAAATGGACAAATCTGATGATTCTGAGATTGAAACCTTGGACCCTAGAGTTGAAACGGAGCTCGTTAAAGGCCAATTCATGGAAGCAATTGAGAGCATCATTCTGGATGATGAGCGACCAGAAAGAATAACTCAGATTGGTTCTTCACTTAATCTGATATTGAAGCAAGAGCTGGTGTCATTTTTGAGGCATAAAAAGAAAGCATTCGTGTGGAGTCATGAAGATATGCCGGGGATAGACCCAATATTCATGTGTCATGAGATCAATGTCAATAAATAGATCAACCCAGGAAAGCAACGGAGAAGAGTCTTTAGTCTAGAGAAGAATAAGGTTATTCAAGAGGAGGTGGAAAACCTATAAAAGGCTTCTTTCATTAAAGACGTCAAGTATCCTAATTGGCTACCTAATGTGGTGATGGTGAAGAAGACGAACAACAAGTGGAGAATGTGTGTGGACTTCAAAAACCTGAATAAAGCTTGCCCAAAAGATCATTTCCCTCTGCCCAGGATAGATCAACTAGTAGATGCTATTCCGGAGCATGAATTGCTGAGCTTCATAGATGCCTACTCCGGATACAATCAAATTAAAATGAAGCCAGAAGACAGGGAGAGTACCTCTTTCATTACCCCATGAGGAACATATTGTTACAATGTTATGCCATTTGGTCTTAAAAATGAAGGTGCTACATATCAGTGGATGATGAACAAGGTGTTCGCTGAGCAGATTGGCAAAAATATGGAGGTGTACGTCGACGGCATATTGACCAAAAGAAAGAATGCAGTTGACCATATAGCTCATTTGAGCCAAACATTTAACCAGTTAGAGAAGTACCGGATGAAGCTGAACCCGACCAAGTGCATTTTTGGCGTATATTAAGGCATGTTCCTCAGGTATATTGTGAATCAACGAGGTAATGATGCAGATTCTCACAAGATAAAAGCCTTACTAGAATTAAAATCTCCAACCACCAAGAAGGAAGTGCAAAGCGTTACGGGGCGTATAGCAGCTCTCAGCAGATTCGTCTCCCGAGCAACTGATAGTTGTCTTCCATTCTTTAAGGTGCTCAGAAAGACCTTTGAGTGAAATGACGAATGTGAGAAGGCATTTTTAGAGTTAAAGAGATACTTGGGAACATCTCCTTTACTATTAAGGCCGGTATTGGGATAAAAATTATATTTGTACTTAGCTATTTTCAAAAGTGAAGTTAGTTCGGCTTTGATACGAATAGAAAATAGAGTGAAAAAACCAGTTTACTATACGAGCAAGGCATTCGGGGGAGCATATATCAGGTATCCAAAACTCGAGAAATTAGCATTGGCATTGATCGAGGCGAGAAGGAGGATGAAACCATATTTTCAATCCCATACGATAGTGGTATATACTAACATGCCACTCAAATAGGCTTTATATAAGCCAGAAAAATCTAGAAGATTGATGTATTGGGCAGTAGAATTAGGGGAGTATGACAATTTTTACGAGCCAAGATCTTCTCTCAAAGGGTAAGCAGGGTAGAATTTCATCGTTGAATTTACCTACCCAGATATGTCCGATCAACAGGGGCTTAATACAGAGCAACTCAAGGATGCTAGAGAATCAACATAAATTATTCCTGATCAACTCTCGGCAGTAGACCGTCCAGAAGAGATGGTAGCCGATCAACCAGAATCTTCTAGTAAGAGGTCAGAGTTGAAGGATGGAGAAATTAAGCACCAAATATTCCATCAAGGGATTTTTTCAGACCCAGGGTTTGATAATAATATCCTTATATGGAATTTATATGTTGATGGTTCCTCATGTGCGACAGGCTACGGAGCCGGAATTATTCTCAATAGTCCATATGGATTAGACACAGAATATGATCTGCCTTTCTAATTCAAAGCTTCCAACATTAAAGTTGAGTATGAAGCCGTAATTATGGGCCTCAACTTAGCTAAATTGTTGAATGCAGAGCAAGTTATGTTGTTCAGTGATTCGCAACTAGTGGTGAATCAGATGCTCAATCTTTATGCAGATAAATGAGAGTTCATATCGAGGTATTTAGCTAAAGCCATGGAGATTGTATCCAATTTGGCAGTTATCCAAGTGATTAGAATACCAAGACTGGAGAATACAAGAGCAGATTCACTTGCTTGATTAGCTTGAACTACGCGCACCGAGCTATGAAGAACAATTCTAATTGAGATACTGGCAAGCAGGAGTATTGATGAAGATTTGATGGTGAATTTTATCACTTTGGATATGGGACCTTCGTGAATGGATCCCATCAGGTCTTATATCGAAGAAGGCACTTTACCAAATGACCAACTTGTAGCCAAGAGGTTGAAGTTCAAAGCTACCAGATAGGTCTTAAACAATGGAGTTATTTAAAGATGAGGTGTGATAGTAGGTCTGTAAAGATGTGTTCATCCAGCAGAAGTTAAAGATCTAATAGAGGACATTCATGAAGGATCTTGTGGAGCTCACATGGTAGGTAGAAATCTTTTACAAAGAATAAATACACAGGGATACTACTGGCCAATAATGTGCACTGATTGCATAATGTATGCCAAGAAATGCGACAAGTGCAAATGATTTTCTATTATACGAAGAACTCCTCAGGCACTGTTAACACCAATCACTTACATTTGACCATTTTCCATGTGGGGAATAGATTTAGTAGGCCCTCTACCAACTACAAGAGGATGATTCAAATATTTAGTGGTTGCTGTGGGTTACTTCACAAAATGGGTGGAAGTTGAACCTCTCATTGATATGGCCGATGAAAGGGTCTATCAATTCATTTGTAAGAATATTATTTGAAAATATGGTCTGCCACATGCTTTTATCACTGATCACGGTAACCAATTTGATAATGAGGAGTTTGCAGCATACTATCTACAGTCTAATATTCAAAAGATTCATTTTGCTCCGGGTCACCCCCAAAGTAACAGGAAAATAGAGGTGACGAACAGAACTCTATTAAATGGGTTGAATAAAATGCTGGATGATGATAAAGAAAACTGGATAAACGAGTTGCACTCAGTGCTATGGGATTACCGAACAACTCCTCGAACAACAACTGGGAATCTCTTTACATGTTAGCTTTGGGGAGTAAAGTAGTGATACCTGCTAAATTAGGACTACCTACTCATAGGGTTCTAAATTTTAATTCTCCGTTAAGCGATTTGATGAGACATTTGGACTTGGACATGCTCGAAGACGTTAGATAAGAGCCAACAATTCAAAATGCAGCTTATCAGCAATGGACCGCCTTGTTCTATGATAAAAGAGTCAAGAAATGTGATCTTAAAGAGGGAGATTATGTGCTGAAGAAGGTAATTCAAAAGCACAATAAGTTGGAAGACAACTGGCATTGGCCCTATTGTGTCACAACTGTTGTTCAACCTGGAACTTAGAGAATAGAAATTCTAGAAGGGGAAGAATTCAAGAATCCTTGGAATGCAGAGCACCTGCGAAAGTATTACCAGTAATGTAACTGTACATATACCCCATTGTTTCAAAATGAATGAAAACGTGAATTTCCCTATATTCATTTGTGTTATTTTTTTCGGAGTACTAGTGCCACACTAACCTAACTCAGTAACAAAAAAAAATTCTCAACAAAGTTGGTCGGCATTAGCACAATCACCATCTAAGTTGGTCGACATCAGCACAAACACCAATAAAGTTAGTCAGCATCACCAATCACCAACTACAAGTTGGTCGACATCAACACAACCAATAATGTTGGTACAATAATCGAGCGAGTCAAGGCCTGTTTGATTATGGGGGACCCAAGTGGCATCTAAACTAGGCAAGAAGATGGGTAAAATATCCACTGCCTAGGCACCAAGGCAATTATTTACATAAATGATTGCTACAACTAAGAAGGAATATGGGATAAAAATAATTCCATTGCTTAGGCACTTATGGGTGATAAGTCACTACAACTAGGCAAACATATAAGACAAAGTTTCATTGTATAGGTTATCAAATCAACAAAGAACAAATTATCCCTTTATATATATATATATATACATATATATACTCAGTGAAGTACAACATTATTATAGTTGATCTCATGAAGATTGACAATATAAACATCATACAATTAATTTATTTCCAAGGAAACAAAATTACAAAAAGATGATTTTTAATTGCTAAAAAAATACAAATAGCCTATTGTATTGGTTTCTTTCCTTTAGATTTAGGTACATGATCCATTCCAGCTGGAGGATTATATAAATCAAAAGAAGAATTGATAAAGTTCATATCTCGTAGCATTCTGGTATTCCTCGTACTTGGTCGCTCAAGCAAATGTGGAGGTCGGGATATCTTAAAATCTTCGTGAGAGTTGTACTCACTAAGGTATTTGGAGATCAAACAATGAGGAATAGACCTAACTGGAATCTTGCTAACGTCTAGCTTGAAAGGAGGCACTGGAAGATCAAGTACTCCCGGGTCGCACCAATCCCATAGCTTTATCCCTTATTCAACCTTCATCACAGTTAGAGCATTCAACCATCCCTGTTTGTATCCCTCGTTGTTTTATTTCTTCCATCGGGTATCAATATGGCATAAAGCTTCATTATATCCCCCCATCCAAAAATCTCGGGGCTGCTTGTGGAATTGATAAGTCAATCTTTCAACATGTTGATGAAGCCTCTTCACCAAGTTTTCTTTACTCTTCAACTCAGAACTCTAATGGGAAAGTTGCTCGGTAAGAGTTTGAATTTTTTAGGATATCTCAGCTAAAGCTTGATTTTTTTCCTTCAGTTGAGTAGCTTGATTTTCTAAAGCTTATTGAGTCCTGGTCTCTTCAAGGCTACTCCGACCATCCCTAGCTCTACTCCGAGAAGAGGATGAAGGTTTGGCTTTTCTCAAATTTTATAACTCTTTCCTCAAAGAGGCATTCTCAGTCTCCAAAAAAAAAAAACCTTCGTCATTAATTGGGACCAGAGATCTAGAGGAAGAAGCAGGTTTTAGCTGTCTCAGTTCTTCTCTTATAGCAATATTTTCCTCCTCCAGCAGCTTAGCAATGTCTCTATGATCCTTAACCTCAAGTTTTAACACACTCTCTCTCTTGTTATGGGATGAAATAAATTTGTCATAACCCTAATCAGCACTTAACTATTGGTAATTCTTCTCATAACCTTCATGCAGAAGAGCAATGGCTTCCTTGTGTTGAAACTGAAGTTCTTCGATCATTCCTTGGAGATCCTCAATCATTTCATAGTAATCAACATTTTTTGCAATAACTCGATCAAGTAGACATTTTAAATATTAGTAAACATGAGTTTATTGCTCAGAGGCATCAGACCCAAGAATATCAATTATTTGTGCTTCAGTGAAATCTGCAGGACCATCTTTGAAGTAATCAGTACACTTATTCATCAACTCTGTATCATGAGCTGACAATAATTCCATCATGGCAATAAACTAGTAAGGAAAGTAAAACCAGATCAACAACAGTACATCTACATTGAACAAGTAAATGAGAAACTCAGAATAAATAACAAAGTCCACTTTATTTATCATAAGAGAAGAGGATACAACCAAAGGTACAAAACAAAAAGGGGGAAAATAGAGAAAAGCAACAAATTTCCGAACAACTTTACACCTTCTCCTTATTCCCTACAACATCCTCAGTTGATTTTGAGGAACGAATTGGTTTCTTGGTAGGCATCTGGCATTGCTCAACATAAGTGATTATCTGCTGAACTTTCTCGGAGGACTAAGGGATAGTGGCAATAGGTGTTTGTTTTACTATCAACAAAGAAAACTTATCAGATCCATCTCCATCTTCTTCTTCTTCTTCAATAGAAGGAGGAAGGCCATGAACATGTCTCTGAAATAGTTCAGAATCCTCAGTAACATTCAACTCTTTTAAAGCTGCAACCCATCCATCCCTGAAGAACTTAAAACTTGAATACTCCATTTGAGTAGAGGCAACATTTATAACTTTGTTCCACCCTTTGTCCCAGTCAGATCTAAAGGCCTTCTTCTTAACAACTTTTCTCTTCACCCTCTCCGAGGAAATCTTTTCCCTAAGAAGATCTTCAACAGACTTCACCTTCTCCTCAAGGTCTTTATTACGTCGTTCAGCTTCTTCAATCCTGACCTCAACTTCCACCTTACTGGAAATGGAAACCTTCAATTTCTCTTCTTCCTCCATGGAAACATTTACAGCTAGTTGCCGAGCTGTATCATCCTTCTGCGGAGCTGTATCGGCCTCCTTGGCAGCTTCCTCGGCTTTTTATTGAGATGTTTCAGTGGACTTGATTCTATTTTCCCAAGCGACTTTTTCCTCCTCGTACTTCTGTTGGGACTCCACCAATGTAAAAGCTCTGATACCAATTTGTAAAATGTATGACTGTGTGATAATTGATTAAATTTGCAAATTTCTACTTTGGAACACTTATTTAGTTAGAGTATATTTTTAAACCAAATCAATTCATCCCCTAAACATGCAACTACTTATGTGCGTGTGTCAAACCATAAATAAAACATACGACCCAAAATTTTAGGAAAAATCCCCGCAGGGCAAAAACATTTATTTCTAGAACCTTAAAAAGTTTACAAGACCATTGACTTACATACAATCTTGCTTTCTCCAACAAGAGTAACACACGGTGTCTTCTTCAAACCTTCAAATAAACGGCTAGAAATCAGCAGTGGTTCACATGCAGCTATACCACATGGACTCGCATTCCAGACACGCAGTCTTCATGGTGTAGGTTATCCTCCCTACAAGAGTAACTTCATAAGGACTCCCTCCACAATAGCACACATCTCTCCAGTTGTAGAGTTCTCCCCACAAACAATAAACTAAAGTAAATGTGTTCTTGAACACTAAAACAATTCACCAAAACATATGGGATTTTTGTGAATTGAAAACAAAAAAAGGATTAAACAGTAAAATTGCACAAAACAAATACATGACGCTATGAACTGGGGACTATACCCACCCTCCATTCAATAGCCAAGGGGATCACCCACATCGTACAACCTCCCATGATATCACTAGAGGGGTATGTTTCACATAAATATCATACACGCTAATATTTATAAAATAATCACATGCACACACACACACACACACACACACACACACACACACACACACACACACATATATATATATATATATATATATATATATATATATATATATATATATATATATATATATAAACACAAATCTAACTAAATCGTGCCTATCACCCAAAGTACTCGCCTACTATCCCGAGCCTACGCCCTGAAATCATAAATTCATTTTAGTTCTAAATTATTAATAATTGAATTATCTTCGCTCCTCTAATATGCTCGAACTTACCAACTAGCCCATATATCAAATATTTATGAATTTATCCCACGTAATTTGTTAATAAAAATCACTCACTAATTAATTTTTGAATTTATTGAATAAACTCAAGGTTTAATTTCTCTATTGTTCCTAGGTAATATAAGAACGCTCCATTACCCAAAAAGTTATTTCTCCTCTCTTTCTGAATTGTAATCTCTAATCAAAATCCCATGAATTAACCCATGCATTAAAATGTCCCAACTTGAATTTTCCACACATTTGAACCAGTTCAGACGTACCCTTGAACCAATTCAATGTACCTGCTAGTGAACCTATGAGTTTCTTGTTCAAATTTCTACCCCAGACCCATTCATATGATCTCAATCCTCCATTAACATATACATAAGTTCTGTGAGTGTTTCTAAACTAATATTAACAACACCCAATCATTCTGTATCAATAAATCATCAAATTGATCTCACTTAAATTTACCAAATGAGTTTATAGGGAGAATATTAAGTCACAACCCCAATTTATGTTTCAAAATTCCCAACAATCATATTAAATCTCTACATATTAATATGGATCTAATTTCTTGGTAAGATTAGATTGTATACACCTCTATTCATGATTCAATATCATTATATTCATCATAAAATTTCAATTTAGAGGATTTATTCACCCAAACCCCTTTTTACATGTGAGATACCCTCCTAAAAATCATTTAGGTATACACCTACTTTGATATGAATTGAAAACTCCCACATGTGTGATCAGTCCAAGTCAATTATGTGCCTTAAATGGTTCGTGTAAGGAAAAATTTCCAGTGGAGTTAATTTATATGTAATTGGTATAATTCCAGACAAAACATTTGAGTCAGAGGATAGACTTTGATTTGATGATCCCGTGAGCCTATGATGTTGTTTGATGAAGACATAGTGAACAAGATTTAAAGAGTGGATATTCTAAGCAGCGGTTACTATGCCACGTTTATCTTCACATATGCCGAGGATCTCATAGGTATGGACGTATATAGTTTATGAATCCCGAGGAATTTTTAAGGGTGTTTTGTTTCTATTTAAAATAATTTGGAACTTATTTTTTTTGAAAATATGTTTTTTGAGTTTACTATAGGCAGAGTTTTAATTTTAGTTGAGATCGTGCAAATGAGATCTCCAGCTCATTCGAACGACTTTGTATGGTCATTAGATGTGCACTTTAAACGTACATCAAGAGAGACCTTATTGTAATGAGTTTGTGAGGGTCATTAGAAGTGAGAAAAATTATCATTCGGACGAGATCTGTATCTCGTTAGAACGACAAATTCATCTCGCTTGCACATGAATCGTCACATGCTATTTCTTATCATTGATTTCTTGCATGGTTTGTGTGTCATACATTAGTTTGTGCTTCACGATATGTATTTGCTACTGTTATGACGTGGGTATCCTTTTGTATTATAATTTTCTTTTATTGAGTCATATTGAAAAATACAAAAAAGATTTTTGTTTGATATTTTTTGAAAAATGCAAAAAGATTTTATTTTTGAATATCTTTTGAAAAACACAAAAATATTTTTGGTTTTTGTGTATTTTAGTTTTACACATTTGGTATGGAATATTGGTGTGTTTGAATTCAATTCACTTCGTATTTTGCTTGTGGCTAGGACATTTAGTTATGACTTTAGATACTTAGATTGTTCTTAACCAAGTTTATGGAGTTGTTTAAAACATGGTGTGCTTTACATATTCGAATTTGTATATGCCTTCGTTCACACATACACGTGCTTATTGAATTTTAACTTCACATCTATATTTGAGCTTTGTGAGATGTTCTGTCATCAATTTTGTCATCTACATGTTTGTGTGGCTATGGAGGATTTGTGCATGTAAGAACCATTGCCCATGAGAGGTTATTTATTATTGAAAAAATATGAGGGTACATGGGAAAGGACTGGAAGATACAAGTTGTTACGTCATGCAAGAAATCGTTTTAAAAATATCCCAAGAAAAAAATTAAGGCAATAAAAAGAACAAAATAAGCCAAAAACGGGACAAAATAGTTTAGTTTTGTTGATCATTAAAAAAAATCACTTGAAAAGAAAAGAAAAGAAAAGCATTAAAATATAATATTGTTTATCTTTTGAGGGAGTTTATTTGAAGATCAATGGGCTTGCACATTAATACCTAGTTCTGCTAATTTTGCCATTACGCTATTGATTTGTAGAATCGTCAATAATCCAGGCTTGTGTGCATTGTACTTATTTTGTTCATTCAGTTCAACTTTATTTGTTAATTGAGGCCGAAGCTTAGCTTAATAAAGTTTTACAGTTAATTAGAAGTTCTTCAACATATTTGAGTGTTTGGGTTATAATTCATTTGTATTTAGTTCACACCCATTCATTCCATCCCACACATTTATGCACATCTATACTATGTTATTAAGCAAAGCTTATGTCTTTTGTGTCATGTTTTGTGATCCTTTATACCTATATATGTGTGCCAGATTTTCTTTGATATATTTTTCATATATTACATATAGTATTGTGTTTTGAGTCTTCGCAATTTATATTTAGGCCATGTTTATCACATGTTTGATCTTTTGGATTATTTATTCTTGAGTTGCCATGTTGTGTGTTTGCTACACTTTACACCATTACATATTCGCTTCTCCTTCAATGGTATTATGGTATTAATTATTTTTTAAATTGGTATCTTATCATCACTTATTTAGGAGGAGATTCGATTTTGTAGAGTCTTTATTTATGCTATCTTACTTTGTCTACTCCTTAACAAACAGGGGGAGAAATGGTATCTTTCCTTTGCATGATTAGGATATCTTTATCTTAAAGGGAGACATCTTACCTAGGTTGACATTATGTAGGAATTGTTAGTTTTTTATTCATTTACGGATTTATACTTGTTATATTCTCTTTAAATTTGAAGGTTTGTTTAAGAGTGTAGGATTACAGGTAGAGTTTAATGCGAAAATGTTTTCAAGAAAAGAAAAGCTACTCATCTTTATGTGTCGAGTGTCTATACTCTTTTTCCTTTTTAGGGTTCGGGAATGTGTCTTTTTTTAGAGATTTATAACCCATAGCAATTTTGTTTTAGTCTTGTCCCGGCATAGCCAAAGGGGGAGATTTGTAAGGAAAAATATCCAATCGAGTCAATTTGTATGTAATTGGCATAATTCCGGACAAAACGTTTGAGTCATAGGATAGACTTTGAGTTGATGATCCCATGAGCCTATGAGGTTCATTGATGAAGGCGTATGAGCTAAGCGTCAAAGAGTGGATATTCTAAGCCATGTTTACCAGGCCACATTTGTCTTGGCATATGCTGAGGATCTCACAGGCATGAACGTATATAGTTTATGAATCCTTGGGAATTTTTAAGGGGGTCTTGTTTTTGTTTAAAATCATTTGGAACTTAATTTTTTTGAAAATATATTTTCGAAGTTTGCTATTGGCATAGTTTTAATTTTCGTTGAGATAATTCAAATGAGATCTCCATCTCGTTCGAACGACTTTGTAAGTTCGTTACATGTGTACTTTAAACATACATCAAGCGAGAGCTTACTGTAATGAGTTTTTGAAAGTCGTTATAAGAGAGAGAAATTATTATTAGAAGATGGTCTTTATATCGCTAGAAAGATTGCTTCATCTCATTTGAATGACTGCTCCGCCTTGACTCTCTATAAAAGGATTTTAGACTAAGTTTTTCAGACGACTCTTGATGAAAACACAAAGCATACCTGTTTTCAAAAGTTCCAACTCCCAAAAGTTTTACCCTTTTTATTTACAAGATCGAAGATTCATAAATCATATACTTTGAGATCTTGTTTGGGTACCTAGTTTGTTTCTTCCATCATTAGAATAAATATTTTTATGCGGTGGACTCCGTGCATGTTGATTACGGTAATGAAATGGTGGATTTCGTGTTCTGAATCGTAGATAGTTGGCGAGCTACATCGGTGGACACCGAGGGATACCTAAACTCATGTGATCTGGACATTTGCGTAGGTCGGCTCCTATGTTGCAATGTGGAGGAGTGGTTGAAGACAGAAGAGCATCAAGGCTTCTTGGGGATTGAGCCATTGTATAAGTCTACTATCTATGCTTTGTAAAATCATATCATAGTGATTGTTTGGCTGGGCTATCCGAGAGTTTTTCCCTTAGTGGTTTCATCGTACATTGGCATCTTTTGGTTTGATTTATTTGATTTATCTGCTCTCACCTTGACGTATGTTTAGAGTACAAAGATAAAATTTGGTAAATCGGTTTTCACAAGAAAGGTTTAATTGGTCTAAGTTTAATTGAGAGAATTTTGTTTAAAGGTTGAATAATTAAAATAGGAAAAATGTAAAAATATTGAACAAGTGTTTATATGAACCATCCTATAATTCTCAGTAGAGTTAGAAAATCCATTGTAGACGAAAAATCTAATATTGAATGCGCAAATCCCCCATGAATTCATTCCCAAATTGGCCTTTGTAGATATCTTTTAGCCTTTGCCTATCTTCCTCTCTATCTTAGGGTTTGACTCTAATGATAATGGCTGCCAACAACTCTAATATTAGTTTATAAACTCTCTAATACGGAAATTAGTCTAGCGGTCCAAGCCCACTTGAACCATATACGCCCGTAAGAGCCAGGTATAGGCTAAAACTCCTCCGGAACCCAAATAATACACCCGGGTACTCTATTCCACTTATTTCGGCCAATTCGGGATCAACTGTGATCTCGAATTTGCCATTTGAGTAACTCTACCTAAATTACCTATCTCTACCTTAACATAGACTACATACGACCCCCGATTGAGATATGGCATAGTCCAATCTTTATTACTCACCACGACATATAATAATTATCACATGTTCTTTACTACTCACTTAGTAAATTTATTCCATAAATATTAATAATAAATCTCTCTCGATCAATATTTAATAATCACATAATATTTTATTTTCATTAAATTAATTCACACTTGTAATTTACAAAATTTCCCGAATTATTTAAATTCTAAATGCTAAAAAATACGGTGTGTTACACTATATTTTCATATAATCAATGAAGTACGTTATCTAATGTGATCACATGCTTATGCTAGTTAATTAAACCCATGTAAAGAAAGTCTCATCGGAGACTTAAAACTACCTACTTTAGAAAAATGTTATTATAATATATTACACATCGAAAGGAATAAGTTGTTAGACACCGGATCTTCACTCAAGTAATGCTTCAAACGTGCTCACGTAATATGAAATTTGACTGCATTCTCGTCATTGTTAAATTTGGGAGGCAATCCCACCTTTGTGAATATCGAAGGGAAATTATTTCACTATGATACATTGATAACAATACTACCCTTGTGATAAATAAGGCAACACCTTAATATATAACAGTATGGTTGAATAAAATATATATATTCATGCTTAGATAAACAATTATGTCAATCCCACCATCGTAAGACATTGCATTTGAATTGAAAAGATAAAAGATGGCATTCCCATAAATTTACACATGGTATACTAAAATGTTTGTGAGAAATATAAGTGATGGAAATCCCAGTACATTGTGAAAATACAGACATATATATATAATCATATATACGTGAGAGGAATCTTACTTGATATATGACTTATGACTAGAATTATGAAAATAAAAGATCATGCATGATATTCTTGACAATTCTATATAGTTGTGCTATTAATGAAAACTTTTCAAGTGTATATGTGAACATAGGAATCTTAAGGTTCAATCAGTAAAACTATAAATCAAGAGGGGGATAGGATACATATAAACTAAATAAGGCAACTACAAAGTCAGCTAGAAATTTTCCAGGATTTTATTCTCATAAAGGAAGGCCCTTGTAAAAGATGAATGAAGAGGAGGAAACATATCAAGACAAGTTACATAAAATAAATTTTTTTGCACACACATTTTTACAAAAGCTCACCTTGATCAAATCACACATTTGATCTCATCACAATATACGAGTTTATGAAAAGTTATCACACTATCCCCACACAAATAGGAAAAAGAAATGAAAATTTTGGTATACCAAATTAATCTGACATAACTTCTACAAAATGAAATATACATAATTCTTAATTTACCTACACTATTTGCTCATTTTATGAAGCGAAACCGAAATAACTTAAGGAATTCAAAAAATTCAGAATGACGCACAACACAAAACCTTTACCTCACCTTAGTTTAACAACACTGAAGGATTATCTCACTATATCCCACACTCTCCATTGAATCACCTACGTACCTAATATTTGAGTACTTGAAATTGTTCATAGATATTATCAAACTTGTCTATTTCTTAAGAAAAAATCTTAATCTATTTTGGGAATACATATTGGGCTTGAGATATGAAGACTTCGTGTTACATAGTAATATGTAAAGTAATTAACTGAACTCCTATATTACTTGGAGAAGAATTAACTCAACACATTTGGGTGGAAATGTTATATTCAAAATGGTCAGGAATTGTTCAGCCTAATCCTAAACCCAATTAAGAAACCATACTAGAATACTCACAAATAGTTAAGCCTATCAACACAAGAACCCATGCCATAAAAGAATTCACTCATTCCCATTTGATGAAAACAACAATTATTATCTTCAAAAACAAGGATTATAACCAAGTGACAAAATAAATATAAATCATTTCCATAAGACCAACCAAAAATCCTCAATGGAATTCTAGTTTTATTTAACAATACAAACATCAAATAACCTTACATTTGGTACAACATTATCAAGCATATTTACATCAAACACCACTTCTTTTGGGAACATGTACCAAAAAATGGATGTGATACTTTTCTTTACTTATACCACAAACAACCTTATCTACACCTTTAAAAATCTCTTTCTTAAGATATGATTTTTACAATCCTCCATGACCTTGACATCACTACTCCACATAACATTGTTTAGGAACTTATGAAACTTTATTAGTTAACCTTGATATGATTTATCTATTACCATGTCGTACTAACCATCATTGCAGCTGGTATGCCACAATGCAACTTTTTAAAAAAACACCCCACCTTTTTGTCATTGACATAAGGGGAGGGAAAAGATGATATTGGAGAAAAATAAACGAAGAAAAGAAGATCTACAATAAAGGGGGAGGAATGAAAAAGTAAAAGACACAACACAAGGCAAGCCTTATCAAATATTTTTTCAAACTATATCAATTGTATTTTCATAATAAAATAGGGGATATTGTGAATTTAAAACTATTTTCAAGAAAATAGATTTTGTATGATAACAACAAAATTGATAACTTCACTATCATCTCTCTAATGTATTTGAAATAAAAATAATCTCTGAATACATTATGAGATATAGTATATATATCATATCATCTATGCAACCAAGACATCAATTGCCTAACAATTGCAATGAATATTCAAACAAATATCTAGCAAGTCCAACATATCCTCAAACACGAATCATGTACCAAGAAGAACAAAGTGTTGATCATAATCATCCACCAAGTAATGCAAAACATCCCTATTAAGATAAAATGAACATCACAAGATCAACCATTAATATAAATCCAAGTCCAACAAATAAGCATGGAGATAAGTCCATTATAAACGATTCATATAAGAAAATTCCTAATCATCACATATAAGGCAATCTTAGAACCTTAAAGATCTTTAAAAATGCTTTCATCAATGTAAGTGAACTTATTTTATCATATGTATGCTTAAATCTAACCTTTCTACACATGCATAAACCTTCCCACAAAGTATAACCAAACCGGAACATCATAGTGACCCAAAAATAAGGTATAGTCAACTAACACTAGGTGTAGTATACTATGACTCAAGGTATGGTCAACTTTACTTTGAGTTATAGTCGAAAAACTTAGTTCAAGTGGGAATGACTTCAAAAATAAAATAATTTACTTTGTAAAAGGGTGGTATGATTGATTATACCATTATTTAGTCGACTATAAGTGTTTGAAAACTCAAATTTACAATGACTAGTTTTCAAATTTTAAAGCCAAAGCCCAAAAATTTACGCAAGTACCCTCCAATGGCTAGTTTCTTCTTACTCTTATAAATAGGACTTCAAAAATTCACTCATAACCAACAAGATAAACATAATATTGTGTCATCCTAACTTGATGTTTCTATAAAGAGAAACCAAGTTTCTAAACTCATTTCCATATAAATGAGATTCAAATCAAATATCCATCAAAGAAAAAACTCCATTAAAGCAAAGCTTCAAGACCAAAACCATATGAACTAAATACTCAAGCTCCAAAATTTATTTAGTGAAATTCCAAATATAATACCCATTTGAGCTAAAGATTCAAATCCCAATTCGTTTTCCTAAGTAACAAAATCCATTTCAAAAGAGCAAAAATGCAAACACAAATAACCAATTGAGCTTGAAAGTGATTTGAACGAAAAATATCTATTGATTGAAGATATCTAAAAACATCATGTATGATTAGAGATTAAAGCAACAAGCTATTAGTAGAAATATCCAAACCCAAATAACCATTTTTGCTTCAAAGTGATTTAAACACAAAATCTCTCTTGAACCAAGATACCCAAAAAATCATGTGTGCATAGAGATTAAATCACCAATATCTTAAGAAATAAATCCAAACCCATATTCCTAATTGGTCATCATACATGTGATCACTTTTGTGTTTATATTTCTAGACATAGAAAGTAAAAATGTTTCACAATTGTCTTAGAGAAGAAAGTTTTCTTTATGTTTTGGTTACAAATCATTATATTATTACTTACAATGATATTACTTGTATCTTTACGGCTAGTAGTGGTGTTCTTTCAGGGAGTCCAGGAATTTTAAGATCTTGTGATCTTATGCGGGTGCCGCTTGGGAAAGGTCGAGTTTAGCATCTTGTTGATTGAGGTTTTTCTCGTTGTGATAAATTGTTTTGAGTAATTTATTTCCTCCTTAAGTGAATCGCATATAGTGAAGTTTCTCGAGTACCATCTCAAGCATGGACATAGGCGGTGTCGAACCCCATCAACTCCCAATTTTCATAGTTCCTTTAAACCATATATCCTTCTTTACTATATTAACATCCATGCTTTGCTTTATTATGTTTAATACTATTATTACTTAAATGTGAATGTGAATGTGAATGTATGTGGGCAATATAAAATAATTAATGGAGGAATCATGTTGTCAACCTATTAATAAAATATTTAATAAAGTTGAAAAGAATATAAAATGATTTGTAAAAATAAAGAAACAAACATTAATTTATAAAAATTTGAATAATGTCATATTCCCAATTCACCCCCTCTGATTATTAATTCCGAAAAATAAGGGTGATCAGGCCACAATGCCAAATTATGTTGAGTGTGATCATCCCGGCCCCTCGTCGCCTCGGGGGATCTTCTTTCGCCATTGAAGGTCATTTCTAGGTGTTCCTTTGACATGGGGGGAAGTATAAAAGTGGTTTTCATCAATAATTTGAGTTGTGAAAATTTGTAGATATGAAAGTCTCCAGTTTATTTTACTCAAAACATACAAAAGAAATATCGGTCTTCGTAGAGATGACGTAATAGAATATTGGTGCATGCGAAAGAAAATAAGATATGGGCTCAGAGACTACGATATGGACTTGGAATGTATTTGTCAACCATCCTTCCTTTTCAGTCTCTCGTGGGCAACCAAAATATTCTCCTTCTCCTAAAGTATATGAACATGTTTATAAAATATGAAATGTGCCATGTCTTTAAAGTGTACATAGTAAAAAAATGCATGTATGTGAGAATGTGTGAGGAGTGAAATCATCTCATCCACATCATAAGAAAGATAGGAATAAGTCATTTGAAGGAGATAAACTAACTATTTGAGTGAAAACAACTAAAATACGAGGAATTTACTAGTTAATCACGTCACTATAGAAAAGTGAGCACGCAGGTCATCGAACCGCTAAGAAATAATAAACATAAAGAGGCTAGCTACGTGAGCAAATAAATGAAAACGACAAATATATGAGAGATGTACCGAATCATAGCTTCATTATAGAAAAGTTAGAATCCATGTCATGGAACCGCTAATATATAACAAACTGTGACACCCCGACTAATTAAATACCGGGTAGCTACTCCTTTATTAAATTAAATCAAAATGCCAAGTTGGCTCAGTTAATAGCATCACTGTCGAAAACATTTTATTATTTCTAACCACCTAGTATTTAAAAAGTAGTTGTCAAATTTTAATTAAAGTCTAATTAACATGCAGTAAAAGATTTAAAGCAATAACAATATCACCATTCACCATAACGAAATACTAGAATAACCATCACATGATATAAATAAATCCGGAGGAAAAACCCCTCACAACAAATCCCACAACTGAAATAAGTAACGAAAATACTGAATACTGAATTAATACATGCCAGAGTCTGAAAAACTGAAATGGAAATGTCTCTAATAGAACTTGGGCAACATTGATGCGAGGGAAACCGAATGTTCGTGTAGGGACACTATCGTTGATTTCGGTTCCCGCTCGACATGCAAAAGAATAAAACCTAAGCTACAGCTACACTTGACAAGCAAGTAGAGCGGTAAGTCGGGTGTCGAGAATCCACAGGGAGTTATTAAATTTTAGATGTTAATTGTTTAATTACTTCAGGAATAAAAGTGTAAAAGGTGATAGGTGGTTATGGTGACAAAAGAAAAGAATAAGTTAATGCTAGATTAAAGGAAAGCAAGGATCGGGATCTCATTCTACCAAACGGATCGAAACAACTACTAACTAGAGTTAAGGCTCGAAAGCAATCTAATCGAGCATTTACAATTAAGCATAAACATCACGCAAGAAGGAATTTAACCCAAAGTTGCGAGATAAAACATTTAACTGAAAAATGGTCACATGCGGATTAAATTCGGATTGTCGCTATAAACACTAAAGTTGCGTGACAAATAAAGTTAAACGCTTAACAATCCAACTTTAATACACGCGGTTTCAATTAAAAGCGATTTTGCACTAAACCTAGTTTTCGGAGCTCGGGGCCCGAAAATGGCGGAAATGAAATCCCGACCCTATTTATCTAAGGGTGCATGGTGAGTTAAACTAAATTATGCTAATTAGACTACGAAAGAAAGAATTAAAACATGTAAACTAGTTAGAAAGCATTGAAACTAAATTACAAGGCAAGAGGAGAAGAAGAACAAACTAGATTAATGGAGAGGAAGTGAATAGTTCAATCTTACAAACCCATGGGTTGTCAATCCAAGAAGAAGAAGAAAGGAAATCTCCACACCAAACCCTAACTAAACTATCTAATTCAGAATATCTCTAAGTGTATATGGTCTCCTTACAACAAAAACCAACTTATATAGTAAGTTGTAATAAAAGAAAAGAAGAAAGAAATAAAGGAAAATATCTGCAGGGATAAAACAGGGGATCGATGGATCGACCTCTGGTGTCGATCGATCGACAGTGGAAAACGTGGCAAAAATAATAAGGCTCGATCGATCAACCCCCAGGGTTGATCGATCGATCAAGCAGGGGCAGCCTGTAATTCTCCCTGTTTTGGCATACAATCCAACGTCGCTCCAATCGCCGTAACTTTGTCGTTATGCATCAGAATCGCGCACCGTTCACGGCCACGCGAAGCTAACGAGGAGAGCTACAACTTCCGTGTAGATGTCGGGCCAGGTGCCCAAGCTGTCAAAACACTAAAATGCCCTTGCGCGTGCGGTTGTGTACGGAAATCGAGCGAAACGCATCCGAAGTTCACACTAAGCATCCAAATACCTACAAAAGCTCAATTAACCCCTGCAAAACATGTTAACATAGAAATCCGAGGGTTGTCTGGTTAACGAGCATAAATATAGGGAATAAGATACCCGAGGGGGCTAATAACGCGTAGGTTAATGGGTGAAATACGCAATATTTCCGCCGTATCAAACATGCCCTACAACTGAGGAATACTGAACATGGAATCCAAATGATAGAAGCGTCTAAAAGCAAATCCCTGTAACTTCCACAAACAGCTACAGCTCGTCATCTGAGTGAGAATCCTATGCATGGTGTCCTTGTGGCTGGGCACCTAAAATGGTTTTACAAGAAAATAGATTTGAAAGCAAACGGGTCAGAGCCCGAATGTGGAGATATTTTAAAAACTTGCAAGTGCTTTAAAAACATTTAAAACATTAAATGCAAAATACATGTTAGGACGTGCACTCACATGAAATTCTCACCTCTCGTCTAACTGTGCACTCCTAACGTAAGTACCCATCTAAAATGACGCTAATCCCTAGCTAAGTGACATCATATCTAGCTAGACTGTCATAGGTTCTACCCTTATTACTCAGTTCCCATGAACATTATAACGATCGCAATTAAATAGGGCTTAACGTAAATTCAGGTTCTCATATAAAAGTAATCCAACTCATTATAGGTTATCCCTTTTATATTTTCCAAATTTATACACACAATACCATATGAAAGTTCCCATAATAAAGTGTATATTTTCCACAACATAAATATACAATATAAGCACCCCGAGACTAAGCTGTGGTGCACACATACTCTGCTATCCATCCCGGTACATCACGTACATAAGGATCACATATTCCGAATCTCTCAGGAATAGTTCACAGATAACAACATCACAAATAATGGAGGCGAACACAGTCACATCACATGGGTCACGTACAAACCTGCGCTCCCACGATCAGCAGACTTATTAACATCCCAATAATTCCTTCTTTGACCTATGTTCATTGAGGTAACCAGTCTAAGTCCGGGTAACACAAGGATTAGAGGGCCCTAAGCGGACGCAAACCTCCCGTGATAGCAAGTATGGTAGGTATGTCATACACACAAATCATATATCAATACTAAGTAAACACGCGTCTTAGTAATCACCGTAGTTTAATTGTAGTACTTTTCGCATTCTCGTACCAACTTATAATTTATACAATTTATATAATCCCGGTTCATAATTATACACGCCATAATTTATTCTCACGTCGTAGTAGGCACTCACGTCTCGACTCAAGTGTCTATTTGATTCGTTCCACCATTATAATTTACTCCTCATTATATCCCAAATGTACCAAGTATACCAATACATCATCAAAGGAATGTTATCTCTATCCTCGAACAAGTTTATGGGACTCCCAAAATCAAAACAGGCCAAAAAGGCCTAAACTGCCAGCTCGTTAGAAGTCTCGTTCGAACGAGATTTCGTTCGAATGAACTGGGCTATCTAACGAGATCTCGTTCGAACAAGATTATCGAACGAACATCCCTCTCGTTAGAACCCCAAACTGTCAACTCGTTAGAAGCTCGTTTGAATGAGTTCGTTCGAACGACCTGGGTAGGTCTTTTAACGAGTGACCAGATTCAAGCCCAGAAATCCTATCTCGTTTTTCCAATTTCTCTACACCTCAAATCTCATCCAAACCTCAATGTAACAATTGTTTAAGGTCTCTAATCGTCCCTAAACATGTTAAAGTCACATACTAACGTATTATAAAGGATTAATTCTTTCTAAACATCATCAAATCACAAGTCTCTACTCTTTTCCCCAATTTTTCAAGAACATAAACCCTAGAATTTATCATCATCAATTCCTAGAATTTGATCCATTTTTATATCACATAAATTTGTAATTCTCTTAATTCGATCTTCCAATAACATTTCTACATGCAAACCTATCTCCAAAATTGAACTAACAACTCCAATTTTATGGGTTTTTATTTATCTCTCAATTAATTATGATTATTGAATTGTCTAAGCATGGAAGAAGCATTTACTGCATAAAAATGTAAATTAAACCACTTGCCTTGATTCAATCTCTGATTTTGATGACGATTTGAAGAAGTTCTCTCTCTCTTTCTGCAGAATTCCTGTCTATCCCTCTCTCTCCAAGCTTACTTCTCCAATGGCTATGGTGGCTAGGGTTTTGTTTTGGGAAAGTTTTGGAAACCTAATCTAATAACCCCCGTAGCTTATTGGGTCATTAAGGGTTGGTTAGTGGGTTTAGTGGGTCAATTCCCAATCAGATAAAAACTCTTAATTTTCGTCACTTTTAATTCCCAAAAATACAAAATTACCTAACTACCCTTTATGTTGCCGGTATGGCCTAAAAATACTCCGGGACCCAAACTAAACCCCCGGCTAGTGTTTTCTGACTATCTCGACCCTTCCGGACGCGTTGGCGCACTCAAAATGACCATACGGTTAATAGAATTTAAATTCACATTTATGATTAAAATAATTATATCCTGACGCGACTGTCTCACGCGTCCCAATAAAATGTCCAAATTGTCGTATATCAATCTCACGACAATTTTCATAATTCAATATTCATATATCATCATACATACTCAATATAGTCAAATACCAACTCACATCTCGCTAGTATTTTATCCGGATTAATTCCCAATTAATTCTCATTTAGTTAATTAATCCCAAAAATAAATATCGCCAAAAATACGGGGTATTACATACTTCCCCCCTAATAACAGAATTTCGTCCCGAAATTCGGAACTAGAAAGTACCTGATAAAAACAACTCTGGATAACGTTCGCGCATCTCATCCTCGCGTTCCCATGTGGACACCTCGACATTGTGATGTCGCCACTGAACACGCACTAACGGAACTATCTTTGATCACAGCTTCCTCTCACTTCGGTCCAAAATAGCAATCGGCCCCTCCTCGTAGGATCTATCAGGCTGTAGATCAATCTCCTCCAAAGCGATGTGAGAATGAGCCAAATCGTCCCTGAGATATTTCCTTAGCGAGGAAATATGAAACACATCGTGAATCCGATGTAAGTGCTCCGGTAACCCGAGTCTATACGCAACTGGTCCAATCCGCTCAATAATAGGAAACGGCCCCACATACCTCGGTGCCAACTTCCCCTTCTTCCCGAAAATCATAATCCCCTTCATAGGAGATACTCTGAGAAAAACCTGGTCCCCCACTTGGAACTCCCTGAAAGATCTCTTCGCATCAGCATAACTTTCTGCCGGTCTTGAGCTACCCGAATGCGACTCCGAATCAACTCAATCCTTGCCGAAGTATCCTGAATCACTTCCGGCCCAAGTAGTTTGTTTTCCCCCACCTCTAACCAACATGCTGGGGAATGACAAGGCCTACCGTACAACGCCTCAAACGGAGCCATGCCAATAGTGAACTGGTAGGAGTTATTATAAGCAAACTCTACCAGTGGAAGGTATTGCTCCCATCCACCTCCAAAGTCAATAATACACATGCGTAGCATGTCCTCCAACATCTGATTTGTGCGCTCGGTCTGCCCATCGGTCTGCGGATGATAAGCCGTACTCAACCGCAATTCCGTGCCCATGGCCTCCTGGAAACTCTCCCAAAACTGCGAAACAAATATCTTGTCTCCGTCAGACACGATATTTAGGGGCACACCATGAAGTCTCACAATCTCTGAAATGAAGAGCTGGGCATACTGTCCCGTAGTGTAGTCAGTCGTTACGGGTAAAAAATGAGCGACTTTGGACAACATGTCCACAATTACCCAAACGGAGTCGTGACCCCTCTGCGACGTAGGCAACCCCGTGATAAAATCCATGGATATGCTCTCCCACATCCACACCGGGACCTCCAACGGCTGTAGAAGTCCTGTCGGTCTCTGATGATCCACTTTTACTAGCTGGAAAGTGGCGCATTTCGAAACAAACTCAGCAATATCTCTCTTCATACCGCTCCACCAATACTGCAGTCTCATGTCTTGGTACATTTTGTCCCCTCCGGGATGTACCGCGAACCGTGAGCCGTGCGACTCTGCCATCACCTCGTGTCGCAATTCCTCCCCTTCCGGAACCACCAATCTCCCATTGAAGCGTAATCCCCCATCTGAGCTAATGGTATAGGACTCGGCTCCCTCTGCTAGTAATCGAACTATCTGCTCCTGACAGAACGAGTCATTAGCCTGTGCCCGTACTACCTTCGTGACAATCTGCGGTGTAACGGTCATCACAGACATGAAAGATCGGGCCACTGCATCCTGGTGTCCCAACTCCTTCCACTTTGACTTCCACACCCCTGCCACCTCATCTGCTGGCCTACGGCTCAACGCGTCTGCTACCACGTTAGCCTTACCCGGGTGATACTGGTTATCGAACTGGTAGTCCTTCACAAACTCAAACCACCTCCTTTGCCGCATGTTCAACTCCTTTTGCGTGAACAGGTACTGTAGGGACTTGTGGTCTGTGAATAATTGGAACTTCTCCCCCAAAAGATAGTGCCTCCAAATCCGTAGGGCAAATACCACTGCCGCCAACTCCAAATCATGCGTGGGGTAATTCTTCTCATGAGGCTTAAGCTTACGGGAAGCATACGCTATGGCCTGTCTAACCTGCTGCAATACACCTCCAAGTCCTTGCAAAGACGCATCAGTGTAAACCAAATACTCAACTCCCGGTCTCGGCAATGCTAACACAGGTGCTGAGGTCAACTTATCCTTCAATTCATCGAATGCCAACTGACAGGCATCTCTCCAGATGAATGGCACACCCTTACGAGTCAGATGTGTCAAAGGACCCGCTATCTTCGAAAATCCCCGAATGAACCTCCTGTAGTATCCTGCTAGGCCCAAGAAACTATGAATCTCAGTCGGTGTCGTGGGCTGTCCCCACTCCCTCACCGCGGATACCTTCCCCGGATCAACAGATATCCCCCGATCGGAAATAATATGTCCCAAAAATTGGACCTCCTTCAGCCAAAACCCGCATTTCTCATACTTTGCATACAACTCGTTCTGACGAAGTGTCTGCAAAACTTGCCTCAAATGTTCGGCATGCTCCTCCTCTGTCTGGGAGTAAACCAGAATATCATCGATGAAGACAATGACAAACTGATCTAGGAAATCCCTGAACACTCTGTTCATCGAGTCCATAAACACTGCTGGAGCGTTGGTTAAACCAAAAGGCATAACCCGAAACTCGTAAGAACCATATCTCGACAAGAACGCAGTCTTCGAGACATCCTCCTCCCTGATACGCAACTGATGGTATCCCGATCTCAAATCAATCTTTGAGAAGAAAGAAGCTCCTCTAAACTGGTCGAATAAGTCATCGATTCGAGGCAACGGATACTTATTCCGTATCGTGACCTTATTCAACTCTCGGTAGTCCACACACAATCTTAGTGAACCGTCCCTTTTCTTCACAAACAAAACTGGAGCGCCCCAAGGTGAGGTACTCCTGCGAATAAAGCTCTGACCTAACAGCTGCTCTATCTGATCTCGTAGCTCTCGCATCTCTGCCGGAGCCATACAGTACGGTGCGCGTGCTATAGGTCTCGTATCTGGCAATAGGTCCATAACAAAGTCTATCTCTCGACTGAGGGGTAGGCCTGGTATCTCCTGAAACACATCCGAATACTCCCTAACAACTGGGATCGAATCTAAAGGAATCACAACCTCCTTAGAGGTATCCTCCTCTAGGTAATACAAATGAGCGATCGAGCCTCCCTCGGGGCGAGGCATCGCCACTACAAACATCTCTTGCCCCGGAATGGCAAAAATAATGCTCCCACCGAAGCAGTCAATCATGGCTCTATAATCACCGAGCCAATCCATACCTATAATCACATCGTGAACATGCATATCTAATACCAACATGTCTGCAGGTAATACCAAACCACCAATCTCTACCCCTACTCCCCGACATATAAAGAATATAAGTGACCCATTCCCCAATGGTGAGTCGACACACATCACTGTGCTCTCTGCCGTAGCTAACAACCCTAAGTCCTTTGCGAAATGTGTAGCTATAAAATAATGTGTAGCCCCCGTATCAAACAATACCCGACCCATAGTGCCATGGATAGGAAACGTACCCTCAATCGTGGGAGGTGCCTGTGGAACTGCTGCCTGGTGGACGTTATAGACACGTCCATACTGTAGCTGCCCCTGCTGAGCTGGGACTGCTGGAATGGGTGGCAATGCTTCCATCTGTGGCGGTGCGGGGAGAGCGGCGAGAAACATAGGCCTCTGCGGCTCCTGGCGAGCACCCTGCTGCTGCTGCTGTGGGGCCCTGCCCCTATCAGGACAATCCTGTCATTTGTGGCCAGTCTTGCCACAAACAAAACACTTCCCTGGGAAGTTCCCTCCTCTCTGCCTCTGCGGTCCCCGGCCCTGGTGGCCGTTACCGTTCCTCCCTTGGCCCTGCTGGCCCTGCTGACACTGCTGCCCATTCTGCCCCTGATGGCCCTGACGGAAACCTCCCTGTCCGTGCCTGTAATTCCCTGATCTGAACCTCTTCTGATCCCCCTGTTGGGAACCCTGCTCACCCTGTCTCTGCCCCTGAACAGATTGTGCCCCACCGGCACCATGTCCTCCAGTCCTGCCCTGATGGCTAGACTCTCCCGATCTCTTGCCCTCAGCCATATGAAAACGATGATCCTGGCAGTGTAACAAAGCAGCGTTAACCACATCAGAATAAGTGGCCAATGAAAGGTTCCCTAACAGATGCTGACGGATCCTCAATGTCAACCCATCGGTGAATTTCTCAATCTTCTTCTTTTCTGTCGGTATCTCATCCGGAACGATATTCAACAGATTCGTGAACTCGACCTCATACTCGGCCACGGTCTTACCCTCTTGCTTCAGATTCATCAGTTTCCTCCTCATTTTTGTGTGAACAGCTGACGGAAAGTACTTGCGGTCGAACCGCACCCAAAACTCCTGAATAGTGAGAGTATCCCTCTCCTCCACGGTGGTAATAGACTCCCACCACTGCAGTGCAGATCCAACTAGCTTGAAAGTAGCTAGCACCTTCTTCTGAACGTCCGTGCACTCATACATCCTCAAGTGCCTCTGCATATCCTTCCTCCACTGGCTCGAGACTACCACATCCGAGCTACCTGCAAACTCTGGCGGATGCGCTTTCTGAAAAGCGTCACGTACACGTTCCCAAGCAGACGGGAATGCATTTGCCTGTACTGGCGCGGCAACCGGCGCCTAAGGTGGTGCCTGCTGAACTACGGCAATTGCGGCATTTATCGCTTGGGCTACAATGGCTGCAACCTCAGCGGCGTTCATCATGCCCTAAACTGGAGCGGGCTGGGGTTCGGGAGTTGCATCCCTGGGAACTCGTCGTGCACGTCGTGGAGGCATCTGAAATAAGAATGAAGTTTATAAGTTCGCAGTTATAAAATTAAAATAGCTGAAGAACGAAGCATACACACAAGAATACAACAGTCCTAAAATATAGGGCTCTATATCAAAGAAAGCTTAGCGGAAACATAAATGCGAAAGAAAATAAGATATGGGCTCAGAGACTATGATATGGACTTGGAAGGTATTTGTCTCCCATCCTTCCTTTTCAGTCTCTCGTGGGCAACCAAAATATTCTCCTTCTCCTAAAGTATATGAACATGTTTATAAAATATGAAATGTGCCATGTCTTTAAAGTGTACATAGTAAAAAAATGCATGTATGTGAGAATGTGTGAGGAGTGAAATCATCTCATCCACATCATAAGAAAGATAGGAATAAGTCATTTGAAGGAGATAAACTAACTATTTGAGTGAAAACAACTAAAATACGAGGAATTTACTAGTTAATCACGTCACTATAGAAAAGTGAGCACGCAGGTCATCGAACCGCTAAGAAATAATAAACATAAAGAGGCTAGCTACGTGAGCAAATAAATGAAAACGACAAATATATGAGAGATGTACCGAATCATAGCTTCATTATAGAAAAGTTATAATCCATGTCATGGAACCGCTATTATATAACAAACTGTGACACCCCGACTAATTAAATACCGGGTAGCTACTCCTTTATTAAATTAAATCAAAATGCCAAGTTGGCTCAGTTAATAGCATCACGGTCGAAAACATTTTATTATTTCTAACCACCTAGTATTTAAAAAGTAGTTGTCAAATTTTAATGAAAGTCTAATTAACATGCAGTAAAAGATTTAAAGCAAGAACAATATCACCATTCACCATAACGAAATACTAGAATAACCATCACATGATATAAATAAATCCGGAGGAAAAACTCCTCACAATAAATCCCAAAACTGAAATAAGTAACGAAAATACTGAATACTGAATTAATACATGCCAAAGTCTGAAAAACTAAAATGGAAATGTCTCTAATAGAACTTGGGAAACATGCCCTACAACTGAGGAATACTGAACATGGAATCCAAATGATAGAAGAGTCTAAAAGCAAATCCTTGTAACTTCCACAAACAGCTACAACTCGTCATCTGAGTGAGAATCCTATGCATGGTGTCCTTGTGGCTGGGCACCTAAAATGGTTTTACAAGAAAATAGATTTGAAAGCAAACGGGTCAGAGCCCGAATGTGGAGATATTTTAAAAACCTGCAAGTGCTTTATAAACATTTAAAACATTAAATGCAAAATACATGTTAGGACGTGCACTCACATGAAATTCTCACCTCTCGTCTAACTGTGCACTCCTAACGTAAGTACCCATCTAAAATGACGCTAATCCCTAGCTAAGTGACATCATATCTAGCTAGACTGTCACAGGTTCTACCCTTATTACTCGGTTCCCATGAACATTATAACGATCGCAATTAAATAGGGCTTAACATAAATTCATGTTCTCATATAAAAGTAATACAACTCATTATAGGTTATCCCTTTTATATTTTCCAAATTTATACACACAATACCATATGAAAGTTCCCATAATAAAGTGTATATTTTCCACAACATAAATATACAATATAAGCACCCCGAGACTAAGCTGTGGTGCACACATACTCTGCTATCCATCCCGGTACATCACGTACATAAGGATCACATATTCCGAATCTCTCAGGAATAGTTCACAGATAACAACATCACAAATAATGGAGGCGAACACAGTCACATGACATGGGTCACGCACATACCTGCGCTCCCATGATCAGCAGACTTATTAGCATCCCAATAAGTCCTTCTTTGACCTATGTTCATCGAGGTAACCAGTCTAAATCCGGGCAACACAAGGATTAGAGGGCCCTAAGCGGACGCAAACCTCCCGTGATAGCAAGTATGGTAGGTATGTCATACACACAAATCATATATCAATACTAATAAACACGCGTCTTAGTAATCACCGTAGTTTAATTGTAGTACTTTTCGCATTCTCGTACCAACTTATAATTTATACAATTTATATAATCCCGGTTCATAATCATACACGCCATAATTTATTCTCACGTCGTAGTAGGCACTCACGTCTCGACTCAAGTGTCTATTTGATTCGTTCCACCATTATAATTTACTCCTCATTATATCCCAAATGTCCCAAGTATAACAATACATCATCAAAGGAATGTTATCTCTATCCTCGAACAAGTTTATGGGACTCCCAAAATCAAAACAGGCCAAAAAGGCCTAAACTGCCAGCTCGTTAGAAGTCTCATTCGAACGAGATTTCGTTCGAACGAACTGGGCTATCTAACGAGATCTTGTTCGAACGAGATTATCGAACGAACATCCCTCTCGTTAGAACCCCAAACTGTCAACTCGTTAGAAGCTCGTTTGAATGAGTTCGTTCGAACGACCTGGGTAGGTCTTCTAACGAGTGACCAGATTCAAGCCCAGAAATCCTATCTCGTTTTTCCAATTTCTCTACACCTCAAATCTCATCCAAACCTCAATCTAACAATTGTTTAAGGTCTCTAATCGTCCCTAAACATTTTAAAGTCACATACTAACGTATTATAAAGGATTAATTCTTCCTAAACATCATCAAATCACAAGTCTCTACTCTTTTCCCCAATTTTTCAAGAACATAAACCCTTGAATTTATCATCATCAATTCCCAGAATTTGATCCGTTTTTATATCACATAAATTTGTAATTCTCTTAATTCGATCTTCCAATAACATTTCTACATGCAAACCTATCTCCAAAATTGAACTAACAACTCCAATTTCATGGGTTTTTATTTATCTCTCAATTAATTATGATTATTGAACTGTCTAAGCATGGAAGAAGCATTTACTGCATAAAAATGTAAATTAAACCACTTGCCTTGATTCAATCTCTGATTTTGATGACGATTTGAAGAAGTTCTCTCTCTCTTTCTGCAGAATTCCTTTCTATCCCTCTCTTTCCAAGCTTTCTTCTCCAATGGCTATGGTGGCTAGGGTTTTGTTTTGGGAAAGTTTTGGAAACCTAATCTAATAACCCCCGTAGCTTATTGGGTCATTAAGGGTTGGTTAGTGGGTTTAGTGGGTCAATTCCCAATCAGATAAAAACTCTTAATTTTCGTCACTTTTAATTCCCAAAAATACAAAATTACCAAACTACCCTTTATGTTGCCGGTATGGCCTAAAAATACTCCGGGACCCAAACTAAACCCCCGGCTAGTGTTTTCTGACTATCTCGACCCTTCCGGACGCGTTGGCGTACTCAAAACGGCCATACGGTTAATAGAATTTAAATTCACATTTATAATTAAAATAATTATATCCTAACACGACTGTCTCACGCGTCCCAATAAAATGTCCAAATTGCCGTATATCAATCTCACGACAATTTTCATAATTCAATATTCATATATCATCATAAATACTCAATATAGTCAAATACCAACTCACATCTCGCTAGTATTTTATCCGGATTAATTCCCAACTAATTCCCATTTAGTTAATTAATCCCAAAAATAAATATCGCCAAAAATACGGGGTATTACACAAACATAAAGAAGCTATCTATGTAAGATAATAAAGGAAACTGACCAAAATATGAGTAGTGTACAGGATCATAGCGTCACTATAGAAAGGTGAGCATGTATGTCACATAACCGCTAAAGAGTGGAAAACAATACCAACTAGATATATAAAAAAGTGAACTAAACATATGGACGAAATAACATGAGAATATGATCATAAACAAAAAAAAAAAAAGAAGACTCGAATCCTAAAAGTAATACATGGATGCCTACATAGCCAAAAATGGCATCAAAGTCCCTTATTTTGAAATGGTAAATAAGATGGGGATTCAACGCATAGTCCAAATCTAAAGTTTTCTCTTACTTTTATGTAAAAATCTGCAACATGTGACGAAACTGTATTAATAAGTGAGATAAATTTAAATAGGAACTAGAGTATAAAACACTCTTTTAGGGTGTTTTATTTATAAAAATAGGTTTAAGGCTATGTATAATAAAATAGTGAGATTTTTGATAAGAGAAACATAATTCAACTAATAATATTTTATAAATGATAAAGTATATGAAACAACACAAACTAGTAAGAATGGAGTGATGATGATTTAGACCTTCAAAGCTAATTGAATTCATTTTTTGGGGATTTTTGGTTACATGATTTTTGAGTGTTGGTAATGGTGGTGGAATGATGGCTAAGGGTAAGGTGGGCGTGATGTAAGATAATGTAAGGATAATGTTTTGAAAATGATGAAATGAAAGATTTCACATTGATTTCAAGGCTAAAGATCCTATATAGTGGGTCGGGGTTTCCTTAAATAAGAAATTATAAAGGAATTAAATGACCAAGTTTGTTTAGGGGATGTAGGCCAACATATGGGTTGCCCTTCCTACAGGATGGGTGTCCAAGAAAGCTACCACCAGCCTACAGGCAAGTGAGGTGTCCTGTTGATAGTTAGGATAAAATTGATTTTTTAGCAATAAATGCAAATCATAGGTTCGATTCATGCATGTGTGGGACCGTTGAAAATATTATTTAGAGATATGTGATTGTGTTTTGAGATATTCTCGGGTCAAAGAGTTGAAAAAAGTCAAATAGGGCTCAAAGAGCATGTGGGTCTTCTTCGATTAAGGTTTGAAGGAGGAATCGGGGTCCAAAATTTGAAGGAACTCTATTTGGACCCTATAAAAGAGTTTGGGGTGTAATAATGGTTTCTTTATAAAGACGCTTGACAGCCGAGCTTATGATAAGAGTTTCACCTTCGAAATATAGACACCCTAATGGAGGTTATGCATATTGAATCCATATGTGTCAAAAATATGGTAAGGATTAGAAGTTGGGAGACTTGTAGAGAGCCTAAGTTGAATTTTTATGATCTTATAGAGAGCCCATGGTCAATTTCTATCATTCTGGGGAAAAATTTCAAATTCTTGGGACCTAAGGGGTGCGACCAATGTGATGATCGAGAGTTATTCCGAGGGGTTGATGTCAATTCTGATGACCTAAAGAGTGTGTACGACCAATATGGGGATAGCGACCAATTCTATGGTTTATTCCTTAGTTTAAAGATATATCACGTATAGGTATTTATGAATGTGGGAGTCTGACGTTGGTGACATTATATGAGTTTTTGGATGCCTTCAGCCGACGTTGTAGGCCAACCTTTACAAGAGCGCCACATCTCTTGGATAAGTGTTTTATTTTTATGCATTTGTGTTTTCATTTTGATTTCATTTTTGCATTCTTTTGTTATAAAAAAATTCTAAATATATTTGGAATTTTGTTATTTTTCAGTTATGGTTTTATGAGGTGATTAGGTTCAACACCCAAATGATGACATTGATGGTTGAGGAGGCCAATGTGTGGCCCAGTATGAGGAGGTGGGGGAAGGAGAATTGGGCCACCAAGAACATGTTGACCATTAGGGATGTGAGAGTTATCCTGAACTCTGTGACGAATGGCCAACTTATCCTTTCTTTTTAGTATTATGGGATTTTCTTTTTTATTTTTAAATTCTCTTTGGATTGCAAATTAAGGGTTGACTTTATTTGGACAAGTGAGGTTTTATCTTTGGAGTCAGTCCTCGGAGGAGATGGGTATTATCGTCTTCTATGCTTAGATGTGGCAGTTGTTATAGCATAAGTTTGGGTATATTTGGTACCTAGGAGAGTGGGTGTTGTGCATGTTATGGAGGGATAAGTGGTTATACCTTTGGCGAATCTTTGTTTCTTCATGTGAGATTCTGAGAAGATGCCGAAGGAATAGTTGACAATGGAAATGGCAGGGGAGAACTACTCTATCTACATGAATATGATGATGATGGATGACTATCTATACTTCCAGACCAGTTGGTTGATGCCATCATCGATCTATGATGTTGGGGGATATTTACCTCCATCGACAAAGGTGGGAGGTAGTGGTGTGCATGGGTCTTAGACTTGGGAATTGGGGAGTGGATGAAGGATTACAAAGGTTCCTCCTCCTCAAGAGTTGGTATTTCCTTCCTATTAATTATGGATGAAAGGAGAAAGGCAGTGGACATTCCTTATCGAGACCTCCCATGTCCGCAGACGATTTCAATTTGGGGATAAGTAATCTTTCTTTCTCCTTTGATTTTTTTACTTGATTTTTATATTTATGCTTATTACTGACTTGATTCTTTGGTTTTCTTTTCTTTTCCCTTTTTTGTAGAATGCTTATATGAGGACTTCTTGGATAATCAACGTTTGTGACTGGATTGATTTTGTGGCTAAGCAAATTCAGATGATGGCCACAAGCCACATTGCTCCTCCAACGACCAATGGTGATCATATCCCATTCTCGAGCTCCAGGAGTGGGGGATCCACCTCCCACCATTAAGGGAAGCATCCAGTTAGGATCACTAATGATGTTTTTTAGTATAAGCTTAGGTTTTTAAAATGTACGTGTCACACACTGCCTTAATTAAGTTAATATAATCCTCATTATTGATATAAATTACATACTATAAAATTTTAATTGCAATCTCTTGTAAAATAACAAACAAATGCTTTCTCCAAAGGAATGTTTTATATGAAAACATAACTACCTTTACATTTAACTTACTAAGTATGAAACAAGAACATCATTCACTTTGCATATAACTTACTAAGTAAAAAAACAACATTAAATAAATAATTTTCTTAGTTTAACATTTACAAAAAGTTTGTTGATATTCAACCCATACTACATATCCTTCACTATCATGTTTTAAAGTCTTGTAAGTGAACTCCAAACAATAGGCATACTTGAAACAAAACATTATAGGAGTGCAAGCTACAAAATATTAGGGAATGAGCTCATACAAACACACACACACAAGACATAAATTTTTTTAATAAACATTTAAAATCATATAACAAAAGTAGGAATTGTGTACTCTCACAAGCCTGGATCCACCATAGTCTAATTAACCCACCGTGGTTTACAGAGACCATCACATTCCTTTGTTTTGGACCGAGTACACAAAACCATAATTTGGATTCTCTAATTAAAATGAAACCACCACATGCCATATTACACACCATAGTCCATACAATTAGATAACTTCTCTTAACATTTTTAATTATATACATACATAATTATAAGCACCATATCATTACACAAGAATCCTGACACACATATTTAAACTACACATTTTCATGTAAAAATATAAGCATCTACAATTAATCAGGCAAGTCACTCACCTAGAATAAGATAATTAAAGTAATATGGAATCTTCTAATTTTGTATGGTAGCATTTTCATAATTCCCTCCTTTTTAATTCAACATTATTAGTATTTGATTACACAAAATGACATTAAATCTAACAACACATCACATTAGTTGGTCGATCAGAAATAACTGGAAAAGAACTAGATGTTATAGTTTATATTTCAATCAAACTTCATGTATTAAGGTTCTAACACAATTTTCGAAAGTAAATTCCAATTTTTTTAGAGAGTGTTTTGACCATTTTAATACAACATGTTTAAGTTATAGCTACAGAAAATGGAAATGAAGTTTCAACTTTAAAACATCACCCAGAACAAACCACAAGGCATTTTATTCTCATCCTAGAATATATTATACTAGTATATTGTATCTAATATTTGCAACATGAATCGATTTATTTGAGTAAGTATTTAGCGTGTTATGACACTTTGAACACAACTACATCCTAAAGAGAGCATTAGAATATAACATAAGACAATTAAACATACTCAATCTCTACTTTGGATTTTACTTCATGGAAACAACTACCTAACACATTTAAGCATATATACACATCCCATACACAAATCTCATAAAATAAAAGTATAGGATTTTCAAGCTTCCCTTTTACCCCCTAGCACAATTTTTCAATTATGGTATTAAACCTCTATCTATCTCTCTCTCTCTCTCTCCCTGAGAACGTATGTGCTTGCGTTAAAATGAGCAAATTATATATTAAACACCTTTTAACCCAAACAAACCCTAAACATGCAACAATATGTGATTGAATAAGATGATAATCTAAGCAAGAACATTCAAACACATGCAATTGAGGAAAAATCCCCCAAAGGGGAAAAACCATTTATTTTCATTATAATATTGTAGGCTATATAATTTCGGATTACAATGAAAATACAAGTGACTAAGAATTACCCTCAGGTGTCGGATTCTGTAGTCGCGGCTGGAACTATCCCTTTCCAGTAGGGCTGCAATTGAGAAGAAGAACGGTCTTCTCCACAAGGGTGTGAATAGAAAAAATGCGTTCCTGGGTTGAAAAGTGATTCACAAAGGATTGGCAATTGTGTGAATCAAAAACCTAGAGTCTAGATGCTTAATAGGTGAAGACTTAGGGCTTTCTGTACTCTAAAAATCGTGTGTATAAGTCTTAGAAAACCACTTCCCGTAGTGGGTTTAAATAAGAAGTGTCGGGCCTTAAAAATCTGAACACGATCTGTTGAAGTTTATCCCAGGCGGACCGGTCCGGGTCTGAGGCGGATCGGTCCAATTTGACCGAATCGGTTCTTTTATTCTGAGGCGGATCGGTCCATTGATGATCGGATCGGTTCGCTTCCAGGCTTCATCGGTTCGCTTGCGGTCCGGGGTATACTGGCCTTCATCAGTCGGATCGGTCTGGGTCTTAGGCGGGCCGATCTGGTTGACCGGATCGGTTCTTTAATTCCAGGCGGACCGGTCCGGTTCTGTCAGACTTTGATTCCTTTTCTTCTTTTGATATTCGGATCCGTTGATGAATGAATGAATCTTGAATTTCTTCAACGGTGTAACGGCGTGCGACATAATAAATTGATAATGGACAAAAATGTCCTTACAAATCTCCCCCTATGTCTATGCCGGTACATACATAAAAACAAACATCCGAATTATCAAAACAACTAAAAATGCCTATACAAATCTACCCTTCCATGAACCCAAAACTGGAAAGATACAATTGAATAAGACTACAGCGTTTGCTCTTCAATTCTTTAGGAATCTCAACACTTTTCTCATCAGGGTGTGCAATCCAATGATAATCCATGTAGTACCTACACACATGAGACAAAGCAAAATACCAAGTGACATATCGAGTTTGAAATGAGATAAACATATATACTAATTTATGAGCAAACTCAAACTTTCAAATCTCCCCCATAATAAGATAATTCATTCTCCCCCTTTTTATGATGTCCCCAAATAGACAAATGAGAGAAATAAATCAAATAAGCAAGTGCGGGGTGTCACTAGGATAAAATCACACCATGAATGAACACAAACCAACCAAGTCGGTGATAGCGTAAATGAGGTGGTGTGATTAAATTCGATCGGAAAATCAATGCATACAAACATGACATATGTGCATGATGAATATTGGATATTCCTAGCGAATGAACTCAAATGCTTCCTTTGGTGTAAAATAATGACAATATAAGATATTGACTCAATCAAATCAACAAATCAAAGCTCAAAGGGATTTTCACACCAATAACGTCCAAAACGATTTTATGCTTTTTCAGGACTTTCAAGGAAGTGCAAACCCGTTTAAAGATTCTCCAACCAAACTCCCTCGGATATAATTTTGAATAGAGGCATTCTAAATTCTCAAACTTTGGAGAATTGATGGTGAAACCTAAGTGGCCCATATTTGGCAAGTATTGCTTTTTATTGCCTTTAAATTTTTTTGGGCTCTTTTAACCTCTTTGGACCTCGGGTATTAAAATTCCTCAATTTTTTAGGTCCTTTTTAACGGTGGCTTTTGCGTAAAGGATAGATGATTACCTTTCGAAGCCCCTCCCCATTATATAAAAACACACAGTCTCACCAAAACGGTTTTTACATACATTCCAATCTTGTCAAGTTTTATCGGATATTGTACATTGTATAGACAGAATTGAGATGGAAACACTCAAGCCAATATGAGATAGACAAGTGAAATAATCAAATATAGCCGTGCATGTGTGCAATAAAGGATATAGGAGTCAAACATGTAGGAAGATATCACTAATTACATCTCAAAGACTCCATACTAAGTAAAGCACATGGATGAAATGATGTAGCGTCTCAAATCTCTATCAAACAGTCACATGGATAAATGGAATGAAGTTGTGACATGGCTATCTTAAATGCTCATCCATAAAAGAAGCAAAAAACATAAATCTTTTTGGATTTTTCAAAAATTTTATCAAAATAAAATCTTTTTTTGCTTTTCTTAAAATTTTTCTAAAAGGAAAATCTTTTTGTATTTTTTTTTTCAAAAGCAATATAAGCAGCAAAAAGAATAAATAAAAGCTGTACAACTAAGCAATGGTACATATAAAACAGACTAGCAATAGGAAGCATATGATATGAACATGAAGAAGCAACCTATTCTAGACATAGACCAACCCCTCAGTCAACTGTGCAAATCCCCAAAGACTTCCTAAGACTCTCAAATCTAAGGGCATCTAAAGGTTTCGTGAAAATGCCGACTAACTGACGGTCGGTGGGAACAAAACTCAGGGATACAGTGTTTTCCTCAACTAACTGACGAATAAAGTGCTCACGTATCCTGATGTGTTTTGTGCGCGAATGTTGGACGGGATTATGGGATATGTGAATCGCGCTCGTGTTATCACAAGAAATGATCATGGTGTCTTGTGAAATCCCATAATCCTCCAACATTTGCTTCATCCACAAGAGTTGTGTGCAACAACTCCCGGCGGCTATGTACTCAGCCTCCGCAGTGGACAAAGAGATGGAATTTTGCTTATTGCTCAACTAGGAGACAAGAGCAGAACCAAAATAGAAACACCCACCAGAAGTGCTCCTACAACCATCTACATCCCCAGCCCAATCGGCATCCGAATAGGCAGACAAACGATCATCGGTATCAAAGGAATACCAAATACCGTATGAGAGAGTCCCACTTACGTATTTAATAATACATTTTAGAGCAAGTAAGTGTGACTCTTTAGGGGACGCCTGATATCGCGCACATACTCCAACACTAAAGGGGATGTCGGGATGACTGGCAGTCAAGTAGAGAAGACTACCTATCATACTCCGATATAAGGTTTGCTCTACGTCCTTGACTGAAGTGTCCTTACTAAGCTTGGTAGTGGTACTCCTAGGTGTACGTGCATGCTTAGCGGAGTCTAAACCAAATTTCTTCACTAGGTCTCTAGCATACTTGGATTGGGAGATGAACATCTCATCCTCTAGCTGACGAACCTGGAGACCAAGGAAGAATGTAAGCTCACCAACCATGCTCATCTCAAACTCACTTTTCATTTCCTCCTCAAAGTGGTGAGCATGCTGGGAGCATGTGGATCCAAAGACTATGTCGTCCACATAGACCTGGGCAACCAATATAGCAGCGTCATCTCTCCTGACGAACAACATCATATCTACTCCCCCTCTCTTGAAGCCACGAGCTAAGAGATAGGAAGTAAGCCTCTCGTACCAAGCATGGGGTGCTTACTTCAAACCATACAAGGCTTTCCTCAGATATTAGACGTGCTCTGGGTGCTGAGGGTCTTCAAACCCTTTTGGTTGTTCCACATAAACCTCCTCCTGTAGAATGCCATTCAGAAAGGCACTCTTAACATCCATCTGATATACCTTGAAGTGCAGATGACATGCGATGGCGAGCAGAAGACGGACGGACTCAAGCCTCGCAACAGGAGCAAATGTCTCCCCAAAGTCTACACCCTCTATCTGTGTGTAGCCTTGAGCGACCAACCTAGCCCTATTTCTGATTATGGTACCATTTTCATCCATTTTGTTCTTAAAAATCCGCCGGGTACCTATCACATTAGTCTCACTAGGTCGGGGGACAAGTTCCCATACATTATTCTTTTTAAACTGAAGCAACTCATCCTGCATAGCAGATATCCAGTGTTTATCCTTGAGTGCTTCTTTATGATTCTTGGGCTCGACTTTGGACATGTAGCAAAGATGGCTAACAACGTTCTCTAGCTGAGCATGAGTCTTGACCCCTAGAGTGGGATCACCAACAATGGCAGAAGGGTCATGACTCTTGCGAACCCAAGCAGGTGTGTCCCCTAGCGCAGGAGTAGGGTCCACATAGTGTGAGAGAGGAACATGTAAATCACTATCAGAACAATTCTCATCCTCACACTAAAGGTTAGGATCAATAACCGTCGAAGGTTCGTCATCTTGCACGGTGACGTTTGTGGATTCCATAACCTTAGAGCTCTTCAGGTTAAAAACTCAGTACGCTCTGCTATTTGATGAATATCCTAGAAATATTCCCTCGTCGCTTCGGGAGTCGAACTTTCCTAATTGCTCTCTATCCCGTAGGATGTAGCATTTACTCCCAAAAACACAGAAATATGCCAGGTTGGGCTTCTTGCCAGTCCATAACTCATAAGGAGTCTGTAGTGTGTGTGGACGCAAATAAACCATATTCACCGTGTGGCATGTAGTAGACACTGCCTGTGCCCAAAATCTCCTAGAAACTTTACGACCTAGAAGCATAGATCTAGCCATCTCTTGGATCGTTCTATTCTTTCTCTCAACAATACCATTTTGCTGAGGGGTTCTCACAGCAGAAAACTCATGTTTGATCCCGAGGCTATCACAGTAAAGGTCTACCTTTGCTTCTGTGAATTCAGTGCCATTGTCACTACGCATCCTATTAATAGTGACACCGTGTTGATTTTGCAGGACACGAAACTTGGTCGTTAGAAATTCTACAGCATCGGATTTCTCTCTCAGAAAACCTAGAATGGAGTACCTGGAGAAATCATCTACCATCACGAGGATGTACCTCTTACCACCTAGACTCTCAGTACGAGTGGAACCCATAAGATCCATGTGAATCAACTCAAGAACACGAGAAGTGGTAATGGAATGCAACTTCCTATGAGGACTACGAATTTGTTTTCCCAACTGACAAGGTCCACAAACGGTCGAAGTTGACTTTCCAAGAGATGGTAAGCCACCTACTAGGTCCTTTTTAGCTAAGCAATTGAGATCTCTAACATTCATGTGACCTAGACGTTGGTGCCACAGATCCATAGGAGTGATCGTGGCACTGTTGCAGACAAGTGAGGATGTGGGATCAGTCCCATAGAAATTATCCTTGGTCCTCACCCCTTGCATCAAAAGTTTACCGGCTTGATTATAGACTTTACACTTGTCCCGGTCAAACTTTACTGCAAAGTCAGTGTCGCACAGCTGGCTAATGCTAAGAAGGTTTGCTTTCAAACCTTTGACGAACAAAACATTTTCTAGCTTAGGAAATCCAGGTAACTCGACAGTACCACGTCCTATAATGCTAGACTTGCTCCCATCTCCAAAGGTGACTCTGCCATCCTGATAGTCCTCAAGAGTCGTAAAAAATGAGGCATCACCTGTCATGTGTTTGGAGCACCCACTATCAAAATACCACTGTGAGGTATTATGTTCTTTGAGAGCAACATGAACAACAAAAGCCTTTTTATCTTTCTTAGGTACCCAAGTCGGGATGACATTTTGTTTGCCTTTGTTGTTGTTGGTTTTAGCTGGAATGTGAGAAGCATTCACTAACGACAAAGACATCTGTCGGAATTCTTCCATTAAACTCTGGGTCGTGGCAGCTAAGAACTCAACTCGCTCTCTCAGACTAGAAAACTCATCAGTATGACGTGGTGGAGCAATAGTACGTCGTGTCTGACCACTGCTATAGCAAGACTCCCTAAGGTGGCCTTTTCTTTTGCAATAAGTACAAAAGAGCACAGTCAAAGGCGGACCTTGGTTTACTTTTCTTGGTCGAACTTTCCTTCGAGGTTTTTGACGGTGACCATAAGGAGTTGTAGTAAACTCAGGAACTGGTCTGGGTGCAATTTGTGACGTGGAGGCACCATCATATCCAATTCCTTGCCGATCACCAAAACCTAAAGCGGGGCCGAGGAGCATATTTCCCATCTTCCCAGATCTGTCCTCGATTTGTACCTTGACTTCCCGTGCTTTCTCAAGATCATGAGTCAGCTAGACAACAAGGGTTCAAGTTTCTTCCAAGTCTCCACGGAGGAATGGAGCTGACTCGTAAGACTAGCCACTTGTTTAGTCAAGTCCCCTCTCTCTTTCTCTAAAACACTCTCTCTCTCTCTAAACAGAATCTCTTTCTCGACACAGGCAGATTCTCTCTCTCTCAGGGCGGTGACGGTGGAGGAATCTCTTTCTCTCGCCTTTCTTAAATCTTCCTCTAAGCCGGTGATCTTAAGAACTAGCGCTTTGTTACATTTTTTAGTTTTAAATGACTCAGAATATAACTCAACGTAGGCGCGTTGAATATCACTCTCGCTCTCACTTGAGTCATCCTCCCTCCCCCTCACTCACATCAATCTCACTGTCGAGGTGTCCCTGTGAATCATCATCTTCATCGTCGTGAAGAGAACTAGGAGTGCTCACTTGACTGGCCATGAATGCGGTGAAGTTACACTCATGCGGTGACTCATCTCCTAAATCCACCGTCTCGACCTCACTGTCGTCACTAAGGGTAGCATTAAGGACTGCTTTCCCTTTCTCTCTATTCAGACGATTGGCACACTCAAAGGCTCTATGACCCCTACCATCGCACTCAAAACATCTCTCACTTTCTTTCTTAAGAGTATTTTTGGAGTCTTTTTCATTTTTCTTTTCAAACTTATTTTTCTCAAATTTCTTTTTATCTTTAAAATTGCCATTTTCCTTAAATTTGAGAATCCTCTTGAAATTTTTTGCAAAAAGAGCCAAATCATCTAGGTCAAAATCACACTCAGAATCTGACGTGTCAGTCTCTCTCTTTCTAGCCGACCCCTCACTCCTTCTCTCTTGGGCTTTAAGTGCAATTCCCTTATCTTTAGATTTAGCAGTTTTAAGGAACATATCAATTTCATAAGTTTGCAAATCTCCTACAAGTTCTTCCAATTTTAGCGTATTTAAATTACCCATAGAATTTAGCACAGTGACTTTAGGGATAAAATGCTTAGGTAAAGAACGAAAAATCTTTTTAACAACTCTAGCATTGGGAATATGTTCACCAAGATTAAAGGTAGTATTCACAATGTCAGAAAGTCTAGCATAAAATTCATCAAAGCATTCAGATTCATGCATGGTGATGGTTTCAAATTGAGTTGTCAAATTTTGCAACTTAGATTCTTTCACAGCATTAGTTCCTTCATGGGTGAGTTGTAAAACATCCCATGCCTCTTTTGACGTGGTGCACGTCATTATACGTTTGAACTCATCAGGTGTGACAGACCCAGAAATAGCACTTAGACCTTTAGAATTAACATCATATATACTCCCCCTCTTGAAAAACCGCGAGTAAGGAGATAAAATGTAAGTCTCTCATACCAAGCATAGGGTGCTTGCTCCAAACCTCATAGAGATTTTTTTCAAATAAAAGACATGATTTGGATACTTAAGGTCCTGAAACCCTTTCGGTTGTTCCACATAGACTTCGTCTTCAGGAATGCCATTTAGAAAGGCAATTTTGACATCCTTTTGATAAAGTTTTAACATAAGATGACCTATTATGGCTAGTAAAAGGCGAACGGACTCTAACCTATCAACTGGAGAAACTGTCTCATCAAAGTTAACATCTTCTATTTAGGTATATCCTTGTGTAACTAACCTAGATTTATTACGAACAATGACACCATTTTCATCCAATTTATTTTTAAAAATCCATTTGGTACCAATGATGTTAGTATCACTAGGGCAGGGATCTAATTCCCAAACATCACATTTCTAAAATTGAAGAAACTCTTCTTGCATGGCATTAATCCAATATTCATCTTTTAGTGCTTCTTTGAAATTTTTAGGTTCGATTTTAAAGATATAACACAAATAAGTAACTCATTTTCTAATTGCGCCCTCGTATTGGCACCTAATTGAGGATTCCCAATACTTTTGGAGGGGTCATGACTTTTTCAAACCTAGGGAGACAAATCCCTTTTCTCAATTATGGGGTCCATCAAGTCATTATGAGACTCAATGTTTTCAACACTGGGAGGTGCGTCACACTCACAAGAGAAATCGTCCTCATTATCAACAAATGTAGTTGGAGCATTATGTTTTATGATAACATTTATTAATTCCATAACTTTAGAACTCACAAAGTTATAAACTCTAAAATATGTACTGTTTTGTGAATACCCTAAGAAAATACCTTCATCACTCCCCGAGCCGAATTTACCTATAAGTTCTTTCTCCCTAAGGATATAAAAATGACTGCTAAAGACTCAAAAATAAGTTAGATTGTGTTTCTTTCCAATTCATAATTCATATGGAGTTTAATTAGTATTAGGACACAAGTATACCCTATTCATGGTATGACAAGTGGTGCTTACCACTTCCACCCAAAATCTAAGAGGAAATTTCCTACCAATAAACATGGACCTTGGCATTTCTTGGATCACTTGATTATTCCTCTTAACTATACCATTTTTGTTGTCAAGTTCGAATGATTGAAAATTCATGATTAATTCCATCTTTATAACAAAAAGCATGCACATCGGATTCCTTAAATTCATCCCCATTATCACTTCTAAACGGGTTTGTAGTGACACCATGTTGATTTTGAAGGACTCAACATTTAACTATTAGAAATTCAACATCATCGAACTTTTCTCTTATAAATCCTACTATAGAATATCTTACAAAGTCAACTACCCGCACTAGGATATATCTCTTTCCTCCTATACTCTCGGTACGAGTGGGACCCATAAGGTCCGTGTGAATCAATCCAACTACACGAGAGGTGGTTATAGAATTCAACTTCTTATGAAGATTCTTAATTTTCTTTCCGAGTTGACATTGTCCACAAATTGAGGAGGTTGGTTTTCTAAGGATGGTAAGCCTCGAACTAGGTCTTTCTTGATTAGATAATCGAGATCTCTAAATTTTACATTAGCTAGACTTTGATGCCAAAGATCGGCATATAAGACCTTGGCACTGTGGAAATCAAAAAAATACTTTGGAATGATTCCATAACAATTGTCACTAGTCCTCACACCTTGTAGAATAGCCTTACCCAATTTATCATAAGCGGTGAACTCCATTTGCCTAAACTTAACTTCTTGGTTTTCGTCGTATAAATGGGTAATGCTTATCAAATTAGCTTTGAGTCCATCAACATAAAGAACAATTTCTATTTTTGGAAAACTAGAAACTTCAATGGTGCCTCTACCCATGATTCGAGATCTACTCCCATCGCGTGACTTTACTATCCTTATAGTTTTCAAGAGTGGTAAAAAGAGATTTATCACCTGTCATATGCCTAGAGCATAGACTATTAAAATACCATTGGGTGGTATTGTGAGCCTTTAGAGAAACATGAACAACAGAAGCCTTCTTGGTCTTATCTTTCTTAACCCACGCTTGAGTTATTTTCTTCCATTTGTTGACTCTAGTCTTCTGGTTAGAATAATTTACTTGGGCCATAGAGAGACATAGAAAATATTACATTAAACCTTTGAATGTATTGAATAGATACTCAACTTGATTTTTAAATTTAGCTAAGGAGCTATAGTGTGGCCTAGAAGTTGTGAAATAATAACTCTTACAAAGCTTGTAACAGAAATGTGACAACCTGGATGAAACTATGATAAATTATATTGGAATTATGATCTAACTTATGAGATATGGATCATGTTTTACAAATATATATAATGTTTGGATTTTGAATTTATTCTCATCCTACCTTGAAATTTTTTGAAATATCGAATTGGCTACAAACATAAAATTTTGATGTTTTAGGTAGGAATGTTTATATTGGAGACCAGTTTTGACCTTTGTAATATAAAAATTGAATCAAAAAGGTGAAAACTAGATAGTTGTAGATATATGAGTTTGGTTTGTCATACAATAAGTGGCGCATCAAACATATGTCCAAGAAAGAAGTTATACCAAATTTACAAACAAAGGGCAAATTTGTCCATTCCCATTAAGTGGTAATTTGTCTTTTAGTAAACCAAGTGGTTTAATTTGATTGGTTGGAAATGAGGCCAGACTTTGCCGACTTAAACCTTTCCATATAACCTATTTTTTTAGAAAATTTAACCTAAGGTTCAGTTTGAAGAGTGTTTGTCTTGAGGAAAGAGAAAGTAGAAGTTTAAGGAAGAAAGGATTACAAGAAAAACTAGGAAAAATTCCAAGACAATCCTAAAGGTGTTTTCAAGGTATAATTATGATTTACTATTGTTTTAATATTGTTTTAACTCATTTAGAACTATATAAATCATCAATTATTGATTTGAATTCCATCCTCCTTTGTGCTTATTTTTATATGGTCATACGTGAGATAAGTGGTATATGTAATTCGTATTGCTTCGTATTAAACTCCCTCGTATTCAAACTTGCATATATTTTGTGTACTGACTGGAATTGAGAAATTACAATTGGATATTAAGATACACTCACATATTCATATCATATCCTAAAAGTAGAATTTAAATCCTTGTGGTTAGACCTTAGTGATGGTTGCAAGTTGGTACATAGTTGTTGTTTGTATAATTCATTTTGATATGCCCGGAGTTTAAGGCCTTCGACATAGCAAATGCACTCTAAAGAATTATAAAAATTTAATTATGTATTATTCAGTATGTGTATTGGAAATGGATGGAAATTAAGGGAAATTTATGATGTATAAAAATTATGAAAATTCGTGGAAGTTGAATGAACAGTAGAGGAGCTTCTGGGGAAGATTTAATATGTTGTAAAGAAATGGTCATAGATTTCTCTAGGAAGCCTGATAATTACACCATCAATTGTAATGGAAAGTAAATTAAGATATGTTTTCATATTCATAAGATTGGACACCTGTATTTATACAATATATGAATGTAGGATAGTAAAGTATAGAGGACAATAAATTGATGCCATACAGGATACCCCATGAAAGGATATTTTTATCTCCTCCTTCCAAAGGGTATTTTAAATACAACTTTTATGTGTATATACATTGAAAAGTATAATTTTTTGTTTAGTTGGGTTTACTTATAAATTCCTTATGGGGTATTTTCTACGGTTGAATGTTCATGACTTTATCCACATATATACCATTGCATCGTATTTACTCATGTTTCATGAAATTCTACTTGAGTGGAATCATATTGTGGTTGTATAGTCATTGAAAGTTACATAATTATATTAGGATAATGCTTCTGATTGGGATTCAATAATAATTTAGTTATGTTGACAAGTGTAAGGCCTAAACCACCATGTTCGGCTCCACTCGAAGGAAACGTAAATACATAGTTGACAACCAAGGTGAGTGTAGTTACTGGAAAGAGGTATTTGTATACTGTTATGGATATGATCAGAAAGTTATGAATATGAAATTTTTCATTTTGGTTTACTGAAATGGGAGGTTACTCCCCGACCCGAAATGGCAGAGAATTGTCTATTAAAGACAAAGGGTTACTCCTCGACCTGGAATGGGGGAGGATTGTCTATTATAGAAAAAATGTATTAATCAATATTCGAAATGCTATGCCATTCATTATGAATGGCCTGGATAAGTTAATACACCATTATATGGATATCATTTATTACATTTAATTTTATACAGTAGTGTTGTAATGATGCATTCATTTAGATGTTTCTCTCATGGTTCCAATGTTATGTTTTTCAGGTAACGTGATGCCATTGCCAAATCTAGAAGGTCCACTTGGATTAGCCAGAAATCGGTGAAACAAGGATTTGGTTTAAATGTAAATGATTGAATTAAGTCAACTTATTCCTTAAGCAAGTTTGTATAAGATTGACTACTTTAATGTTGTAAAAACTTTTTAGTTGTATGGATTTACGTTGATAACTCTTAATTATATGCAACTGGGTTGGGGTGTGTCAACTTTTGGTACCATAGCCTAGGTTTTAGAGGCTCTGGAGTTAGAAGAGTCTAGATTTGGAACGATTATGTTAGAAAAGATATATATATATATATATATATATATATATATGCATGTTGTTGTATCTTTGATTTATTTAAAATACAAAAGAATAGAACGAGGGAATGTTAATGTGAGAATAGAAGATGAGGCTTCAAATATTCCTGCATAAGCGGAGGTTGAGCAATATGTTCATATGAATGTGGAGCTCGATCTAGAACAATTGACATAGAGAAGCAAAATGGCATGTTCTATGAATCTAATGGCAGAGAAACAAGTTAGATTTATGGCTCAAATGGAAGAACAACAGGCCAGGAAACTAGAGGCACAAACATTGTCTAGGGATGAGGAGGTAATACACCGGGAAGAAAGGAGTACTTCACACGAGAAATTTATTCAGATGAATCCACCATCGTTTAAAGGAGAGGTTGATCCAACAGAGGCATAAGTATGGGTTAATGAGATTGAACTTATTTTTGGGGTAATGAGAATGCCTGAAAATCAACGAGTGACCCTAGAAATGTATATGCTGAAAGGAGAAGCTACGTATTGGTTGGGTGCTAAAAAATATTAGCTGATTACTCCAGGCGGTGGGAATGTGATCTCATGCGATGCTTTTATTAAAGCTTTGTATGATAAGTATTTTCTCCAATGTATCAAAAATAAAAGTAAAAAGAATATTTTATGCTTAATCAGGGAAGTATGATAGTTAGAGAATATGAAGCAAAATTTACAGCCCTATCTAGGCTTGCTTCGAGGTTTATACAGAATGAAGAAAACATGTGTAGTCGATTCCATGATGGACTCGAGTTAATCATTAAATCACGGTCGTCGACTTTAGAGATTGTAAATTATTCAACTTTGGTGAATAAAGCAATGCTAGTAGAAAAGAACGTGAATGAAAAAAGAGGTAAATGAGAATTAAACGCAAAGGGAATTAGATTCGATGCAAACTATCAAAAGTGTAGTGATACCGAATATTTAAGGCATGGAGGGAAAAAAATTTAGTATGGTAACGGTATGGGAAGTGGTTTGCAAAGGGGTGATGTTAGTAGCGGAAGAGGTTTAGTAGTTTCAGCGTAGGGATATCCCAATGATTGTTTCTTTTGTGGGACATCAGGTCATATAAAGACAAATTTCCCAAAGTTACTGAATATATAATGTTTTAACAATCATCAAAAGGGTCATCTGAAAAAGAATTGTCCTATGTTATCAACATGAGTTTCAGTTATGAATGTGGGGCCCAGTAAAGGATTATCTCTAGGTAGTACAACCAGGGGAAGAGGTTCATGACAAGCAAGTGAATCGGGGGAAAGAGGAAGAGTGCTTGCAATGACATTGCAAGATGCCCATGCTACACCAGAAATGGTTACTCGTAAACTTTCTATTCCAAATAAGTATTTATATGCACTCATCGATCCTGGATCTGCGCATTCATTCATAGCATTACCTATTGTTTTATATTTGGGTAGACCGTGTTCATTTCTCATATATGCCTTGTATATTTCTACCCTAATGGAAAGCGTAATTTTGATTGAGCATGCTTATAAAGATTGTGTCTAACGAATGGGTGAGCTATATTTATATGTTGATTTGACATCGTTGGCCATTCATGATTTTTAAATTATATTAGGGATGGATTGGTTATCATCATATCATACTCCCATTGACTATTTTAAAAAATAAGTTACATTTTATTTGCCTAGTGAACTCGAGTTTCGATATACAGGAGAAAGGAATGTTTTTCCTAATTGCCTTATATCAGCAATTAAGTGCAGGAGGTTATTGAGTAAAGGTTTATAGGGTATTTAACTTATGTTGTTGATACTAATAAATAGACACTTCAAATTCAAGATATACTAGTGGTTAGAGAATTTTCTGATGTGTTGCTAGAGGAATTTCCATAATTGCCGCCCAATATGGAATTAGCATTTTCCATTGAATTAGTTCTTGGTATTGGTCCAATTTCCCTTGCTCCATACAGAATGGAACCAACGTAGTTGAATGAATTGAAAGTGAAATTATAAGATCTGATAAACAAAGGTTTTATTTGGCCTAGTGTTTCTCCATGGGGTGACCCAGTGTTATTTGTGAAAAATAAAGATGGGGCAATGCGATTATGTATTGATTATCGATAGTTAAAAAAGGTGACCATTAGAAACGAGTACCCTCTACCACATATCAATGATTTATTTGATCAACTACAAGAGGTCAACATATTTTTGAAGATTGATTTGAGATCGGGTTGCCACCAATTGAAAGTAAAGGAAAGTGACATTTCCAAAACAAATTTTTGAAATCGATATGGGCGCTTTGAGTTTTTGGTGATTCCATTTGGATTAACAATTTCCCCATCAGTTTTTATGGATATAATAAACCGGGTATTCCATTATTTCATGGATTCATTTGTGATTGTATTCATAGATGACGTGTTATTTTACTCGCGTAGCATGGATGAACACAAGAAACATTTGAGACCTTTATTGCAGATCTTGAGAGAGAAGAAATTATTTGCTAAATTCATCAAGTGTGAGTTTTGGTTGAATGAAATTGTGTTTTTAGGGCATGTTGTCTCAAGAAATGGAGTATATGTTGATCCAAAGAATGTGGAATCCATCGTTGAATGGGAGAATCGTAAGAATTTGACAAAAATAGGCGTTTCCTAGGATTGGCAGGTCACTATCGCAGATTCATTAAGGTATTTTCAGCATTAGCATTACCATTGACAAAGTTGACTCATAAAGAAGTGAAGTTTTTATGGGCTGAAGAATACGAGAGGAGGTTTAAAGAAGTAAAGAATCGATTGGGTTCAACCCCTATACTTACTATTACATGTGGGAATGAGTCTTTCGTAATCTATAAAGACGCTTCATATTAGGGGTTAAGATGTGTTCTTATGAAGAATGGAAGGTAATAGCATATGCTTCCAGATAATTAAAGGCACGTGAACGAAACTACCCTACGCACGATTTGGAGCTAGCGGCCATTGTTTTTGCTTTGAAGTTGTGGCGACATTACTTGTATGGATAAACTTATGAGATATACACGGATCATCAAAGCTTGAAATACTTATTTACAAAAAAAGAATTGAATTTGAGACAGAGGCATTGGATAAAGCTGATTAATGACTATGATTGTACAATCCATCATCATCATGGGAAGGCCAATATAGTAGAATATGCTTTGAGTAGAAAATCATCAGCGATTCTAAGTTACATCCAGTGTCCACGCGTTAGAAATGTTATTGACTTGGCATCGATGGGGATTGAATTAAAGTTTCAAAAAAGGGAACATTATTAGCACATGACACAGTGAGACCTTTATTGGCAGAATGCATATGAAATTTGCAGATCAGTGATCCATTCCTTGAGAAGAAGAAATGGGAAGTTCATTATGGTAAATAGAGTTAATTTGATATTAAGAATGATGAATCCGTGTGTTATAAAAACAGGATTTGTGTACTGAATGATCCATTATTAAGGAAGGATATATTAGAAGACGCACATAGTTCTATTTATTCCATGCATCCCGAAGGTACTAAAATGTAAAAATATTTAAACGACTATTACTGGTGGAATAATATGAAATGTGAGATTGCGAAATATGTAGCTAAATGTTTAGTATGCCATCAAGTGAAGGCATATCATCGAAAGCCGACAAGATTATTGCAGGCATTACATATTCCAGAATGGAAGTGTGAGCATATAACGATGGATTTTGTTACAGGATTACCATGGTAACCAAAGTGGAATGATTTTATATGGGTCATTGTAGACTTATTGACGAAGTAATATCATTTTGTTCCAGTTAAATCCTCCTACACTATTGACAAGTATGCACATATGTACACTGATGAGATTATCCATTTATAATGGGCACATGTGTCAATTATATCGGGTAGAGACCCACCGTTCACTTCTAAATTTTGGCCTCATTTATAGAATACCATGGTCACAAGTTTGAAGTTCAGTACTGCATTTCATCCACAAACTGATGGGCAATCAGAAAGCACAATTCAAATATTAGAATACATATTACGAGCTTGTGTATTTCACTTCAATGGTAGTTGGGATGATCATTTTCCATTGATGGAATTCTCGTATAATAATAGTTATCAGTCCACCATTAGTATGGATCCATATGAAGATTTATATGGGAGGAGATGTAGAATGACTTTATGTTGGATGAAGTAGGTGAAAGGAAAATTTTAGGTCCCCAATTGGTAGATTTGACAACTGAAAAGATTAAAATAATTCAGGAATGGATAAAGATAGCACAAAGAAGTCATAAATTTTCTGCAGATAAGAGGAAGTATCCATTGGAATTTCGAAGGGGAGATTTTTTATTCCTACGTATTTCACCATGGAAAGGCGTCATGAGATTAGGGAAAGGGGGAAGCTAAATCCAAGTTACATTGGACGATATGAAGTTCTTAAAAGGGTTGGGACCCTCGCATATAGATTAACATTACCTCAAGAGTTGTCTCGTTTACATGATGTGTTTCATGTATCAATGATTCATAAGAATTTGGCATATTTGTCTCATCAATTTAAAACTCAACCAATTGAACTGAAAGAAGACTTGTCGTACATTGAGGAATCAGTGTAAATTATTGATCATATGGAGCAAGTATTAAGGAATAAAGTTATTACCTTAATTAAAGTTATGTGGATGAACCATGTAATTAAACAAGCAACTTGGGAAACGGAGGATAGGATGAAGATATAGTATACCATCTATTTGGTAAGTGACCATAGTAAATTACGGTTGGAAAATTTTATGGGGGGAAATTCTAAAAACCCGAATATAATTATGATAACTTCTATTTGAATCATACTTAAACATATATATATATATATATATATATATATTATATTTAGTCTAATCCTACCTTCAAAAATCTTGAAATAATGAAATGGCTACAAAAATAAAATTTTGATGTTTTAGGTATGAATGTTTATGTTGGAGACAAGTTTTGATGCTTATAATATAAAAATTGACTCAAGGTGAAATCTAGATAATTGTAGATATATGAGTTAGGTTTGTTATAAAATAAACGTCTGATCGAACGGATGTCCAAGTAATAATTTATAGCATATTTACGAACAAAGGGCAAATCTGTCCATTCCATTTAAGTACTAATTTGTCTTTTAGTAAACCAAATGGATTAATTTGATTGGTTGGAAAGGAGGTCATCCTTTTCCTACTTAAACCTCTAAATATAACCTATTTCTTCAGCAAATTTAGGCCTAGGTTCAGTTTGAAGAGTGTTTACCTTGAGGGAAGAGAAAGTAGAAGTTAAAGGAAGAAACATTTATAAGAAAAGCTAGGAAAAATTCCATGAAAATCCTGAAGGTGTTTCCAAGGTATAATTATTTGTTAATATTGTTTTTATCTTGGATTATACTCATTTCAATGTATATAAAACATCAATTATTGATTTTAAATCCATCCTCGTTTGTTATTATATGTATTTGTTCATACGTGAGATAAGTGGTATACATAACTAGTATTGCTTCGTATTGAACTCCCTTGTATTCAAACTTGCATATAATTTTGTGTGCTTACTGGAATTGAGGAATTACAATTGGATATAAAACTATACTCACATACTCATATCATACTCTAAAAGTAGAATTTAACTCCTTGTGGTTAGGCCTTAGTTGTGGTGGCTTGTTAGTACATAGTTGTTGTTTGTATAATTCATTTCGATATGCCCTGAGTTCAGTAAAGCTTTTGACATTGTAAATGAACTAAAAAAATTATGAAACTTTAATTATGTAGAATTCCTAATGTGTATTGAAAATGGGTGTAAACTCATGGAAATTTATGATGTAAAAAAATTATGAAAATTCTTGGAAGTTGAAGGAACAATAGTGGAACTTGTGGGGCATATTTAATAGGTTGTAAAGAAATGGTCATATATGTTTTCGTATTTATAATCTTGTAATGGAAAGTATATTCATATATGTTTTCATATCGAGAAGCTTGGACACATGTATTTGTACATTTTATGAATATAGGACAGTTAAGTATAAAGGACAATAAATTGATGCCATCCAGGATACCCCATGAAAGAATGTTTTTATCTTCTTCTTCCAAAGGGTATTTTGAATATATGTTTCATGTGTATATACATTGATAAGTATACTTTTTTGTTTACTTGGTTTTATTTGTAAATTCCTTACGAAGTATTTTATACGATCGAATGTTCATAACTTTATCAACATATATACCATTGCATCGTGTTTACTCATGCTTCATGACATTCTACTTAAATGGAATCATATTGAGGTTGTGTAGTTATTGAAAGTAACATAATTATATTAGGATAATGCTTATGATTGATATTTATTACTAATTTAGTTGGATCGACAGGTGTAAGGTCTAATCGACTAAGTTCGGCTCCACCTGAAGGAAACGTAAATACATAGTTGACAACCCAAGGTGAGTGTACTCACTGGAAATAGGTATTTGTATACTGTTATGGATATGATCAAAATGTTATGAATAAGAAATTTTTCATTTCGGTTTACCGAAATGGTAGGTTACTCCCTGACCCGGAATGGGGGAGAATTGTCTATTAAAGACAAGGGGTCACTCCTCGACCAGGAATGAGGGGGAATTGTCTATTATAGATAAGATATGTGAATCATGATTCGAAAAGTTAGTTCATTCACTATGAATGGACTATATATGTTAATAGGCCATTATATGGATATGATTTATTTAGTTTAATTCTATCCAGTAGTGTAGTAGTGATGCATTCACTGAGCTATTTTGCTCACTGTTCCTATGTTTATATTTTTCAGGTAACATGATGCCATTGCCAAATCTAGGAGGTCGGATTGGGTAAGCCATAAATGGATAAAATATGGATTTGTTTTAAATGGAAATGCTATAACTGATTTAACTTATCCTTCAAGAAAGTTTGTATAATCGTGACTATTTTAATGTTGTAAAAAGTTTTTAGTTGTATGGATATGCGCTGATGACTCTATAATTAAAACTCAAGTTTTTGGGTTGGTTAAATTAATTATGGTTTGACTCACTTTGACTTTTAAACTTAATTATAAGTAACTCGGTTGGGGTATGTCAAGAAATATCTAAGATGACCCATTTTGTGGCAATAACTAGAAACATAGGGTTGATTTGGAGTCACTTTAATAGATTTCTTAGGTTGGCTTCTCTTGGGAGGGTTAGCTTTTTGAGGGTTTGTTTTGGTAACAAACTTATCTAAGAGTTCGAATTTAACATTGGATGACTCACGATCTTCATATCCTATACCCTTTCTATCTTGGTAACCTTTCTCCTTATAATATAAAACTGGACCTAAGAATAACTTTCCCATTCTTCCGGAATTATCTTTAAGTGTGACGTTGACTTCCCGAGAAGACTCGAGATCTTTCTCAAGATTGAAATTTTTTTTCTTGAAGTGTTTTTGTAACCTCTAAGGATTCATATAGATTTTTGTTAACACGATCTAGAGAGTCAGTCAAATTACATTTTTCTTTACGCACCAAAATAAACTTCTCAGAGAGAGAAATCTTAATTTCCACGAGTTGACTAACTAAAGCCTCCTTCTCCTTCAGGATTTTTAAATCATATTCTAATATTAACACCTTAAATGTTAACCTTTTATTTATCTTTTCAATACGCATAGAATTGATGTACAATTCAGAATAGGCAGATTTCAATTCATTTTCATCTACATCACTCCCACTTCCTTTTTCAACACTTCCTACCGAGTGAGTGGATACAACCTCAAGGTCATGCTAAAAAATGATAACACTAAGATGTGACTCACTTGAAGAGCTAGCAAGACTTTCGATAAGGGAAGTGAAGTTGTTTTCACAAGGAATTGTATCATCAGAGTCCTTTGACTCATTCTCACTGTTGCTAAGAGTTGCATTGTAAATGACTTTATTCTTACTTTGTCTCTTAAGCTTAGAGTAGTCATTTTTAAACTTCTTTTGATCCAAGTTATTAAAATTTCTAGTTGCCTTGTTTTTGTTTTTCTCACATTTAGGTTTTTCAAATTTTGACCTTTTCTTTTCAAACTTGAGACCCTTTTTAAATTTTTTAGCCAATAAGTCCATATCATCAGAATCCATATTGGACTGTTCGAATTTAGACATTTCTTCCTTTTAAACTTTTAGAGCTACTCCCTTATCTTTCTTTTTGTTATCTTTAGGAAACATGTCTAATTCATATATTTGGATATCACCTACATGCTCTTCAAATTTTAGTGAATTTAACACTCCTAAAGAATTAAGAACCGTGACTTTCAGAATGAAACGACTAGGGACAGATCTATGAATCTTCTTGACTACTTGATTTTTAGTGATTTTATCACCTAAGTTGAAACATGAGTTAAGAGTGTAGAAAATACGAGCATACAATTCATCAAATGTTTCACTTTATTTCATGGTTATAGTTTCAAATTGAGTGGTTAAATTTTGAAGTTTAGAGGCCTTAACCGCACTCGTCCCTCATGAGTAACTTTAAGAATGTTCCATTCCTCCTTTGAAGTTTCATAAGTGATGATACGACGAAAATCCTCGAGAGTAACAACACTAGATAATGAATTTAGAACTTTAGAATTGAAGTGACACAATTTCAGCTCATCCTCACTCCATTCCTCTCCAGGTTTTAAAATAATTTATCCTTCAACAATAAGAATAAGAGGGAACCATCCTTTTTCAACAACAACCCAAATGCGTTCATCAATTGATTTTAATGCAGGTTTCATGCATGCTCTCCAATAGGCGTAGTTAGTTCCATCAAACATGGGTGGTCTATTTGATAAAAAACTTTCCATATATCCTCTAAGATTCATCTAAAGAACTTTTAGAAACAAGATCTGATACCATTTATTTAATGTGAAATTTCCTTAACTTATAAGATATGCTCTCATACCACTTGAAAGGGTAAAAATTCTTTGATACCAATTTGTAAAACCCAAAATTTTCCTTAAATTATAAAACTTTGATATCGCATTACCCAGTGTATTAATCACGATTCGAAAAGTTAGGCCATTCATTATAAATGGACTAGATAAGTCAATACACCATTATATGGATATGATTTATTGCATTTAATTTTATACACTAGTGTAGTACTGATGCATTCACTGAGCTATTTCACTCACGGTTCCTATGTTATGTTTTTCAGGTAATGTGATGTCTTTGCCAAATACAGGAGGTCAGGTTAGGCTAGCCAGATATGGGTAAAACTAGGATTTGGATTAAATGTAAAAGATGTAATTAATTTAACTTATCCTTCATGCAAGTTTGTAGAAAAATGACTATTATAATGTTGTAAAAAGTTTTTAGTTCTATGGATTTACGATGATGACTCTGTAATTAAAACTCGTGTTTATGGTTTGGTAAAATTAATTATGGTTTGAATCACTTTGACTTTCAAACTTAATTATAAGTAACTGGGTTGTGGTGTTTCATGAAATCTCTAAGATGACCCCTTTTGTGGCAATAAGTACAAACATATGGTTGATTTGGAGTCACTTTCATAAATTGATTAGGTTGGCTTCTCTTAGGTGGATTAGGTTTAGGAGGGCTTGTTTTGGTAACAAACTTAGCTACGAGTTCGAATTTAACATTGGATGACTCACCATCCTCATATCCTATACCCTTTCTCTATTGGTAACCTTTCTCCTTATAACATAAAACTGGACCTAGGAATAACATTCTCATTCTTCCGGAATTATCTTCAAGTGTGACTTTGACTTCCCGAGAAGACTCGAGATCTTTCTCAAGTTTGAAATTTTTTTCTTCAAGTGTTTTTGTAACCTCTAAGGATTCATAGAGATTTTTGTTAACACGAGTATAGAGTAAGTCAAACGACATTTTTCTTTACCCACCAAAATAAGATTCTCAGAGAGAGAGAAATCCTAATTTCCTAGAGTTGACTAACTAAAGCCTCCTTCTCCTTCAGGATTTTTAAATCCTATTATAATATCAACACCTTAAAAGTTAACCTTTTTTTATGTTTCGAATATGCATAGACTCGATGTACAACTCAGAATAGCAGGATTGCAATTCACTTTCATCTACATCACTCTCACTTCCATTTTCATCACTACCTTCTGAATGAGTGGATACAACCTTAAGATCATGCTAAAAAATGGAAACACTAGGATGTGACTCACTTGAAGCACTAGCAAGACTTGCCATAAGGGCAGTGAAGTTATTATCAGAAGGAATGGAATCATCAGAGTCCTCAGACTCATTCTCAAAGTTCCTAAGAGTTTCATTATAAACAACTTTATTCTTACTTTGTCTCTTAATCTTAGCGGGGCACTCATACACTCTATGCCCTCCTCCTTCAAAGTCAAAACATCTCTCCAAATCATCCTTTTTAAAGTTGTCAGTTCTAGAGTTATCATTTTTAAACTTCTTTTGATCCTAGTTATTAAAATTTCTACTTTCCTTGTTTTTATTTTTCTCAAATTTAGGTTTTTTAAAATTTAACTTTTTCTTTTTAAACTTGCAACCCTTTTTAAATTTTTTATCAAATAAGTCCATATCATCAAAATCGATATTGAACTATTCGAATTCAGGAATTTCTTTATTTTTAAATTTTAAACCTACTCCCTTATGTTTCGTTTTGTTATCTTTAGGTAACATGTCTAATTTATAAATTTGGAGATCACCTAAATGCTCATCAATTTTTAGTGAATTTAACACTTCTAAAGAATTAAGAACCGTGACTTTCATAATGAAACCACAAGGGAGAGATCTAACAATATTCTTGACTACTTGATTTTCAAGTATTTTATCACCTAAGTTGAAACATGGGTGAACAATATCGGAAATACGGGCATAAAATTCAATAAATGTTTCACTTTCTTTCATGGTGATAGTTTCAAATTGAGTAGTTAAATTTTGATGTTTAGATGCCTTAACCGCACTCGTTCCTCATGTGTAACTTAAAGAATGTTCCATGACTCCTTTGAAGTTTCACAAGTGATGATATGACAAAACTCCTCGGGAGTAACAACACTAAACAATGCATTTAGACCTTTAGAATTAAAGTCACACAATTTCAACTCATCCTCATTCCATTCCTCTCTAGGTTTTAAAATAGTTTCTCCTTCAACAATAATAGTGGGAGGGAAGCATCCTTTTTCAATAGCAACCCAAACACGTTCATCAGTTTATTTTAATATAGATTTCATATGTGCTTTCCAATATACGTAGTTAGTTCCATCAAACATGGGTGGTCTATTTGACGAAAAACTTTCCATATAACTTCCAATATTCATCTAAATAACTTTTAGAAACAAGCTCTGATACCACTTTCTTAATGTGAAATTTCCTTAACTTATAAGATATGCTCTAAGACCACTTGAAAGGGTAAAAATGCTCTCATACAAATTTGTAAAACCCAGAATTTTCCTTCAATTTTAAAAGCTCTCATGCCACATTACCCAATTTAATTAAGCACCAATTAAATAATTTTTTTAGTTAAACCAAATTTTATCTTGTTAAATCTAAGCATGCATTGATATGAATTTGCAAGATAAAACAAACACAACCACAATACGCCGATGTACGAGAAACACCCACAACGGGAAGAACCTCGGAGGTCCCTGCCACAAGTCCATTGAGTATGGAATTACAAAGGACACGACAGAGTACTTACAAAATGACTCAATGCCCTGACAAGCCTTGATAATCTATATTCCTTCCACCTTTGCCTTGTGAAAATGCAGGATTCCACCTGCGTTTTGGAGTTCACTGACGGGGCAAAGCTACTGTCACGCACACGGAGTCCACCGTATGAAAAATTCACGAACATGGAATCCTCCTCAAGAAACAATCTCGATGATGTAGAGAATAAAACTCGGTGAAAAAAAGATATCAAATAAATATCATGTTGAAACATAGATCATACAATCCATTGGGTGTAAATAAGTTTTCATTTTGGAAATTAAATCATTAAGGATGAAAACAAAATAACTGACTTTTTGGAAAAGTGCTTTTTCTCCGAAACTACTAAAAAGGTTAGGAAAAAGTAGTGGGAGTAATGGGGAAAAACTACCAAAAACTGCACATTTTCGAAGAAAAACTCTAATCTCATTCGAACGAAAAACTAGAGTCGTTCAAATGACATATCAACGAACAAAAAAGGAATCTCGTTTGAAGTCTCGTTTGAACGAGGTCAATTGAACGAGGTTGTTCTAACGAGATTTCAAGCCATGAATCTATATAATTTCGATACGAACGCATAGCCGCCAATTTCATATATTTTTTTAAACAGTTGCGATTTTTCTATGAAAAGGTGTCTGGGAAACAATCTTTAGATAGTATAAATTCCAAAAAAAATTAACAAAAATTCTAACTCTCAATAATAAATTTCCATGTCTGAACCTAACAGAAGCATTAATACTTGAGAGATCCTTAGACTCATGATGACGAACACAAGGCACAAAACATGGCACAGGATGTGATCTTCTTTGACTTGGACGTTACGTTGTCAACATTAATATCATAATCTTGAAAGGTCACAAATAACGTTTATCCTATTACTCAAGGAGTTTTGTCCGGAATTAAGACAACACTTACAACTGAACTCAATTGGAATTTTTTCCTAACACGGCTAACAAAAGATCATGTATAGGTAGTTGCATTCATGTATCCCTAATTGTAAATAAATGAAAGAAATTATCTTTCCATATTGCATTAACATACAACAAAGTCCTTGATATGAGGCATCACGATAAATAACAAAAACTTTTGTACCTATTGAGATAGTCAATCCTAGAGATGATGTCAACTTACCCTTAAATTTTCAAAGATTTTCTCATAATCATCATTCCACACAAACATGTTCTCCTTTCTGGCAAGCTTAGTCAATGGGAATTCAAAAGAATAAATTCTTGGTATAAATGTCATGTAATATCCATCCAATCCCATTAATCTACATACCACTATCACAATAGTAATCCTTTCTCAATTCATTACTCTTTCCACCTTATTGGGATCAACACAAATGCCATCAGTAAAAATATTGTGTTTCAAAAATACTCTATTGTCTAGCCAAAATTTACAATTAGTACATTTAGCATAAAATTCTTCTCTCACAGGGTCTCTAAAATAATACGGAGATGGTGTTCATGTTCCTTCTTACTATGATATCAAAATATCATTAATGAAGACAATAACAAAAGAATTTATGTACTGGTGAAATATATAGTTCATCAAGTCGATGAATACGACTGGTGCATTTTTAACCCAAATGGCATGATAAGAAATTTATAATGACCATACCTGGAACGAAAAGAAATTTTTAAAATGTTATGGATACTTGCAACTGATCAAACATATCATCGATGCAGGGTAGTGGATATTTGTTACATATCGTCACCTTATTCAACTGAAGATTATCAATGCATAGTGTCATGGTTCAATCTTTCTTAATCAAAGACAATACTGGGGCTCCCCATGGTGATACAGTAAGAAGTATAAAACCATGGTATAACAAATATTAAAAATATATTTTTAGCGCTTTTGATTCTGGATGTGTAATATAATATGGTGAAATAAATATCAGTGCGGTGCCTGGTACCAACTCAATAATATATTCTACCTCAATGTCCGATGATAACCCTACAAATCCCTTCTGGTAAAAAATCTATAAACTCATTAACCACTGGTATATCTGATACGTTTTCTACCTCTTGTCGTGTGTCCACCACCTGAGATAGATAACCTTGACAACCTTTTCTTAGAAATTTCTTTGATTTTCTAACAGAAATCAAACATGTTTAAGTGAAATTTTGATCTACCATAAATTTAAATTTAGGTTCACCCATTAGCAAAAACACTAACTCCTTTCTAAGCACTCTATAAAGACATGATATGATATTAACCAGTCTACACCCAGTATCACAACAAAGTCATGCAGGTTAATAGGTAATAAGCCAGCCAACAACCACATTTCACCTACTCATACAACATAATCCATACATACCCTATCAATTAAAATCAGTTCCCCTACTAAAGTAACGATAGATAAACCGAAATCTAATAAAGATAATGGTTTTTTAAGATGCAACAGATAAAGTAAAGACACGAAGGAATGTGTTGATCTAGGATCTATTAACACATAAGCATCTTTCTAAAAAAAATGAAAAATGTACATGTCACCACATTAGGTGTAGATTGTGCATCTTATCGGATCAGTGCAAAAACTTCTCCTTTACCTTGTATTTGAGATCTACCTCATCTACATCCTTTGTGTACATTATTGTGTTGAACTTCTACTTCCTATCATCACACTCCTAAATGATATTATAACTTTTTCACATGTTCCCTGGTTGATGACAATGGAAACATAAATGTGCCTTCTCAGCTATTGTGCACTCCTAAGACATATTCCCTTGACCGCTATATCTATAAAAAAAAATAGGACTCAATCCTAATACTAATGAATTTTTTGACTTAATCATCCCAATCCTTTCAACTCGAGACTAAAATCTTGCATGTACAATTATGTTATTTTTAAATTATTTAACTCTAGATCCCCCTAATGCTACATTCTGAACTGAGGTTCTAGTCTCCCAACTATGTGATTTTATACCATTATGTCTAGTTTTCTTTGAATATTGAACTTACATTTCTTTCATTGAACACCATAGCTCTATCCACAAAGTACACATATTTTGTGATCTTTATATATCAGCAACCATGGTTTTCTAATCTAATCTACATCCATTCTAGTTTGAACAAGGTACAATTACTTTCTTCTGTCGTCACCAAAACTGGTGCAAATCTAGATAAACATATAAATATAGTTTCATTCTCCGCCACTATTCTATTCCTCTATTTCAGCATGATGAATTCTTCTTCTTTCTCCCGCCTATAAATCCTTTGAGAATATTTTCCAAAAAAAACATTCACAAACGTTTCCTAAGTAATTATGGAAGTATTACTTGTATCAGTCCCCTAGTTGTAGTAAGTAACATCTTTGTAGCATCCCACCATAACTTTGCATCATCGTCTAACCTAAAAGTTTCCAATAAAACCTTTTAGTCATCTTGCACTTCCATCACTATGAATATTATTTCCATCATTATAATCCACCCTTTTTCCCCTAATGGATTGGTAGTCCCAATGAATGTTGGACGATTTAACTCCACGAATCTCTCATTTGATTTATCTCTTTCTCCACCATGTGCTCCACCTCTTGATTATCCCACTATATGTGCTACTGAATGTAATATTCATAGCTTTCCATCTCTAGGTTATTTTTGCACCTCTCGTTACTCCACTTTAACATGTATTGGTTCTTGCTGAGTATTAAGAATAAGGGATGCCTCACCCTCTCCTCTGTCATTCGGCTCATGTGGAACCATCACTTACTGCAACATAAATAAATTAAATAAAAATACAATAACATATGTTTTAACATTAATATTGATATTCAAAATCCTGACTCATGACATAGTCACACTCTATTGTTCAATGCCAATTTAGTACCTCACACGATGTCCAGAACCTAATAACCATGCTCTGATACCAATTTTCCACGCCCTGCCATAGTTAAGTTAAGATATCCTCATAATGGATATATATTACCTTTTATAATAATTTAATTATAATTTCTTGGAAAATAACACACAATTTTTTATCTCCAAAGCCATGTTTATATCAAAACATGACTACCTTTACTTTTAACATACTAAGACAAAATAAGAAAATTATTACCTCTAACATAAAAAGTACAGAAAATACTTTAAATAAACAAGTTTCTTAGTTTAACATTTACAAAACATTTGTTGATATTCAAGCCATAATACATATCCTTCACTCTCTCATTTTAAAGTCCTAATTTGGTAGTCAACTCCAAATGATAGGCACACCTGAAACAAAACATTATAGGCATGTAAGCTATGAAATATTAGTCAATGACCTTACACACACACACACACACACACCACACATATAACAATTTTAAATAAAGAAAATAAATTATATAACACAAGTAGGCATGTGGACACTCGCAAGCTTAGACCCACCACATTCTAATTAACCCACCGCGATTTATAAGGATATACACCTCCCTTTATTTTGGCCTGAGTACACAAAACCTTATTTTGGATTCTATAATTAAAACAACACAATCACATCCCATAGTACCCGCCACAATCCATATAATTAGATTTCACTTAACATTTTTAATCATATGGATACATAATCTGGAACACCACATCATTACACTAGCATCCCAACACAAATATTTAAACTATACATTTCCATTTAAAGTATAAGCATCTATAATTAATATGGAAGGTCACTCACCTTAAAGTAGGTAATTATAATAACATAAAATCTACTTGTTTGGTATGGTAGTATTATTTTCCTCCCTAGCTATCAATTCAACACCATTGGTATTTGAATACATAAAATGACATTAAAACTAATCACACATCATATTGGTTGGTCAATATGAAATAACTAGAAAAGAACTGATGTTATTACTTGTATTTCAATCAAACCCTATGTATTAGGTTGTAAGATAATTTTTGAAATGAAATTCTTAATTTTTTATAGAGAGTTATGCCCATTTTACTATACAACGTCCAAGTTCTTTCTACAGAAAAATACAAACGAAGTTTCAACTGGAAAACATCACCTAGACCAAACCAACATGTATTTTTTTGCTGATATTACAACATGTTATACTATTATAATATCTGCAACTGGAATCAATTCATTTGAGTAAGTATCCAATGAGTTATGCCACTGTGAACACATCTATGTCCGAAACAGAACTTTAGAACATAACATAACACAATTAAGCATAGTTAATCTGTACTCTAGGTTTTAAATCATGGAAAAAAAACTATGTAAATCATGTAAATATATAGATACATATAAAATAAAGAAATATGATAAATTAAAAATATCACAAGATGGTGATTAAAGTCTAGGATTTTCAAGCTTCACTTTTACCCTCCTTGCATAATTTCTCAACTACGTTTTTAAACCTTTATTCTCCGTCTTTCTCTCTCTCTCTCTAGAAATGATGGGTATCATTTATGATCCGATTTCTAACCAGCCAAAATGTTTCCATGTGTTCTTTAGTTTGATGGTGTACAATTGGGTGAAAGAAAGTCCAATCGAAACATTTTAACTAATGGTAGATTCACCCCGTGTTTATAAATCAACTATAACATACTGTTTCAACATCTGATTAATCCACTATTTTCATTAACTCGTGGATAACTTAAAAATGTACAACTTTTATATTAGTGTTTTACCCAAAATCAGAACCTCACTATTCTTAAACTGGGATCAAATAGGAATGTAACATTTGCCTAAAATTTCCGAACTTAAACATTTGGAAACCGATCTTCGCCAAATTTTCACCAACACCCTAGTTTAATTTCATAAATACAAAAATGCACCCAAAACATATTTTATAATCCACTTAATCTTATAAATAATCATATACTATATACATGTTATCACTAATCATAAGCTTAATTAGAATCTATTACAACCAACATATATTTCACGTGAGTATGGACTTTCTAAACATGATAAGTAAAAATTTTAATACTCATCATGAACCTTACTAATCATAACATATACTTAATCATGTAACTAACAAGCCTAATAATGTTTTAAGTCATTATAGTCCGTTTTGTTCCTTGGTAATTTTGCTTATTTTTTTTTCTTTATGTTATTGAAAAACAAACAAATATATAAATGATGCATTATCATTTTAATTATCTTGGGTTAGTGTTCTATTCTTTTTGCATTTTATTTTTTCACTACGGATTTTATTTTGAGAAGACTATGAAATATTTATATATTTGAACATACATGCACATATTTTTTTGAATGATTAAATATATAACTTCCCGAGAAACTTTGTTATAGAAAGGCAATTTTGGAAAGCGGCTCATTCGGAAATAAGTATGACAAAAAGGGAAAAGTTGAATCTCCAAAATGATGGGAGTGTCTAACGACATACCATTTGACATGTTTGCTGATATGTCTCAGCCTTTGGTACTCTCTTACTTCACTTCTAGTCCTTTGGATTCCATAATAATTGTTGTCGACCCAACAACTCCATCATTTTGTGGAGAAAATTTATTACAAAAGGCAGATCAAATGGAGCATTTTGATTCTCCCCATAATTTATTCTATTATCTCGGGCATAATATATTCCTTCTTTCTAATGGATATTCCTATGATCAAAACATTTTCTATTTACCTTGAGGCTTTAAAAGTCACGAGCTTGTATAATGTTGACTTTACAGCATTCAACTTATGATCGGTCATTTTATGGTGTAACCACTCAATAAAATGAAGTCTACTAGAAGCAAACCTTCACTTTTGGTACCATGGGAATTAGATGTTTGACTTCAGATTGGGTGAGGTGTGTCGAACATATGAGTAATTTTCCATGCTAGGCCTTTAGTCTCAATTTTTTGCTCACATACTTGAATTATTCCCTTCTCATTAGGAATTTTGATTGATCTCCCGCACATATATTTGTTCACGACCCGACCATTTCTATGGGGGGGTTCGTTTATCTCCCAGTTGTGCTTGAATTCATGTGTTAAAGGGAATTAAAAGATAATGGGTTTATTGGTGCGGTGGACCTAGGCTTATCGTGAAAACACTTTTAGTGACAGGAGGTATGACTATGAATACTAAACTAGCTTCCATTGTTCTCTAGATGTGTTATCACTGCAACCCGAAAACCAATATCTTGGTAAAAACACTGAATGACTATGATGATTGAAAATAGAATTCCTCTATTAATTGCGAGGTAGCCCCGTAATGTTGTATATGTGGCTAGTAGAGAGACTTCACTTAGTTGCACCTCATGAGTATCCTATGACTGGTATCCCTAATTTTTTTCTCTGGATTTTTATGGACTTTGTATCTTTTGTGGACGAATGGGATAATTAGATAATGGTGAGTGGATCCAGTCATCTTCGTTGGTTTGTTCCTTGGTGGGGTGAGTGGTAACCTGATCTATAACTAGACGACTACTGCTATGTTCAGATCATTGGCCTGCACCAAACTTCTTTTTACCTCTCTTATAGTATTTTACACCAAGTGGTATGGGAGTAGATTGTCCCTCCCCTCATAAGTAACTTTTTCCCAGTGGAATATTTGACTGAATCTTTAAGGATGTCTCTCGGGAGTTTGTGGCAACACGTCGTTCTACCCTTTGGGGGAGGATTTGGTAGTTTTAGGTTATTACTTTAAATGACTATGGAAGGATTTGCTTTTGAAAGTTTTGGGTAAGTAATTTGACAAAGGTGGCTTACGGTAGCAGTGGTTATAGAGGAGGGTGTCGTGGTCCCGTCAAAACTTTTGCAGTTATACCATCGGATTGAGTGCATGTAGGTACATACATAGATTGGGACTATTTTGGACTCCCAGAAGGTGATGGTGATTATGGTGGTGATGATGATGATGATGATGGAGTAGTACCCCCTGGAAGTTGAGGAAGGTATTAGTGAAGCACTCTAATGGGATACGGTTGATTTAGTTTTCCTTTTAGTGAATATCAATTTTTGTTCAGTGTAGCTTATGGTATTATAGGTTTACAGCTATGGGAATTGTTAGGTCTTTGTAAAGATTTTCTCTTATTATTCATGTAGAAATTGTTTTTTACTAAAAGTATTTGACATAAATTGTTATTTTACCATATCGTGTTGTGCTTTTGTGGAAGTGTTATTTATGTTTGAACTGTGTATACTAATCTCTATGGCATACATAATCTTTTTGTTCAATTAAATAATGAGAGAGAGGTATGCCTCATGATAGGAGAAAATAATTATTTTTATAAAGAGATAAAGGACATCACCCAAAGTTACTTTATCGGTTGCCTATGTACCTCTATGGGGATGAAACAATGTTTGTAATGAATATATTTTTAGAGGACCGGGTCCTATGTAATTCCCTTGAAGGGAGAATTTAATAATTATTTTTAAGAATTGCATAGAGTGATAACATTTAAATTAAGGATATAATTTTTTGAGATAATCTAAATTGACTCGACGGGCCATCTCTTTTATGTTGAGGTCTGTGAGCATAGGGGAACCAACTAATAAGATTTTCTGGACAAGGTGAGACCCACTCTAGTTATGTTTAAACGTTCCACTTGGGTTCCAGGTAGATTGCACATTTTCTTTGAGGGCAAGGTCACCTTCTCGTACACTGCAGTCTTTTAATCTCTTGTTGAATGATTGCGCATTGAGAAGGTGATACCCTTGTATGTTCTATAAATATTTTAACATCTCTTTATCCAATAGTGCGAGGTCATACTAAATTTTGCGCCAACTTCTCATACTTTAATCTCAAGAATGACTCGCAACAAAGGTATTTCCAATTCGACGAGAAAGACTACCTCCATTACATATACTAGGGAGTAGTGGTAGCACCATGTAACACCTCGTACTTTTATGCTGTTTAAATTAGAAGAATTATAAAAATTTATTTCTTTGATATTATTGTTCATGATTATGCAATTAAATTATATTTAATGTTTTACAATGGTAGAATAATTTATTTTCATGCTATGTATAGACACCTCATCCTAGGACCCTTATAAGAACCTCTTTAGGTCCCTAGCACTGACTCATCCACCGCAAAACCCTAGGACACACTTTGAGTATCGATCTAGAGGCCATCGGGCGCTTCCAAGCCCCGTCTGACTCTAGTCTACTTTCTTATCAGAGAGAAGGCTAAATGAATCTTTGGAGCTCTCTAAATAACCTTTCCAGCAGTCTGCCTCGTGCGTGAATTGCCCTTACAGTTTGGACGAACGCTCTATTTTACTATCAAAAACTGATCTGAAGGCCACGGGGAACTCTCGAGCCCTGTTTTTCCCCCATTCCACTTACTCTCCTGAGAAGAAGCTTGATGGATCTTTGAATCGCTCACAATTAACTTTCTAACAATATGTCCTTTGCTCTAATCGAATTTACGATTCGAACGAACTATCCATTTTACCATGAAAACTGATCCGGAGGCCACCAGGCGCTCTAGGGATCCGTTTGACTCTTGTCAACTCTTTCGCACGAACGAGACTTAATGAATCTTCAAAGGGATTTGAAATAACCTTTCCAATGATCTATCTCATTTATGAATCAGCCTTATGGTACAGATGAATGACTGATTTTACTTTAAAGGGTCATCGGGAGATTTGGTCACCCCTTTGACCAAGTTCAACTCTTCGAACTGAATGAATCTTCGAAGGTCTCTAAATACCTTTTCCAATGATCAGACTCCTGAGAAAATTAGCCTTAAAGTACGAACGAGTGACCCATTTTACTTTGAAGGGTCATTAGGGACTTTCGGGCCACATTTGACAAAGGTCAACTCTCTGAACTGAATGAGACTAAATGAATCTTATAAGGGATATAAATAACTTTTCCAACGGTCCGTCCCACGCACAATTTTGACTTTGGATTGGACAAATGATCCATTTTACTCCAAAAATTTCCTTGCCTTTAACCAATGAGCGCTTTCGGGACATGTTTGACCTCGATCAACTCCCGAACTTGGGAGTGGATCAAAGTATTCTTAAGGGTCTATGAATACCATTTTCAACGGTCCACCCCTTTGGAAATTTTAACTTACTATTCATGTTTTATGATCTCTTTTTAAAAAAATCCCCTCAAACTGTCGAATGGCAACCTTAGGACCCTGCCTATTGGCAGTGTGTCTTGGATTCTATGCCGATAGGTAGGTCTAGGACCATGTCGATCAACACCCACATTGGTCCTATAAATAGAGGCCACGACTTCAATTTTAAAAGTAACCATGAACATCCCTCTCAGCAATTTAGAGAGAATTCCCTCAAATTCAGAGTTGTTCTTTCCTAAAAAGCCCACATCCCACATCCCACATCCCTTCCATCAATTTCATACTCTTTTGAATAAATTCACACACACCTTCTCAAACCACTATCACTTCACTGTAACACCCCATATTTTAGAGGATATATAAATTAATTAAATTAGTGAGTTGGATTTATTTAATTTGGAGAAATTCATTTAATTTGGTGATTTAAATTTAATTTATTTAAATTGGAGAAATTATTGAATTTGGATATTTAGAATTTATTATTTAAATTTGGGGATTTAGAAATTCAAATTCATTCGGGTTATTGAAAATTTTCACATGTGTCGCATTTTGAGGTTGAAATTGGAAAATTTTATAAAGTATCTCGGATGACAATTCTGAGTGCACGGTTGAGTCCGGAAGGGTCAAGATAGTCGAAAAAGAGTACCCGGGGGGTACTAAATGGGTCTCGGGGCATTTTTAGACATGACCGAGCCCATACGGGGGCATTTAAGTCATTTTTAATTGGCCAATAGGCTTAATTACGGGATTGAGGAATTTTAACCTAGGTTTAAGTGTGTTGGGCAGCCATGAGTCATTCCAAAACACAAAGGGTTAAGAGAGGAGAGAAAGGAGAAAGAAGAAGAAGGAAAGAAGGATGACAAGAGCAATCCGGGCAAGAATTTCGACATGGGATCGTCGGATTTAATTCCCCAAGGGGTGTTTTCTTGCTTTAATTTGAGTTGTAGTTAATGATGTAAATAGTTGTAATTATGTCAATTAATTCTGGAAATTTGGAAGTAGGAATTTGAATTGAAATTTGTGGGTTTATGGTAAAGAAGATGAAGAATAACCATTGATAGGGGATTTTTAACTTTGTGAGAAATTGGGTTAATAGTGAGATTGTAACTTAATTTGAGAAGTGAATAACATGATTAGATCTTGGTTTTTGAATCTCCATTAGTGGTATTGTTGGAAGAAATTGTTAATGATGAAGTTTGGGTGGATTTAGGATGAATCTTGGGAGGTTTTTGGGGGTAAAAGATCTGGGTATAATTGAAGGTTTTGGAGCTTTAATGGCGATTCTGTTCGAGTTGCCCTGTAGAAAATCGCGTTTTCTACATTTTGTTGTCTCACGCGCTTCCTCCAAAACTGCTCCAAAATGCCTCAAAACATCAATTTATTAATCTGGGCAGAATGTGGGAAAACTTTTTAAGAAAGGTTTTTTTTAAAATCTTATTTGAGGTGAATCTTTATAATGCCCTAACTTTTGGCAAACGGACTCGGATTAGTGTGCCGTTCACGGCCACACATAGATAGCGAAGAGTATTACGTTGTCCTGGGAATATTTTTAATTAGACACAAAAATTGAAAGGTCTAAAATACCCTTGAAGACGGACGAGTTATTTGATTTTTAACACAACTTTAAATGAGCATAACTTTGTCATACGAATTCGGATTTACGTGTCGATTATGGCCACGCATAGAAAATGGAGAGTAGTACGCAGGACTAGGAATTTTATTACTGAGGCATATATTGTGAAATGTCTAAAATACCCTTGGAGTTTTAATTAGTGATGAAACTTTCCCGAATTGAAACTAAAAATTGTTGGGAACCTTATGAGACTAATATGAACTTAATCAAGTATATATGAGGTGAGATATATAATTATATAAAATATATTAAATAGTGGGATGTAGCTATTTTGGTATTGGATCGTATTTAATACGAGCGAACTAGTAATAATTGGAATATATGTATATATATATATGAATGTGTGAATTATATATATAAATATGGGAATACATAATCCAATAGAAAAATGATAATAGGTTACGGGAATACCTAAAACAATGATAGGTTGTGTGAATACGTAAAACAATGAAAGGTTGTGTGAATACCTAATATTTTAATAGGGTGCGTGAATACCTATTTGATTGTTTTATTATGTGTATGACATACCTAGCTGCTTGCTATCGCGGGGGGTTGTGTAGAGACGGTCTTATCCTGAGTGACCTTCGGGGGGATATTTGACTTGTATCTCAGAACATAGGACTGTGAAAGACTTATTTGTGAGTTGATAAGTACGCTGACTATGGGAGCGTAGGTATGTGCGTGACCCATAGGTATGTGAACTATGTTCGCCGCCAATATGTGTGATTTGTTTATATGGTTCGTGGGAAATTTCCGAACTGATAGTCCTTGTTTGAGTACGAGACGTACCGGGACATGATAGCAGAGTATGCAATGCACTATAGGTGTATCCTTAGGGTGCTGTGTTAGTATATATATATATAATGGTGGTGTATATATATGTATACTTGTGATATAATTACAATGTGATAATTGTAGGCTATTAAGATTGTGTTTATACATATATATATAATAGTGAGGGATATATATGTATGCTTATGGTATATCTACAATGAGATAATTACAGACTATTAAGATAGTGAAATCTTATATAAACGTAAATAGTAAATACTTGACTTTAGTGTGATAACACTTATTTAAAAATGATAATTATTGAGATCAAATATGATATACTACTACGAGTGGTAACTAGAAGGATAAGCATTTTTCCTAGTTAAAAGTGTGTCAGATGGCTAGGCGGAATAAATGAATGCGATAGGTGTGCACTATAGAAGAGAGGTGAGATTGCCCTCAAGAGAGTGGGACCGTAAAAGCAATTATGAACATTATATACTACGCATTTCATTTATTGCAATAAAATGCTTGCTAAACATTTTTATAAATCGGGCTCTGACCCGTTTCTTGTACTTCTTCTCTCTTGTCTATGTATATGTATATTAACAGGTGTCCAGCCACATGGATGCCATAGTTGACTTATCTATTCCAGGGTTACACAGCTGCAACATTGTGGATGGTTGCAGGATTTGGTTTAGACGTATCATTTCTTTATTCCTAGAGTAGGATTCTTATCTCAGTTGTAGATTCATTCAGGTCATGTTTCCCCTTTTACTTTTAGACTCAGTATTTGGTTTATGTATTCATTTATTGAATTATTATTATTGGGATTTTGAGCTGATTGTTTATTCGGCAGGTCATTTAGTCATTTAGTACTGTTTTAGACTCATGGTTTGGATGTATGGTTTATTTGTTATTCAGCATGCATATTTAATTGTTTAATAAAAAGATTAAATTTGACATCAGTCTTTTTGAATACTAGGTGGTTAGTAAAGTTTTAAAAAGTTTTCGATAGTGATGCTAAGTATGAACCCTTGAGATTCCTGTTTTAAATTTGATATAGGACTGGTCACCCAGTATTTATTTGGGCGGGGTGTCACAGGTGGTATCAGAGCATCAGATTCTAGTGTCCTTAGGATCTGTATGGCTCTTCACGTTTCAGTTTAGCGTTCTTTGATATAGAGCCTTATGATAGAATTGTCAAATTCATCTACGTATGTGATTTCGTTCTCCTGCTATCAAGTATAGTTGATGTGATTTATGTACGAGTTTGGTTAGGTTTCGAACACCGAACATTATAGGACAATCAACGGGGACCGTTAGAAGGAATGCAGGAGGAAGGCGACAGAAGCAATAGAGTAATCTGAAAATAGTAATGGCGATAGAAGCCGCCACTATTGTTGTTTAGAAAAGTGATGATAGGAAAATCTCGGGGACAGTAGTTTCCCCTAGCACAGTCAAGAATGACAATGGTGAAAATCTTACACTCACCCAGCGTAGTCGGCAAGGGATGGGGAAAGTCAAAAGGACTCTTTCGAGGAGCCATCGATAAGAATCCAGAAAAAAGAGGAAGTGTGATAAACCAATGGAAGGAGAAATCCAATGACAACTATGTAGGGTAGAGTACAACGATACTCAGTAGTAAATTTTGGACAATAAAATTTTAAGCTCATAGGAGCAACATAAAGTGACAAGAGCCAGTCACTATATATAAGAAGGATATGGGATTAAAAGAAAATTTTGAGTACAATTTACTCGTTAGATTTTCGATCTGTTGTTCGAACAGGGGTGCGAATGAAGTTTCAAAACTTATCACAAGTGAGCAAGATAGAAACTGATCGCGAGAGAGAAGTTAACTTGGTTAGTGAACTTCGTACCCGACGAAGGGGATATGAAGTATATGAAGGGTACATAAGTTATTAATGGGCTCGTGAGTAGAATACAGAAGCGTGAGTGTAAAATCCGAATAAGATGACTAGTGTCGACATCATCAAGGTTGTGCGTTACAAGTTTATATCAACGCTTCCATGGGAAGTGAACCTTGAGAATTGAAAATTGATCTGAAAAGAAAGACTGAATTTAACGGTGTTAGTGAAGCACCGCATGAGGGTATACCCAGTAGGGACCCAGTTAAATGTTTCTATTAAATTGAATTTCTACCAAGTAATGGTTGATTCAGTCAGGGCCATTGAGGACAACATCAAGTCCAAGAGGGCCAACGAAGCCAACTGGACAACGGGGGTAGCAATCGGGGACCCGATGATCAGGCAAGGAAGATAACATGGAGAGGTGTCCTATGTGTAAAGAGTAAGAACACTTATGTATACCGTGTTTATCGCCAATCGGGTATAGAAATGGGATGCCCAGTAGGGGCAACAGTTATAAGAAATTTTGGTTAGGTTAGGACGAGGGCGTTATGTCCCAGAACCATTTGAACCGCCACTCGAGGTGATTGAGATATGTTCTGTGTGACAGTAGTTTGTTAATACTAAATTCACATGTGAAACGGGTTTAGTAGAGATGTCGTGAATATTAAAATAGTATACATATCTTTGTCGTCGCGTAACAGGGCTCTCGTTAGTTCCATCTGCAGGGGAGCAGGTGAGGACACTAGGAGGGTGTCGTCTATTATGTGATAGATTTTTTTCTCCTTTTGAGGGATATGAAAGGGAGCATATTTTTATCTTGCATAGTGACTGTATACCGAGGGTTGGAGCAATAGTAGACTGTATGGGAAGTCTGTGATGCTCGCTGTGCCAGGGTAAGACATTCTACTTCATGAATCATCACCCGAAGGAGGGTCGAGTCAATATATATATATATATATATATATATATATATATATATATATATATATATATATACTGTATGATACCATAGACTTCGATGAGTATAGTTGTCTCGTTATGTTTAAATCCTAGTGAGTGGGGACTTTTACCAGTGTAATTCAAGGTATATCAGCAAACCGTTAAGCTTAAGGATTTAGATCATTATTGTTTACGTGCTGAGAATTAAGTGATAGCTAGAACACCGTATTGTGTGATGCCTTGAGAGACGTGGGCATAGGAAAATTAAATAATGTGTCGAGAGACAGGATTCGTGAGATCTAAGTTATGTCCTTTGGACCTACGAATTTTGTTGAAAATGCTAGAGAATAGTGCATTGAGAAATTTCTTTGAACTTAGTTGAAGGATGTTACATGTAGGGACCTTAATTTATTTTCGCGGTAACGAGACGTAGTTGGATGCTAATGCATCGGTTTTAAAATTTTAGTTACTGAACGTGTAGGGAAAACACCTTAAGTTGAGAGCTATTAAAAATATAGGGCCAGTGGATGAATATATATATTATAGTGTGCATATACGTGTATATATTTGATAATGTGTTTCATAATAGACATATGAGAATATGTTCGCATTGTTATATGTAATCCCGATGAGTAGGGACACTTACTGATGTGATTCAAGGTATACTAACTTATTATTGAGCGGAGAGATATAGCTTGTGATTTATTCGCGCTAAGAAACTGATGATAGTAAAAGAACCGTATTATATATTGTCTTGTGTAACATGGGAGTGAACGAATATACTTTTATGTTAAGAGACGGGGATTTGGGGGGTATGTGCTGTGGACTGAGGGCGTAACGGATCTCAACGACCAACAATGTTAGGTAGTAGTGTATCGGGAGGGTTCCTTGTTTGGATTTCGCTTTGCGAGACATCACAAGCATGAAACTTAGCGCAACGTTGGAAGTGGGGAGTTGTTTGGCCATAGGACATAGGTTTGGTACCGTGGTTATTATACATATAAAGTTATAACTATGAGTTGATAAATATACTACGACTTAAGGCCGATAGAGCCGTATAGTGTTGATGTGAGAAAACTTTGTGGAACACTTTCACCACGAGTAGATCGGTGGGATAACCTAAATGATAATTAAGTTGCAATTGGTAGGGTAGTTTAGTATAACCTCACCGTATAATCAGCTCAAATATGAAAAGCTTAATTATAGCAAGTTTATTACGTTAAGTTGAATTGGGCAGTTATGTGCAGCATATAGGGTGTATGGGCACCCTAGATAGTTAAATTTTTATATATTATCTGCGGTCGATAGATGTAGAAATACATGTGCCAAAAGAGTAAACGAATAAGGGAGTTATCGCAGGGGGATGTTGGAGTATTCCCCAGTAAAGGAAGTATTATAGCCGTTAGTGGTTAGGCTCATAGTAGGGTCAGAAGTTGGAAGCTTCAAAGTGTTGTGTAGGCAGCAATGTGAGATGATACATTATATGATGGAACATTTTAATATAAGATGACTAAAGCAAATTGTCCACAGGATTGAACGGTAGTGTAGGGACCGTTGGACTAAGGGGTAGCGCTAGGAGAAGTGTAATGAGAACATCATAACGATTTAGATTGTGTGGGAAAGGATGAGGATGAAGGTGTACGAGATTATATCTGAAGCTTTGAGTACTAGTCTTATCCGAATTTCGAGGACAAAATTCCATTGTAAGGGGAGAAGTATGTAACACCCCATATTTTAGAGGATATATAAATTAATTAAATTAGTGAGTTGGATTTATTTAATTTGGAGAAATTCATTTAATTTGGTGATTTAAATTTAATTTATTTAAATTGGAGAAATTATTGAATTTGGATATTTAGAATTTATTATTTAAATTTGGGGATTCAGAAATTCAAATTAATACGGGTTATTGAAAATTTTCACATGTGTCGCATTTTGAGGTTGAAATTGGAAATTTTTTATAAAGTATCTCGGATGACAATTCTGAGTGCACGGTTGAGTCCGGAAGGGTCAAGATAGTCGAAAAAGAGTACCCGGGGGTACTAAATGGGTCTCGGGGCATTTTTAGACATGACCGAGCCCATACGGGGGCATTTAAGTCATTTTTAATTGGCCAATAGGCTTAATTACGGGATTGAGGAATTTTAACCTAGGTTTAAGTGTGTTGGGCAGCCATGAGTCATTCCAAAACACAAAGGGTTAAGAGAGGAGGGAAAGGAGAAAGAAGAAGAAGGAAAGAAGGATGACAAGAGCAATCCGGGCAAGAATTTCGACATGGGATCGTCGGATTTAATTCCCCAAGGCAAGTGTTTTCTTGCTTTAATTTGAGTTGTAGTTAATGATGTAAATAGTTGTAATTATGTCAATTAATTCTGGAAATTTGGAAGTAGGAATTTGAATTGAAATTTGTGGGTTTATGGTGAAGAAGATGAAGAATAACCATTGATAGGGGATTTTTAACTTTGTGAGAAATTGGGTTAATAGTGAGATTGTAACTTAATTTGAGAAGTGAATAACATGATTAGATCTTGGTTTTTGAATCTCCATTAGTGGTATTGTTGGAAGAAATTGTTAATGATGAAGTTTGGGTGGATTTACGATGAATCTTGGGAGGTTTTTGGGGTAAAAGATCTGGGTATAATTGAAGGTTTTGGAGCTTTAATGGCGATTCTGTTCGAGCTACCCTGTAGAAAATCGCGTTTTCTACATTTTGTTGTCTCACGCGCTTCCTCCAAAACTGCTCCAAAATGCCTCAAAACATCAATTTATTAATCTGGGCAGAATGTGGGAAAACTTTTTAAGAAAGGTTTTTTTTTAAATCTTATTTGAGGTGAATCTTTATAATGCCCTAACTTTTGGCAAACGGACTCGGATTAGTGTGCCGTTCACGGCCACACATAGATAGCGAAGAGTATTACGCTGTCCTGGGAATATTTTTGATTAGACACAAAAATTGAAAGGTCTAAAATACCCTTGAAGATGGAACGAGTTATTTGATTTTTAGCACGACTTTAAATGAGCATAACTTTGTAATACGAATTCGGATTTACGTGTCGTTTGTGGCCACGCATAGAAAATGGAGAGTAGTACGCAGTACTAGGAATTTCAATACTGAGTCATATATTGTGAAATGTCTAAAATACCCTTGGAGTTTTAATTAGTGATGAAACTTTCCCGAATTGAAACTAAAAATTGTTGGGAACTTTGTGAGACTAATATGAACTTAATCAAGTATATATGAGGTGAGATATATAATTATATAAATTATATTAAATAGTGGGATGTAGATATTTTGGTATTGGATCGTATTTAATACGAGCGAACTAGTAATAATTGGAATATATGTATATATATATATATATATATATGAATGTGTGAATTATATATATAAATATGGGAATACATAATCCAATAGAAAAATGATAATAGGTTACGGGAATACCTAAAACAATGATAGGTTGTGTGAATACGTAAAACAATGAAAGGTTGTGTGAATACCTAATATTTTAATAGGGTGCGTGAATACCTATTTGATTGTTTTATTATGTGTATGACATACCTAGCTGCTTGCTATCGCAGGGGGTTGTGTAGAGACAGTCTTATCCCGAGTGACTTTCGGGGGGATATTTGACTTGTATCTCAGAACATAGGACTGTGAAAGACTTATTTGTGAGTTGATAAGTCCGCTGACTATGGGAGCGTAGGTATGTGCGTGACCCATAGGTATGTGAACTATGTTCGCCGCCAATATGTGTGATTTGTTTATATGGTTCGTGGGAAATTTCCGAACCGATAGTCCTTGTTTGAGTACGAGACGTACCGGGACATGATAGCAGAGTATGCAATGCACTATAGGTGTATCCTTAGGGTGCTGTGTTAGTATATATATATATATATATATATAATGGTGGTGGATATATATGTATACTTGTGATATAATTACAATGTGATAATTGTAGGCTATTAAGATTGTGTTGATACATATATATATAATAGTGAGGGATATATATGTATGCTTATGGTATATCTACAATGAGATAATTACAGACTATTAAGATAGTGAAATCTTATATAAACGTAAACAGTAAATACTTGACTTTAGTGTGATAACACTTATTTAAAAATGATAATTATTGAGATCAAATATGATATACTACTACGAGGGGTAACTAGAAGGATAAGCATTTTTCCTAGTTAAAAGTGTGTCAGATGGCTAGGCGGAATAAATGAATGCGATAGGTGTGCACTATAGAAGAGAGGTGAGATTGTCCTCAAGAGAGTTGGACCGTAAAAGCAATTATGAACATTATATACTACGCATTTCATTTATTGCAATAAAATGCTTGCTAAATATTTTTATAAATCGGGCTCTGACCCGTTTCTTGTACTTCTTCTCTCTTGTCTATGTATATGTATATTAACAGGTGTCCAGCCACAGGGATGCCATAGTTGACTTATCTATTCTAGGGTTACGCAGCTGCAACATTGTGGATGGTTGCAGGGTTTGGTTTAGCCGTATCATTTCTTTATTCCTAGAGTAGGATTCTTATCTCAGTTGTAGATTCATTCAGGTCATGTTTCCCCTTTTACTTTTAGACTCAGTATTTGGTTTATGTATTCATTTATTGAATTATTATTATTGGGATTTTGAGCCGATTGTTTATTCGGCAGGTCATTTAGTCATTTAGTACTGTTTTAGACTCATGGTTTGGATGTATGGTTTATTTGTTATTCAGCATGCATATTTAATTGTTTAATAAAAAGATAAAATTTGACATCAGTCTTTTTGAATACTAGGTGGTTAGTAAAGTTTTAAAAAGTTTTCGACAGTGATGCTAAGTATGAACCCCTGAGATTCCTGTTTTAAATTTGATATAGGACTGATCACCCGGTATTTATTTGGGCGGGGTGTCACATTCACCTTGAGGTCAGTGCATCTACAAGGGAGATCTACTTCAAGTCTTCATAAGGAGGTCTATCTCTTCCTTTTGTCTTTTAATTCCCTTAATTTTGCATTAGTAACTTCATTTTCTCTTTAGTATTTAACTTTATTACATTACACTTCTCAATTCTAATTTTTTATTATTAGTATTCGCACATTATTTATTTTCATAGAAAAACCAAAAAACAAGAAAAAGAGGGTTCACTTATAAATTCTAAAAGGGAATTTCTTATTACGTCTTTTCATACTAAAACACCTTTTTTTACACACACACACAGACATAAACAAACTCCACGGGTGGGTTTAAGGGTTGAACTCCACTTCGTAATGGTTTTTAACTATGTAGACTTTGATTCCCCTGGGATACGTAGGTGTCTTGGGTTAATCCCTCTGTAACACCCCGCCTAAAATAATAACGGGTGGCCAGCCCTATACTATATTAAATCAGGAGTTTCTGATGGTCCAGTCTCAACATCAACTGTCGGTACTATATAATATAGGACTAACTACCCGATATCATATAAGCGAGATGTTAAAATAATTTAAAACATGCAACAACTAACAAACCAACACCATAAAAGTACTAATACATAAGAGAAAGATGCAAAAAGAACTATGAGAAATGAAATGAATAACTATGAATGAATATGCCATAAGGAAATAAACCCGAATAAGCTGTCGGGTCACAGCCAATACAATGACTGAAATGAAATAAATATAAACATGTACATAAATATCCCTTGGGTACAAACCCGATATACAATATGAATCCTACCTAGAATTTTAAAGAAGTAGGAAGCGGTTACATTCAACATCCCGCAACAGTCCGCACCTGTCGCGGCTCCCAAGACTCTGGATAGAAGGTCATCCGGCATCCATGCGGTAGGACACCTGTAGTAATATATATATATATATATATACACACAGGCAGGAGAGAAAAGTAAACGGGTCGGAGCCCGAGTTGTGAAAAATATTTAGCAAGTGTGTTAACCGTGCATAATAAATATCGGTGCGCTATTTCATAATTAATGTGGAATCGCACTCTCGTGGTACCCCAACTCACCTCTCCTCTAAAGGCGCGCACCTATTCGCGTCGTCAAATTTTTTTTTAGTTAAATTACCCCCATTTATTAGGATAGCCTAACTTATCATAGGCCTAGCCTATACCCACGAGATTTACCTTCCTATCATAACCCAAGAATCCACCCTTTTTCTAAACACAGTTAAGTATTTATTTTCAATCATAAGTGCCTTATTAGGCTTAGTGGATTCTAGTTTATAATTTAACCATTTATAATTTAATAAGTTACCCAATATGCATTTGGGTAGAAACATATGATTTAATTTCTAATTAATAAGCATGCAAAATTATTATTGACACAACTTCCTTCCAATTTCAACGTTGCGCTGCGTTTCATGCGTGGGGTGTCTCTCAAAGCGAAATCCAAACAAGGAACCACCCCGTTACACTACTCCATGTCAACGTCGATCCTCGAGATCCATTATGCGACACATAAATATCGACAGAACTTCTCTCTACTCTCAACAATGTACTACATTTTGTGCGTGGGGTGTCTCGCAAAGCGAAATCCAAACAAGGAACCACCCCGTTACACTACTCTTTGACAATGTCAATCATAGAGGTCCATAATGCTGCACATACCATATATACAATATTATACTACTACTACAGCTAACATCTCTAATAATATCCTTGGGATGATGTAACCGAAATATTCCTTAAATGCGATACATCAACCCCCATCAATCTAGTACACCATAATCATCCAAGATGTACTCCAGAAAGATTCTATATCCTTTCATCTATAGGATATATAAATATATATATATAGGTATTTTATTCTCACCATATATATACATATACCAATCATCCAATCCCATGACCATGTATACATACCATATATAATGTACAAAGGCTGTGCACAAATAAATACCCGGCTATATATAGCGCCGATAAACAGCATCATTGCTATCATCTTCCAAGTGCCCGGCTCACGTAGTAATACTGGGGCCACCATGGTGGGACTAAACGACACCCATCTCGTGGTAAACTCATGCACACGACGTACCGGGAAGCAGTCATAGCTCCAAACCGGCAATGAGACGAAACATACCAACCACGTCTCATGCCAAAAATATAAAAATGTAAATCACATAATAACACACGGGACGACTATGACCTGGGGAATATCCACACCCTGCTTTTCTAGCCAGGATGCTCACCCTCTATGCGCGCAACTTCCAAATGATAGCATGAGCGGGGTATGCTTAACCAAATAAGTATATATATCATTCACATGCATAATATATATACATCCATATGATCCAATCATATAATTAAACATTAAACCATCATATATGGTTTAGATATCCATATCACGTATGTCCACAACATAAATATATCTTTATATTTATATGCATACAGATATATATATACACATATACACATATCCATATATCTATATATATAAAGTAATTCTCGTTCATATGTATAAGATATATAAACCCGGCTATAAGTATACATAATCCTCAATATACAAGCCGTCACCACAATTTCCTTTAATTTACCTCGATATGTGAATACAATCCCTCACTTGAAACATATTCAATCATTTTTCCTATGATGGATAGTCTCCTAAAATCATATGTATATATCTATACATATATATTCAACATTTGGGTTATCACCCAAAATTTTATGCAAGAAACCATCACCACACATACCATCTATATCCGAGAGCACATTAAAGACTCCAGTAATAATTTTGACTATCGGTATACACATAACTAATAGTCTATAAACCTCATACTTAGTCTTATTGTCATCAGATAAATCCCATTTCTTAGGGAAAATACCCGTTGTAAATCACACACCGATAAACAACAACTACTCCAACTAAATTTTCACATTCTACTCTAGTTGGAAATATGATCCTGTAGCTCTCGATTCTGACTACGGTTCAATCACTTTTGTGAATCCCCTAGTCTAAGATCTCTCGGATTTATTTATTAATATTTATCATTTCTAAGGGTAGGCAATCTCTCTCTTCCATTTGACCCCAAATTGTATCTTAATACTATCCTATCCTTATAAGGATTTGACATAAATGTCGGCCTAGAAATTTCACCACATACATGGATATATGATTCTCCAATTGTTCAAAGAAGTCCCCACTATCACATACTAAGTGAGAGACCCCCCTATAAGTCTCCAAAATATCTCTTACTTCATAAGAGAAAGCCTCAAATTAATAAACCCAACCAAGAAGGGCTAGAGGTCATCCTAGAAAACCCCCCTAAAACAGCCCATTAAGGAAGCCCCTAAGAATAAACTTCCAAAAGAAAAAGGGGAATTTTTTTTTCCAATCTAGGTCTAAAAACAGGGGACCGATCGACCGGTCTCAGACCCCCGGTCGACTGCGGTTCCAAATTTTGCCTACGAAGAAATGCAGTAGGCTTTTCCCTTAAGGCGCGATCGACCGGCCATACCAGATATTCTGGCCGATTTCCCTTTCTCAACAAAACCCACGAAATTAATACTCTAAAATCTCCATTCTAACCTCCAAATCACTATCACAACATGGTTCCAAGAAAAATAAATCAACCCAAAGTTCATCCCAACCATTTCTACACCATTAAACCCATATTTAAACATTGATTTCAAGATTTAACCCAAAAATTTAGGTTTTGATGTTAATACCCAAAAATCCATTTCTTTAACCCACAATTTATGAAATGAAATATACGAATAGCTATTTAGCAAGATTAAACACTTGCCTCAGATTTGTAGAGGTTGGATCATCCTCGATGTCGCGGTTGGGCCGGAAATCTCCAAGCTTTTCTTCCTTTCTCTCTTCTTTTCTAATTCTTTCTCTCTTCTTTCTCCCTCTAGGGATTTTTCTCTCTCTCTCAAATGAGAAATGGCTTCATCCATAAGCCTCCAAATCCTTTAAAACATAAACCCAATTTTAAATGTTAATACACAATTTAAATGACTTGTGTACTCCAATTCGAGCCAAACATACTTAAAAATATTCCGGAGCTGAAATAAAACCCAATGACAGTCATTTTGACTATCTCGACCCTTCCGGGATCAATGGTACCCTCAAAATCATCATCCGAAATACTTCAAAACATCCTCTATTTTTGGACTTAAATTCCCAATTTTAGAATCCTCCAATTTAATTGAATTTTATTTTCCCAAAAATTTAATTTCCCAGTCTAAAAAATCATGGGGTGTTACAATCTTCCCCCCTTACAAAAATTTCGCCCGTGAAATTTAAAATACGCATAGGACCTCAATATCATCTAGTCCTACATCAACTCTTAGGATCACTATACCGATCTTTATTAGTTCTCACGTCGAACTATTGAAATTTTAATATCAACTAGCTACCCAGGGCGCCCATACACCCCGTACCCGAGTTTCCGCTCGTAGAATTATAATCAGGCTCCATTAGCCTCAAATCATAAAATAGCCCTCGGCATTATAATCTATAACAACATACTAAATATAACAGTTTGAAAATTCCCAATGGTTGAACTCTCCTCAATTCCTGACGCTAGCCACCTTCGTGCGGTGGAGGTGTCACAAGCGAAATCCAAACAAGGAACCCTCCCAATAAACTACCGTGTAGCTAGGTCGGGTATTGAGATTAGTTGAACCAGGGCTAAGGTTTTATAAAAAAATATTTTCATATTTTAGGTATCGCCCGAGAGCCTATACAACAATACAATATAAATCAATCATGCATCTTTCGACACGCCAAATAAACACCTCATGCTTAGGACACAAGGTCTAAACAATTATAATACTCTAACCAATACCTAGTTTTGAAAACTAGCACAACTATGAGCTAAATTATCCGCTCAACATAAGTCCACTAAACTCTAAACTTCTCAGCTATACTAATCCCCTGCATTGCCTCAAATCATTTACCACAAGGTAAGTCCTCCCCTTATTGGGTTCCTATAATTTCACTCCCGTACCTATCCATAAGACAATAGTCTTACTACCACTACTCAACAAACTTCGACATTCCGCACTTCCGAAATCTAATATATTATAATTCTCGACTATCTCCTCACAAGATGATTCATTTCCTCAAAAGATGCCATGCAAAGGCTATACTTACTCACTCCTTCTTCCAAGAAAATTCCATACACCCTAACGGTGTAGCAGCTACTACTCATCATGCCTTACGCGCGACGTTCCCAATATCACAAAAAGCGTAACTTAAACCCCAAGAAAGGTATTCTACCTTATACTTACATAACCCCATGGTTTTACTTTATCCTTGAATCCCTATTTAAAGTCATCTACTCCTTACAGGACCATCGTTCTTCCTATACCTATTTCTCCACAAGAGAAACACCTTCCTCAAAGTCCTTCCTAACCATCTTGAAGGAAAAAACGCGATTGTGACTATCGGAAACTACCTTAGTCCTACCCACGAACCTGAGTCTCCAATTTCTTACTCCCTCTTCCTAAAAGACAATACTCCCGATATTGGGACAACTCCACAAACCTCTCGTTGGGAAAAGTCACCAACACCAGGTTTCCTTACAAAGGTGATGGGTTTCTCCATCTAAGCCTCCCAAGGATTACACTAATCTCTCCTCAGACTTACTTTACTAAGTCCAAGGTTCGCCATTCGAGTAAATTTTCCTTTCTTACTCAACTGTCGATAAATCACCTCACACCACTACGAGAAATCTCCTTAATATGCTATGGGTATTGTACTTCTAATCCTATCATTTCCTAGACGAAAAAAATCTAGGCGACGTCTGAAACGAAACAAGAGCAACTGTTATCAGAACGCCAATCAAGTGAATATACTTCACAGAAGAAAACAACGCAGTGAACACAACAGTCCTATTTGTAGGGATTTATGTCAAGAACGTTAACGGAAGAATGCAGAAAACTCGCACAGATCCTAAGGACTCTAGAACCTGATGCTCTGATTCCATCTGTAAGACCCCGCCTAAAATAATAACGGGTGGCCAGCCCTATACTATATTAAATCAGGAGTTTCTGATGGTCCAGTCTCAACATCAACTGTCGGTACTATATAATATAGGACTAACTACCCGATATCATATAAGTGAGATGTTAAAATAATTTAAAACATGCAACAACTAACAAACCAACACCATAAAAGTACTAATACATAAGAGAAAGATGCAAAAAGAACTATGAGAAATGAAATGAATAACTATGAATGAATATGCCATAAGGAAATAAACCCGAATAAGCTGTCGGGTCACAGCCAATACAATGACTGAAATGAAATAAATATAAACATGTACATAAATATCCCTTGGGTACAAACCCGATATACAATATGAATCCTACCTAGAATTTTAAAGAAGTAGGAAGCGGTTACATTCAACATCCCGCAACAGTCCGCACCTGTCGCGGCTCCCAAGACTCTGGATAGAAGGTCATCCGGCATCCATGCGGTAGGACACCTGTAGTAATATATATATATATATATATATACACACAGGCAGGAGAGAAAGGTAAACGGGTCGGAGCCCGAGTTGTGAAAAATATTTAGCAAGTGTGTTAACCGTGCATAATAAATATCGGTGCGCTATTTCATAATTAATGTGGAATCGCACTCTCGTGGTACCCCAACTCACCTCTCCTCTAAAGGCGCGCACCTATTCGCGTCCTCAAATTTTTTTTTAGTTAAATTACCCCCATTTATTAGGACAGCCTAACTTATCATAGGCCTAGCCTATACCCACGAGATTTACCTTCCTATCATAACCCAAGAATCCACCCTTTTTCTAAACACAGTTAAGTATTTATTTTCAATCATAAGTGCCTTATTAGGCTTAGTGGATTCTAGTTTATAATTTAACCATTTATAATTTAATAAGTTACCCAATATGCATTTGGGTAGAAACATATGATTTAATTTCTAATTAATAAGCATGAAAAATTATTATTGACACAACTTCCTTCCAATTTCAACGTTGCGCTGCGTTTCATGCGTGGGGTGTCTCTCAAAGCGAAATCCAAACAAGGAACCACCCCGTTACACTACTCCATGTCAACGTCGATCCTGGAGATCCATTATGCGACACATAAATATCGACAGAACTTCTCTCTACTCTCAACAATGTACTACATTTTGTGCGTGGGGTGTCTCGCAAAGCGAAATCCAAACAAGGAACCACCCCGTTACACTACTCTTTGACAATGTCAATCATAGAGGTCCATAATGCTGCACATACCATATATACAATATTATACTACTACTACATCTAACATCTCTAATAATATCCTTGGGATGATGTAACCGAAATATTCCTTAAATGCGATACATCAACCCCCATCAATCTAGTACACCATAATCATCCAAGATGTACTCCACAAAGATTCTATATCCTTTCATCTATAGGATATATAAATATATATATATAGGTATTTTATTCTCACCATATATATACATATACCAATCATCCAATCCCATGACCATGTATACATACCATATATGATGTACAAAGGCCATGCACAAATAAATAACCGGCTATATATAGCGCCGATAAACTGTATCAATGCTATCATCTTCCCAGTGCCTGGCTCATGTAGCAATACTGGGGCCACTATGGTGGGACTAAAAGACACCCATCTCGGGGTAAAATCATGCACACGACGTCCCGGGAAGCGGTCATAGCTCCAAACCGGCAATGAGACGAAATATACCCACCACGTCTCATCCCAAAAATATAAAAAAGTAAATCACATAATAACACACAGGACGACTATGACCTGGGGAATATCCACACCCTGCTTTTCTAGCCAGGATGCTCACCCTCTACGCGCGCAACTTCCCAATGATAGCATGAGCGGGGTATGCTTAACCAAATAAGTATATATATCATTCACATGCATAATATATATACATCCATATGATCCAATCATATAATTAAACAGTAAACCATCATATACGGTTTAGATATCCATATCATGTATTTCCACAGCATAAATATATCTATATATTTATATGCATACAGATATATATATATATATACATATTCACATATCCATATATCTATATATATAAAGTAATTCTCGTTCATATGTATAAGATATATAAACCCGGCTATAAGTATACATAATCCTCAATATACAAGCCGTCACCATAATTTCCTTTAATTTACCTCGATATGTGAATACAATCCCTCACTTGAAACATATTCAATCATTCTTCCTATGATGGATAGTCTCCCAAAATCATATGTATATATCTATACATATATATTCAACATTTGGGTTATCACCCAAAATTTTATGCAGGAAACCATCACCACACATACCATCTATATCCGAGAGCACATTAAAGACTCCAGTAATAATTTTGACTATCGGTATACACATAACTAATAGTCTATAAACCTCAAACTTAGTCTTATTGTCATCAGATAAATCCCATTTCTTAGGGAAAATACCCGTTGTAAATCACACACCGATAAACAACAACTACTCCAACTAAATTTTCACATTCTACTCTAGTTGGAAATATGATCCTGTAGCTCTCGATTCCGACTACGGTTCAATCACTTTTGTGAATCCCCTAGTCTAAGATCTCTCGGATTTATTTATTAATATTTATCATTTCTAAGGGTAGGCAATCTCTCTCTTCGATTTGACCCCAAATTGTATCTTAATACTATCCTATCCTTATAAGGATTTGACATAAATGTCGGCCTAGAAATTTCACCACATACATGGATATATTCTTCTCCAAAAGAAGTCCCCACTATCATATACTAAGTGAGAGACCCCCTATAAGTCTCCAAAATATCTCTTACTTCATAAGAGAAAGCCTCAAATTAATAAACCCAACCAAAAAGGGCTAGAGGTCATCCTAGAAAACCCCCCTAAAATAGCCCATTAAGGAAGCCCCTAAGAATAAACTTCCAAAAGAATAAGGGGAAAAACGATTTCCCAATCCAGGGCTAAAAAAAGGGGACCGGTCGACCGGTCTCAGACCCCCGATCGACTGCGGTTCCAAATTTTGCCTACGAAGAAATGCAGTAGGCTTTTCCCTTAAGGCGCGGTCGACCGATCCCCATACCGCGGTCAACCGGCCATACCAGATATTCTGGCCAATTTCCCTTTCTCAACAAAACCCACGAAATTAATACTCTAAAATCTCCATTCTAACCTCCAAATCTTTATCACAACATGGTTACAAGCAAAATAAATCAACCCAAAGTTGATCCCAACCATTTCTACACCATTAAACCCATATTTAAACATTGTTTTCAAGATTTAACCCAAAAATTTAGGTTTTGATGTTAATACCCAAAAATCCATTTCTTTAACCCACAATTTATGAAATGAAATACACAAATAGCTATTTAGCAAGATTAAACACTTGCCTCAGATTTGTAGAGGTTGGATCATCCTCGATATCACGGTTGGGCCGGAAATATCCAAGCTTTTCTTCCTTTCTCTCTTCTTTTCTTATTCTTTCTCTCTTCTTTCTCCCTCTAGGGCTTTTTCTCTCTCTCTCAAATGATAAATGGCTCCATCCGTAAGCCTCCAAATCCTTTAAAACATGAACCCAATTTTAAATGTTAATACACAATTTAAATGACTCGTTTACTCCAATTCGAGCTAAACATACTTAAAAATATTCCGGAGCTGAAATAAAACTCAATGACAGTCATTTTGACTATCTCGACCCTTCCGAGATCAATGGTACAGTCAAAATCATCTTCCGGAATACTTCAAAACGGCCTCTATTTTTGGACTTAAATTCCCAATTTTAGAATCCTCCAATTTAATTGAATTTTATTTTCCCAAAAATTTAATTTCTCAGTCTCAAAAATCGTGGGGTGTTACACCCTCAACTCGATTCCTCCCACCCACATTTTTTATTTTATTATCATATATTCATGATATATACATTTTATATGCATGTTTGCTTGCGTCTTGTTAGATATACGCAATCGTTGCTTCATAACGATTTGTGAATCTACAAACACTTATATCATATTTTCAATTACTATTTGGGAACACTCTTAAGGATGACCTCGCTCCGCCTTTATCCATGATGGGATTCAAGTGATTCCATCCTCCATTTATATTATGCACATAATCACACACATCGCGGAGTTTTACCAGAGAAGATTAACACATGCCCATGAGAAACCAAAATGGATGGATAGGTGCCTAACACCTTCCCATTCCGTAACTTAATCCCCAGAACTTTGAACTACTTGGTTTTTCAAATGTCAGTATTGTCCTTGATGCCGTTCTCTTGATGCGGCAACATTTCTTTTGCCTAATTTGTACAAAATACATTGGCGACTCTATCACCACATTTCACACCACATCGATGACGGTCGAGTGCCCTTATGACAGATGCAATCCCACACGCACGCTAAAAGAGGAAGGGGGAAGGAAGGAGGGATCCACCTCCGTAGTCCATTACCGCCCGACATCGGGATGTACACCGTGGAGACTATACTGGGAATTATTTATAAGAGGACTAGACTCTATTTTAGCATGGGCATTATTCTTTTTTCCATGTGTGCATATGAACCTACCTATATGTTCCATTTTTTCCTCTCTTTATCTTCTTGTCTATATCTCACTCATGTATATATCACTTCCCAGTCACTTGTACACTTCTCACACTTGTATATACTCTCTATGTACACTTCGCACACTTGCACTTAGCTTCACTTTACACTCACTTGCTTTACACACCACTTAGAATATCCATGCTTAGGCTTCATTAGTAAACAAACTAACTTATATAAATTCCCATGACATGTACTCACTCACATGTATCCATGCGTAGTATAGTTTTCCGGTTAGATATACTTGTAGATGCTCTCTATTTAATGTAGTATTCCCATTCCTCATCATGAAAATACAAAAAATGATAAAAAAATACTCTCTCTCTCTCTCTCTCGATAATGTGTTAATTAAGACTCATGCCTTTTCACGGACTCCATAACCAAAAAACATGGATATTGACCAAAGTTTTGTCCCGTATTAGGAGGTCACTTTATGATGGGTGCTGGACCTGTGGGTCGCAGTTAGCATAAGCGATATTACTCTCACCTTCCATTAGCCTCGTACCTTCGACAAATATCAAACGGTTCCCCCGTATCATACTGCTTGACCAAACTCACGATGGAAGGTATGTAGAAGGGAACTCGTTCATGTACGTCGAATATATAGAATTTTCTCTCGCATGTATTGTCCCCATAAGTTATATAGTGAGGTAATTCAAGTACACTCTGGTATATCAAATGGCTTGTCCACACCTACCGATGAATGATTGCCTTTATAGGTAAGAGGTATATCATGGAAGTCATACCAAAGGGGGGAGCCCTTCCACTAATTTAACAATTGCATAAACCTCATATATATGTCAGACTGAGGATACTCATATTTCATTTGCTGGTTACCATGAGAAATTCTATCAAAATTATGGGTTGGCATAACGCCCAAATTTTTGCCTAATTTTTCCTTTTTTCAAAATAGGACCCTTATTATGAGGTTGAAAACAAGTCCAATTGTGTTTTACATATTTTTTCAAATCCTATTTTTTTAGGCTCGGGTCCTGTCTGACATTTTTCCTACATTTAGACAAATCTAATATAAGTGAGAACCTAATAATAATATTAGTAATAATCATGCTGAGATTCCTCTCCTTTTCCTACGTTTATAAAAATACAAAAAACATCTTTTTTTCTCTCCTCCTTTTGAAATACCCAAAAGTTTCTCCCTCCTTTAAAATAAAATCGAATAATTTTTCCTCTCGAGTCGATCGCACTCCTAACTTTGATCGGCTCCCTATTGGCTTCGATCTTTCGTCAAACCAACACAAAGATCCGCCGGTTATTTTTCTACCTAATTCGATTTTGGGATTTATGTTCAGGAGCTCCTCATGGAGAACATCAATCAAAAATCGAATGTGCAACCTGACCTGATAATCGTCTTGAACCAACTCAGTGCCAAGATTGACAACCTTCAAATTGAGGTCCATGAGATATAGCATCATCGAGACCAAATTATCAAAGAACCCCAACTTTTCTTTACTTATCCCATGGGTCCACCCACTTTCGAGCTTATTTAGGTCCTAAAAGAGTATCATCATGCTCCACGCACCCCGTCAACTAATAGGCCACCACCAGCTCAGCTCCCTATCCCGTAGGTTGCCAAACAAGTGGCTAACTATCTAGTACCCACATCTCATAAGGAACATGAATTGAACAAGGTCAAGGAAGACCTCAAGTTATTATCGAAGATGTTTAACTAGGTCAAGATATCCGACAATGACATGGACTACACCTATTTATCTCCCTATCCTAAAGCCAGACTGCAGAGAAGTTCAAGGTGGCTGACATTGAGAAGTTTTGGGGAACTGGACCCCTAATTGTTCACCTTCGAAGCTATCACCAAGCTGTGACCCTCATTAATTCATCTGAAGAGATAATGGCCGAGATGTTCCAGCATACCTTGAAATAAAGCGCCCTTCACTTGTTTTTATCCCTCGAAGAATCCATATTCAGCAGTTGCGAGGATGTCACCCAAGAATTCATGTCAGAGTATAAGTACAATGAGGAGCTAAAGGCTACACACCAAGACAAAGAGCTTCTTAAGCAGAAAACTGGGGAAATCGTTATTGGCTTCATAGGAAGATTGAGAGATTAAACTTCTACCATGACCAACAGACCCTACGAGGAGGAACAAGTCAATATTTTGAGAAAAACTTCTTACCTTATATCCAAGTATATATAGGAGGAAAATATCTCCCACACTTTCGAGCCCTACGAGAGGATGGTGTAAAAATTAAGGCTTCAAAAAAATTAAATTGGAGCCGAAGAAAGTAACCGAACAGTTCACTCCCCGAAAATATAAAAATCCCACCAGTGTTACAGTCTCAACCATCAACAATATCATCGAAAAGTCACCCCAACCCTATAAAGATAGAATACACTAAGCTCCATTCTCCCCTGTCAAAAGTCTACCAAGTCATGTTGAGTTAAAAACCTCATAAAAACCTTGGGCCCTCATCCACTACGAAATTCTCTCCTCAAAAATTTCAAAGACATTGCCCGTTGTGATTCGCACCAGTTTATCGGCCATACTACCGACAAGTGCTTCTATCTTCAAAATGTTATCCATGGTTCAGTTGACTGGGGTATCATCACCCCATAAGCCAATACTAAAACCAAAACCACTCATAACCCACTTCCAACACACACAAATTCCATATTTCTAGATAATGACCTGAAATTCAATCCACATGCTCAGATTGTGCCCACTAAAGCACCCATCATACCCGTAATTTCACTCAAACTGCTCAAAACTTGCCCATACTTTCTCTTACACCTTACCTACTTCACCGACCAAACTTTGTCACTCCTCACAATGGATTGTATTATCATACGTACCTAGTATGAAGGTAAGGATATGGATTTACCTTTTATATTGAACCAACTCTTGGAGTTCGGGCTAAAATTACCCATTGAGATGATCGTCGATTATTACAAATTTAGTGCTTTTTTCATAATAGCTCAGAAATTGACTCGGGAGTCAAACGATTCGGTGGTACATGTTGATAAAGTCGATATAGATGATGTATAGGAGATTATGGTAGATGCATTTTGACAGACAAGTGAAATTTAAAGTATTGATGAGCTACTCATCGCTTGGAAGATTTAGGGATAGTTGGTCCCTTCACCCCCCCCCCCCACCTCCCTGGTTAGTGGGAGATATGTACGATGAAGCTGTCGAGGTTATTCAATGCATTGATTTCTCTTGGAAAGAGGATATAGTTTCCACCAGATAGAGAGATTACTTTGACAACTCATATGATGAGATCAATCAAGAACCCACGAGTCTAGTAGCCATTATATATGGAATAATATCCTACGGAGATCTGTTGGCGGAAATCAACAAGGTATGCATTCAGCAAAAAATAGATTAAGAGATGGGGTTCTTGTTCCTCGCCACCTCAATAAATCACATAACTAGATAAGGGAGACACTACAAAGTCTAAGATCCGCATGTGATCAAGATAGGTAAGGGGAAGGGAGTTACCAAGGATCTTCCCATACCAAAAATGACCATCGAAGAAAGTAAAGTCCTTGACCAACTCAAGAAAAACCAAGCCAACATCACCTTATGGGGTCTTTTCATGTCCTCACAGTTGCACCAAAACGCTTTGATAAGACTCCTCACCGGGCCTACAGTCTCTCCTTCCACTATTACTGAAGAAGACTTAAACATGGTTGGGTCCTTGACTTCTTCCAGACTCCTCTCCTTTTCGAAAGCGGAGATACCAAAAATCTTCCCTGGCCACATTTATCCCCTCAACATCTCCGTTGAAGTGTTGGTAAACATAGTCATTCTCTCCCTTATTGATAACGGATCCTCTATCAATATTTTCCCTCTGATAAACTTTAATTGCTCAAGCTTGAAAATTGGTGATCGCACTCCCATTTTCATCGCTGTAGGTTATCCCTATCAACCATGTCATTGAGTTCTAGTTTATTAACCTTCTAACATGTTTCAATTTTTTTTATTAGTCGTCCTTTGCCTCATAGTATTCGAGAGGTATCATCTTATCTTCAGTGAAAACTGAAATTATTTGCCATTGGCGAGGTTATCATTATCTTGGGGGATGATGACAGTTCAGACACCGCGAATACTAGTAATCCAATACTAAAGATCTAACATGGGGAGAATTACATGCTTCTTTATGGATTCATAGTCGACGCAATTCCCCTTCCAGTAGGATATAGTTTTAATAATCGGGTTTATCCAGAACATAAACCTCATGGCAACGCCAATGTGATTAAGATGTTCAAGAACATGGACTTCATGTCCAGAATGGGGCTAGGATGATACCAACAAGGGATCCTTGATCCCATAGTCCTGAAGGATGCCTTCCCCCATGTGGCCTGGGCTAATAACCCCCATCATAAGAACTCAAAGCCCTCTTATGGCCACAACCGAAAAGAAGCTTAGAAGATGAGAAAATTGTTTAGAGATACTCTTTGAATGAAAGGTTTATCAAGGAAGGAAAATATTTCCCTTTCCGAGTCTTCCCCGAACCGTGGTATTCCCATATTGATAAGAATATGAAATTGGGGCTGGAAATCTTATTTTAAGAGAGAAAACCTTAGGCTGCAGGCTACCACAAAAAAGTTTAACCTCTCACTAAGAAAGTCATGACCATTATCAGGGATTATGTGGAAAGTGATTCCAAGGACTCATTCAACATGAAGACACTAGGACTGAGTCTTTGCATTATATATTTAGATACTGCACCGTCAGACCCATCATCTCAAATTAGATTTATTCAGATACCTATCTTTAACTAGAATGTCGTGCCTGCCAAACCAGCCTCGATTCAAACTGAAATAGTTGTCTACACTATTGAAATCTCTTCAACCGCTGGTTTTGTTCCCTTTTTTGATATCATTATAACTAATATATCTTTTGGTGAGAATGAAATAAATGAAGATTTCGAGTATCTTATTGTGACCTACATTAATTGTCTTGATTCTAATCAAACTTTTGATGATGCTGATTTTGCAAATGAACAATTATTAACTGATCTTAATAAGGATAATAACAAACAACATAAACACATTCAAATTAATGATGATGAAACTTTTGCTATTAATATTTGTTATAATATCCATTAACGTGAGATTAGTATAGGTTCGACCCTTAATGAGAATGAGCTTGCTCCATTCGAGGAGATACTAAAGAAATTCATGGATGTCTTTGCATAGTCCTATGATGACATGCCTGGCATTGGCCAAGAAATAGCTCAACCTGCGATCCCAGCATTCCCGAAGTGCAAATCGGTCGAACAAAAGTGACGAAACCTTCGCACCGAATGGTCGCTCAAAGTCAAGGAAGAAGTGGTTAAGCAATTGAACGTAGGATTCATCCGTGTAGTCAAATATACTACATGGCTTGTAGGCATCGTCCTTGTGCTGAAGTTAGGAGGGAAAGTCCACATGTGCGTCAACTATCGGGACTTGAATAAAGCATCCTTAAAACATGATTACTCGTTACCCAACATTGATATGATCGTGGACAACATGTCTAGCCACACACTTAAGTCATTTATCGATGGATTTTCCTAACACAATTAGATCAAGATGCACCCTAACCAGCGAAAAAATTTCTTCATCACCACATAGGGAACTTTATGATACACTGTCACCACCACGGATGGAGAAGAAAGTCCGAGGATTCCTGGGTAAATTACAGTACATCAGTTGGTTCATCATCCAGTAGGCTTCTATCTGTGAACCCATTTTCAAGCTTCTTCGAAAGGATTCTACCAAAGTCTTGAATCAGGTCTGCCAGGAAGTCTTTGATTGAATCAATAGATAGCTTACTCGACCTTTGGTGCTTATGACACTGCTCCCAAGTCTCCCTCTACTCATGTACTTAATTGTGACAGATATTGTAGCAGGGCCTTTACTAGCATAGTGTATTGAAGAATCTCATAATGAAAGGGACATTTACCATGCTAGATGGAAATTAGTCAAGTACGAAGTTAACTACACTACTTTGGAGAAATAATGTGTTTCCATAGTCTAGGATACAAAGAAATTATGATATTACATGTTTGCCTTCTCCTTCAGACTTATATCCCGCATGTATCCTATCAAGTACATGCTAGAAAAGCCCACTCTATCCAGTCAAATGGCTTGATGGTTAATGTTGTTTGCTGATTTTGATATTATATATGTAATGCATAAAGCTTTGAGAGGGAGAACCATCTCCAACTACCTTATTGATTACACCATGGAAGGAGTCGATATTTGGGTCTCTTAATTCCCAGATGAAGATATTCTCTGCACCTCTCAGGAGGGTCTCCAATGGCAAATATTCTTTAACAAAACTTCTAACATAAACGATACGACATTGGGATACTAGTGATCGCCACTGATGAATATCACACCCCTATTTCCATTAAACTAGACTTTACCTGCACTAACAGCATGATCGAGTACGATGTAGGCGCAATAGGACTTCAGATCGCGCTCTAGAAAGGAATTTGACACCTGGATGTCGATGGAGACTCTGCCCTTATCGTCAGCCAAATCCTCCAAAAATTAAAAGTCAAAGATGAAAAACTCCTACCCTTTCATGACCACTTAGAAGAATGGGCATCCAGTTTAATAATATCACCTTGCACTACTTTCCCCAATAAAGAACACCCTGGCTGACACCCTTGCTACTCTGGCCTCCATAGTCACCATGTCCGAGGAAATAATAATGGCCCCTTTCTTGGTTAAGAAACAATATAAACCTATACATTGCTACCATATTGAACTTGTTCCCAAAAAAGATTCTGATATGGCCCACTTATCGTACTATGAAATTTGGCACCTCCTCAAACATGGTAGGTATCCCTAAGACGCTGATAAGAAAGACCGTGCGATCCTTTGTGAGCTATCTACCAAGTATATCATATGCGACAAAGCACTGTTCAAGAAAAACTTCGATGTAACCCACTTGCACTGCATTGCAGGGGATGATGTTAAAGAAATGATGAAGAAGATCCATAGTGGGGAATGAGGACCCCACATGAACAGTCATATTCTTGCCAGAAATATCATCCGTTAAGGGTACTATTCGACCACCATGGCTCAAGATTGTACTGCCTATGTCTAAAAATGACTCAAATGCCAATAGTTCACCAATATCCAACAATCGCCTCCCCAAGATCTATACAACATGACCTCTCCTTTCCCCTTCCCCACCTGGGGCATCGACATCATAGGGAAAGTTACTCAAAAATCACAAAGCAGTCATAAATTCATCATGGTCTCCATTGATTACTTCACTAAATGGGTTGAAGATGAGTCATACATAGTACGAAATGCCAAGAAAGTGGCAAAGCTTATTAGAAAGAACATCATCTCCTGATAAGGAGTTCCCCATAAGTTAATGTCAGATAATCACCCCACTTCAAGGATGAAGTTACAAAACTAGTTAACGAGTATGGTATTCAGAGATAGAAATTTTCTCCCAACCGCCCACAACTAATAGTGCTGTTGAAGCCTCCAATAAAATCCTTAAGACCATAATTAGTAAGATAATTGAGAGTTAAAGAGATTTGGCCGACCGGATCCCTTACGCCCTCTAGGGCTATCGTCTTCAATCAGATCACCTATTGGAGCTACCCCTTATTCTCTAGTATATGGCATGTAAGTAACCCTACCCGTTGAGATTGAAATACCTCCCCCCCCCCCACCCCCGTGTATTGATCGAAAGAAAGGTAAATGAAAAAGAATGGAACCAGAGTCAATTTAATGAAAAGATACCGAAGCTTGTGTACCATATACAGGGATACCATCGTCGTATATCACGATTATTCAACAGGAAAGTCAAGGAACATGGTGGCGAAGAAGGAGACCTTCGTCTCAAAGAGATCATAGAAGAGACCATAGGGAAATTAAAATCGAATTGTGGTGTCCCATACATCTTGAAGAAGATTCTCTCAGGAGGCGCTGCTATGCTCAAAGACCTCGATAGAGAAGAGATAGAGCGTTTAGTCGACCAGAACCATCTCAAGAAATTTTATCCCTAGTCCGAAATCTCAGCATGATACGACTTTTCTCACCCCCTTATATTCTTTAAAAAAATTCTTTATTTTCCCTTCCTAGAACTACGTGGGATCGGATCCTCGTAAAAACATTTTCTTTTCAAAATAAAATTCATGAGGTACGTAGGAAGCCCATATTCCATACATGGGTCCGATCCCCTTCTTTTCACAAAATGATATTATTTTATAACCTCCGAGAATGGAGGTTGATTTTATCATTGACATGAAAAAAAGGATTATGTATGCCTTAGCGATTACTATAGATAATTCAAAAGTTAAATTCAGCAAGAGGCACAATAAAATATGTTTAAAATCAACTTTTTTTCCTAATTAGGATAATGAAGCTATTTCACGAAGTATCAGCGAAGGGATTCAAAGTACCCATACCTCTTCGCTGACCAAATTGTTCACAAACAAACCTAACCCTACCAAAAATACAAAAAATTGTCCCTACAACCCCAAATAGAAAAAAAAATTGCCATAGCTTCACAAAAGTCACAAAAAGCTTCACAAGAGTCACCGCCTTTAACTAATAGATTGTCTGGTTTCATCATCATTTCCAGCCTCAGGAGGTACCAAATTTCTTACTCTGTATTGGTACTTCTTATTCATTCTATAGAGAGGTATGCCCTGACAAACATGGATAGAAACATAGTACCGTCTTTGACAGTGCTAAAATCCACGAACCATCTCTTACTGGTATCATCTTCCAAAACCTTTTCTACTACTTTCTCCCATAGCCATTTTTGGTAGTCCCCAAATACATGGCACCCTCCCATGGACTATGATGGATGGATAGATGGTCGATGATGTTTCCAGAGAGATAACAACATCATCCTCAACGATTCAGTTAAACCCTCCACCAAGAAGAAATTAGTTATAGTGGGAATGATCTATTCCCACCCGACTTGGGGCTGGAGCCTCTAGGGGAAATAGAAGGAAGTCTGCCGATGGCCCACCAACCTTAGCTAACAATAATCTTAGAGTTGTAAGACAAGGAGTATGTCTCCTTACCATTGCACTGACCAGTCAAGTCACTAGGATCCATGATCTACAATACGGTTTACCCAATTCTCCACAGATGGGTTGAAGCTGAAGAAAGGCCAGACAAATAAATTGGGCACAATTGCCAATGGGTACTCAAAAGGGGCCAACAGATGGAACCCCTTCGTAATCCACATTGACAAAATTATAGGACTCCCCCTAGTAAAGTCAAGGAGACCCTCCTTCTAAGACTTCAGGCTATTCAAGGTCGGTAAGCCCCACCACCGCGAGACAATAGCGGTAATACATCTAGGCTGTTATTGCAGTAACCAGGGGATCCGAAGTAAAGTCCCCCATTATCAGTAAAAGCCTCACCGTAAGGACTAAGGTGGCATCCCCAACAAATATGACATTATCAAAAACCCTCATAAGCGTGGAATACATAACATCCTAGAGGGAAATGGTCCTTTCAATAACCAGTGGTCTAGCCGTCGAGGGAGATATGTGAAGTGACTCCGACAAGAAAACGAGGTAAGAATGGGAGAAATCATTCATAGAGATTGCCACACTATGTTTGACCCCCAACATGGTCGAGAACTCCTCATAAGTAGGACATACCTCGTCCATGTCGAAACGAAAAACATGATATTCGGGATACCAAAACATTACCACTGCTGCCAACAAGTTCCAGTCTATAGCACGATTGCACCACAAAGAAGCTCGACGTTAGTTGAAATCATCGTAGTCCACATTATACAAGAACATGTTCTCCAGAACCTCAATATACGAAGAAAATAACTCATGTATAGGAAGAGCCATTTGAAAGGAGGAATTTAGAGCAAGAAAGAAGAATGTGGGTTTTAGTGGAGAAAACACCATCCCACACCCCTCTTTGATACGTGAAAACTTGTGCTAAAGACAAGGGCCTTAATAACTCGAGAATAATCCAACCCCAGTAGAGTACTCTTAAGTGCAGGAAAGCACAATCAAGTCCTAGGGATGATTTTACTTGACCCCCATGCCGATAGTCATGTCAAGGAGTATGCCCATCGGCAACCCCCTATTTTGGAAAATTCCATCTTTCCTCTTTCATCAAAATTAATTTTACAGAAACCCTTAATTTGAACATTACCCTAGATTATTTACTCATTTATACCTCTCAAGAAATTCATTTTCTCTTCAAAATAAGTTCATACCCCAAAATCCTTTTTTCGAAGTTAGTAACAATTCGTATGCATGCCATTCTCATAAAATAAAAAATCTCAGCAGAAAATTAAAAGTGCACATAGGGTGAAATCCAAAAAGAAAATGAATATTTCTTTATATATATTTCTTCACTGAGTTAAATTTTGATAGATAAGACAAAAAAAAGAAAGAAAACGGGACGCTACCCACAATCTTTCTCTCTTTAAACACTCAACCCCCACGGTAGACACGTTTTCCTCAGTGAGGTGGATCTTCCACTCCCATAACTCAAGACCTCATCAAAAGTGAGAGGAGACCCAAATAATGAAGAAGATGAGATCTTAATATACTCTTACATGGAGGACATCCAATCCTTGATATCCATCGGCCAAGTAGTCGACACCCGAACATACTATAAGAAGCAATAACAAAAGGTAAATTAATTAGTCAAGAAATTAAGGAAAGTCAACTAAATAATAAGAAACAACAAAAGGATGTGACTAAGGCTAAAGGGAATCGTTGCTAAGCACCTTACTCCAAATATTGATGCGTGAGGACCATGTGGCACACTCAGTGACTCCCCGCTGCACAATCGAAAATTGAAAGAAGGGGGAGTAACCTTAATAATCAGAGCTTCCTCTGCCACCACCAACGTTTCACCACCTGCACTGTGGGCTAATACCACCAGTTCACTAGTCCCCCTACCCGAAGTTGTAGCAGGTGGAGGAAGATTATCCATGTCTTAGATACAGGGTGGCATCAGCCATCCCGTCACAAAGTCCATATAATAATAGCTCACCGTCGTATCCGTATAAAGCATATAAGGCTCACTAATTATCGTCGCTTCCTGGGCATCATCCGAAATCTCCGTTACTTGCCTCATGTACATTGGGGGCACTGACGGTGGGACCGCCACATCCTTCTCCATGATCGGCCTCTCTACCCTATCCCCTAGGTACCAGACGTACCCAAAGTCATGTGCGATCAACCGTCGCATCTGCACATGTAGGCCCATCACCCTCATATCTTACGGAGTAATCGCTAGGGGTAGAAGATCACCTATAATCACAATAGAGAATCAATATCTACTCAAACCAATGAAAAGACAAAAATACTCATAAAAGATAGAAAATAACATGATCGATCGTCAGGCTATTCAGAGCCCATCGTACATCTGCCATGGATAAAGACTGACTCATCCTCTTGTTAGACTTTCACCACTAAAACATCTGGCAGATGTCCCCCAAGCTATCATCCTTAAGGGATATCAACCCTGCATTGTACTTAATCACCTCATAGAACCACATCAATAAAATACTGGAATCGACAAAAAAGAAACCAGAGAAGAATGTAAAGAAATACATAAAATGGGAAATAAACTCAAATATACCTCCTAAAGACACGTGGCCCCTATAAAGGTTTGTCGACAACACCGTCTGAAAGAATACAAAGAAAGATAAAGGGATTCCATGTTAAGGTTCCCCCAATCATATATACAAATTTCTAATATCGTTTGCAAAATGGGTAAGAACTAGAGATGGATGACATTACCACCAGAAAACCACCCAATAAAAGAAAAATAAATAGACGGGTTGTTTGACTCACCTGCCAGCTATCAGTCACATCCACCCTTATACGCAAAACAGTCTCCTTCAATATATAAATACAAATAGAATCCCCACAAACGATCCTACCCACATCATCCACAACCACCTACACTGCCTTCGGGGCAACCCTCAACGTGCGATCTACCACTATATGAAACCACTCAAACTCAACCCCTATAAGTTACTGAATGTCTATGGGAGTCATTGAAATTTCCCCAAAGCGATGATGGAAAGTGTGGGTAGTGTCCCACCACCTCTGCCCCAGAGCACACAAAATCACAATAAACGTGGTGCCTCACTAGGAAGCTTCTATAAAACCTCCTTCAACCTTTGTAATACCCCGTATTTTTATGACTTTTAAATTTTGGGCATTTATTAAATTTAATAAGAGATATTAATTTAATATTAATCCGGAAATCATTTACATATTTACTAGCGTGATGAGAGTTAGTCATTATTGGAATTTTGTTATAAATTAATTTATGGGTAAAGTAAGATGTGTAATTAAATTTAGTAAAATTATCATGAGAATATAATTTGATAATTTTGAAAATTTTATCGGGATGCGCGTGTGTCGTTTTGGGATTAAATTCGCATTATTAATAGTGAATAAATTATAAGTCACTCGTATGATCATTTTTAGTGCGTCAAAGTGTCTGGGAGGGTCGAGATAGTCAAAATAATGTACCCGAGGGTGTAGTTTGGGTCTCGGGGCGTTTTAAGGCCTAATGAGCATCTCGGGAGTGCGTTTTAGACATTTTGTAATTTTTGGCATAGAAAACCACGAATTTTCTAAGGTTTTATCAGATGTTAGGGGTTGTCTTCTAGGGTTAGCATAACCAAAAACCAATAACGGCCATTTGAGAGGAAGAGGAGAAGCTTTCCAAGGAGTTCTAGGCCAAGAACTCCACTGTTTGCACCGCTTTCATCGCCAAATTATAGATCACGCGACGATGAACACAACCACACAAATTTCAGCCACAAATCAGAAACAAAGATTTCCAGGCAAGTATCTATCTTGCTTTATTTTAGTTAATGCTTCAATTATATTAGTCTAGGGTTGATTAGAACTAGTTTTCGTGAAAGAAAGCATATATTGGAGACTAGAATTTATATGTTGTAGAGGTGAAAATCATATTCTGGATATCTATTTCATATGTAGAGGTTGAAACACGAATTTCCATTGAGTTAGGAGTAGAAAATCTGAAAAAAGAATGGGAAGAACTAAGTCAAAGAAAATATTAGGGTTCTTGAGATTTATATAGATTTTTCCCTTTTAATTTGTTATACTTGACGAAAACTCACACGCCCTACGTAGAATATTATTTATTTGGGTATATAACACTTGTAGTATCATTTGTTGGGAGTTTGGGAGTAAAAAATGATGATTTGGATGAGTTTGGAATAGGATTCCCGTAACTGGTACTTCTGCAGTTTCGCCATAACTTCTTGATCGATCGATCGACCAAAGAGCATTGATCGATCTATGATTGATCGATCGACCCACTTCCATCGATCGATCGACCCCTCTTGGAAAATTCATATTCCTCTTTTAAATTAATTATTTCGATTAAAATGAGTGCTAACCTTTGAACATTATTGTTAGAACATTTTGGGACATAAAGAGGACCAGTAGGACTTTGTAAAAATGGAACATTTAATGTAATGACGAAATTAGTGTTAACGGGTAGTGATTTACTCTTAAGGAATAATGGGAGCATGTGTCTAAAGGAGTGAGACTCGTAAGGAAGTCACGTCGTAAAATAAGAGAGTACCTAATGAAATTATACTTAGGGAGATAGGATACTACGAGTGATACGAAGTAAGTTTGGAATAATCCCATAAATAAGAATAAAATAGACGAGCCGTTATATGGGATAATCTAGTAATGTGTACTAGAACGAATATCATAAGTATGGGTCATGGGTGTACCAAATTTAGAAATGGGAATGGTAGTATACATATATATGACTATGTTTGTGCATATATTATATATGTGTAAAAATCATGCCCGCGTTACTTGCTATCACTGAGGTTACCGCGCCCGGACAGTCTTATCTCGATGGGACCTTTATGGGGGATATTGACTTTTACCCTAGAATATAGGAATCCTTGGTACAGGCTATCTGATCGATAGTCAGACAGTCCTAAGAGACGTGAGGGTATTTGCTGACCTCTTAGTGACTTGGAACTATGCTTCGCCTCACTTTATATGTGTTCTGTGTTTATATGGTTAGAGAGTGATTCTGAACTAGTATTTCCCTTAGTAGAGTAATATGGGGACTTGATAGCAGAGTATGCCAGTACCATAAATTTTATGTGGGGTGCCGATAGTGTATATATATATATATATTATATGAGTGATTAATATATATATATAGACTTAAAATTGGGAACTTTCTACTGTGACTAAGAGTAGTTACGTAATGAATATATATTTCGAATTTAAAAGTGTTTGCAATGTTTGAGGTAATAGTGAAAGACTTTATAATAAAATGAGATTTATGTGAAAACTTTTCTTTCAGAAATTAATTATCTTAGCCCTATTAATTGTCGGCATGAAACGTTATGAGAAATTTAAGATAAGCTAAACTTGTGGGGATTAATAGTGAAGTAGGTGTGCACATTAGAAGAGAGGTGAGAAATTTCTCAAGAGAGTGCCGCATAGTAATATTATTGTTGCATTCACCGGTAAATATTTTAAATACTTGCTAAACAGATTTTTTAAACTGTTTTCCAATCGGGCTCTGACCCGTTTCCTATTATCTCTTCTCTCTTGTATATATATGTATATATTACAGGTGCCCAGCCACAGGGGCTTCATGCTTAGGATAGTTTGGAAGGAATGTGCTGCAGTTTAGGTGGGAGTTGCAGGCCTTTTGCTTAGACGACCTCATTATTGATTCCACTCCTAGTTCTGTTTTATCCAGTTGGGCATGTGTCGCCCTTTTTCCTTATTCAGTTGGTTTTGTCAGAGATTGTGATTCATTTACTTTCAGTATTTTTACTTTGGGATTTGTTACTGTCAGGATGTTTTCCATTGAAGTTTTAAAGTTGGAATTAGTTATTTGAATGTTTAAATTGGTTAGATGATCTTTTCCAGTCTAGTTATTGTGTGACTCTTAAACTATAAACTATGAAAGGTTTTTATTATTGGGCTTAAATTAATTATGGAAATAATGTTTTAAATGGTTTTGTCACTTAGCTTAATTATTTAGGGTGTTGAATTTGAAAAGTTATTTTGCGACAGTGATGCTAAGAAAGAACCAACCGGTCACCTTGGTTATAATTTAATAAAGGATTGATCACCCGGTATTTAATTAGGCGGGGTGTCACAACCTTATCATCCCTCGAGATCGGATAGCCTAATTAGCGATGTCAGTCTGTAAAAAGAAAAGAAGAAAATCCATCACTAACACAAAATAATAAAAGGAAAAATGAAATGGAACACCAAAAGTCATTACACTTACCTAACCACCCTAGACGAGCGATGATGTTCCATCTCATGTAGAAATTACGCTTATTATCCACAATCTTAATCAAATCAAATACATTCTTGTTGCCAAGGGGAAGAGGCACCCTAGATTTCCACTCCAGGCCAACCCAGTCATCGATGACAAAATACGTATTTTCGTACACCTCACTTAAACTTTCCATTTGAAGCCTTGAAGTAAGAAGGACTTAGGAATGATTTTAGAGAAAGAAAGAAAGAGATTCAAACACTTGAAGGTGTGAAAATGCGAAGGATTCACCCCATTTTATAGAAGAGTCTGCCGATCGGTAGTCCCCCTGACCATGTTGGTCAATAGGTGCCTATTACCTTTCCCAAGGAACCCTAGGACTCTATGTCCTTGCCGATTGGCATCCCCCGGGACGGCCTATCGGCACCCCCTCCAAACATCGTATGAAAAATGCCTGAAAATTATAGAATAATCCTAAAAATTGTACCGAAAATTCCAAAAAATCGTACAAAAATATAGAACCTCAATTTTCCCAAGAAAATCATTTTTAGAGCATTAATACCTTTTTAAGCTCTCAAAATCCCAAATCAAATTAATTCTACACCCTTATATCCAGCATAAATCACCAACTAAGTTCATGTAATACCCCGTATTTTTGGCAATATTTATTTTTGGGATTAATTAATTAAATGAGAATTAAATGGGAATTAATCCGGGTTAAAATACTAGCAAGATGCGAGTTGGTATTTGATTATATGTGCATATATGATTATATATGAATATTGAATTATGAAATTTGTCGTGAGATTGATATACGACAATTTGGACATTTTATTGGGACGCGGGTGACAGTCGCGTCAGGTTATAATTATTTTATTTATAAAAGTGAATTTAAATTCTATTAACCGTATGGTCGTTTTGAGTGCGCCAACGCGTCCGGAAGGGTCAAGATAGTCAAAAAACACTAGCCGGGGGTTTAGTTTGGGTCCCGGTGTATTTTTAGGCCATACCGGCAACATAAAGGGTAGTTTAGTAATTTTGTATTTTTGGGAATTAAAAGTGACGAAAATTAAGAGTTTTTATCTGATTGGGAATTGACCCACTAAACCCACTAACCAACCCTTTATGACCCAATAAGCTACGGGGGTTATTAGGTTAGGTTTCCAAAACTTCCCAAAGAAAACCCTAGCCACCATAGCCACCTTTGGAGAAGAAAGCTTGTAGAGAAGGAATTCTGTAGATAGAGAGAGATAACTTCAGCAAATCAACATCAAAATCAGAGATAAACTCAAGGCAAGTGATTTAATTTCGTTTAATTTCAGAGAATTCCTTTCCATGCGTAGGAATTTTATAAAGATTGAATTGTTCTTGGAGTGATATGAAAACCCATGTAATTTGGAACTTAGAACTTGAAATCTTGAAGAGAAATTGCATGTAGAATGGTAGGTAGATGATTATTCTGATGACATTAGATATTGGATGAAAATAAAACGGATTTAATTGGGTAAATTAATGATTATAAATTCTAGGGTTTATATTCTTGGAAAATTGGGGAAAAGTGTAGAGACTTGAGGATTTAATGATATTTAGGATGAATGGATTCCCTAAAATATGTTAGTATGTGACCTAGGTACGTTTAGGGATGATTAGAGACCTTAAACAATCGTTGGTTTGATGTTTAGATGAGTTTTGAAGAGATAAAAATGGTGAAAAACGAAACTAGGGAAATCTGGGCTCGGAACTGGTCGTTCGTTAGAAGACCTCCCCAGGTCGTTCGAACGAGCTTCTAACGAGTTGACTAGTCGCTTCTAACGAGAGGAAATTTCGTTCGATACCTTTGTTCGAACGAGATGTCGTTAGAAGGTGCAGTTCGTTCGAACGAACTGAATCTCGTTCGAACAGCCTCGTTCGAACGAGACTTCGAACGAGTTGACAGTTTAGGCCTTTTTGGCCTGTTTTGATTTTGGGAGTCCCGTAAACTTGTTTGCGGATAGAGATAACATTCTTTTGATGATGTATTGGTATACTTGGGACATTTGGGATAAAATGAGGAGTAAATTATACAAGTGTGGATCAAATCAAATAGACATCTGAGTCGAGACGTGAGTGCCTACTACGACGTGAGAAAATTATGGCGCGTATAAATATGGACCGGGATTATATAAGTGGTATATATATTAAGCTGGTACGAGAATGCGATATGTACCAATATATTATAGTGATTACTAAGATGTGTGTTACTTAGTATTGATACATGATTTGTGTGTATGACATACCTACCATACTTGCTATCACAGGAGGTTTGCGTTCGCTTAGGGCCGTCTAATCCTTGTGTTGCCCGGATTTAGACTGGTTACCTCGATGAACATAGGTCAGAGAAAGACTTATTGGGATGTTAATAAGTCCGCTGATCGTGGGAGCGTAGGCATGTGCGTGACCCCTGTGATGTGACTGTGTTCGCCTCCATTATTTGTGATGTTGTTATCTGTGAACTATTCCTGAGAGATTCGGAATATGTGATCCTTATGTACGTGATGTACCGGGATGGATAGCAGAGTATGTGTGCACCGCAGCATAGTTCTCGGGGTGCTTGTATTGTATATTTATGATGTAAATAATATACACATAATTAGTGGGAACCTTCATGTTAATGTTGTGAAACTAATTACGGTGTTGTTTCGAGAAAAACATAACGGGTTAACTGATAGTGAAATATAATGCATATTGAGCATCTGAGTTTACGTTAAGCCCCTACTTATTGAGATCGTTATAATGTTAATGGGAACCGAGTAATTAGGGTAGAACCTATGACAGTCTAGCTAGATATGATGTCAATTAGCTAGTGGTTTGTGTCATTTTAGATGGGTACTTACGTTAGGAGTGCACAGTTAGACGAGAGGTGAGAATTTCATGTGAGTGCACGTCCTAACATGTACTTTGCATTTAATGTTTTAAATGTTTTTAAAGCACTTGCAGGTTTTTAAAATATCTCCACATTCGGGCTCTGACCCATTTGCTTTCAAATCTATTTTTTTTTGTAAAACCATTTTAGGTGCCCAGCCACAAGGACACCATGCATAGGATACTCATTCAGGTGACGAGCTGTAGCTGTTTGTGGAAGCTACAGGGATTTTCTCTTAGACGCTTCTACCATTTGGATTCCATATTCAGTATTCTTCAGTTGTAGGGCATGTTGCCCAAATTCTATTAGAGACATTTCCATTTCAGTTTTTCAGACTTTGGCATGTATTAATTCAGTATTCAGTATTTCATTTTATTTCCAGTTGTGGGATTTTGTGAGGAGTTTTCCTCCGGACTTTATTTATATCGTGTGATGGTTATTCTATTACTTCGTTATGGTAAATGGTGATATTATTCTTGCATTAAATCTTTTACTGCATGTTAACCAGACTTTAATTAAAATTTGGCAACTTACTTTTTAAATACTAGGTGGTTAGAAATAATAAAATGTTTTCGACAGTGATGCTATTAACTGAGCCAACTTGGCATTTTGGTTTAATTTAATAAAGGAGTAGCTACCCGGTATTTAATTAGTCGGGGTGTCACAGTTCATTTTACAAACCTATCGTCAACATGTTCCCCAAGCAGAACCAGCGATGCATGTGCATCTAAGCCTACTAATCCCCAACTGGATATTTCAAAGATAAATTCTACCCTAGTGAAGTCTCAAAGAAATATAATCCCCAATGGAACCACAGGTGCATCCGCACCTTCGAGATAATTTAAAAACTCCCCAAGAGAGAAACTCCCCACGTCACAACTTTAGGTCCACATAATTGACCTCGACCATCAGAATTGGTCCGTATAATTGGCCTAAGTACTCAAAATTGGTCACCATAACTTTAGGTCCTGAGAACTGACCTCGACCCTCATAATTGGTCTCTATAACATTAGGTCCTTAAAATAAACATCGACCCTCAAAATTGGTCATTGAAACTTTAGTTCCTAAAAAATGAACCCGGACCTCAGAATCAGTCTCGATAACTTTAGGACCTCATAATTGACCTCAGCCATCAAAATTGGTCATTACAAGCTTTAGGTCCTCAGAATCAATCTCGACCCTCAAAATTGGTCATGCCCAACATATTTTGAAAGTTAAACTTAGGTCTACAAAATTAACCTCGACCCACCTAATTGGTCTTCCTAGCCCCTAGAATTTTTTAACACATCTTTAACCTGCTAAATCGGTCATACTCATCTCCTTAGGTCCTTAAAATTGACCTTGACACGTTGAATCAATCAACCTCATCCTCTAGGTTCTCATAATCGACCTACCAAACCTCTTTTGCAACATCAATGCAGTGTCTATCATTTGACAGACTTCACTTGTTCCAAGCTCTCCCATCAAGGGGATCTCAATTGAAACCCATCTGAGGACCCTCCTAAGAACCTCCTTAGTTACCTAGGACGCACTCATCCACCATAAACCCTAGGTCATAATTCGAGTACCGTTCTAAAGGTAACTAGACGCTCCCGAGCCCCGTTTAACTCTAGTTAACTTTCTTGTCAAAGCAAAAGATCAATGAATCTTTGAAGGGATCTTAATACCCTTTCCAAAGGTCTTCTTCGTTCATAGATTTGCCTTATGGTTTGGACGAATGGTCCATTTTACTATCAAAAATTAATTTGGAGGACACCGGGCGCTCCTAGGCCCCATTTTGACCCCAATCAACTTTCTCACCTGAGAAAGAGCTCAATGGATCTTTGAAGGGATTAAAATATCCTTTCCAACGGTTTGTCCCATGCATAAATTGAACTGAATATTCAAATTAAATATCCATTTTACCCTAAAAATGTATCCGGAGGCCATCGAGTTCTCTCGGGCTCCGTTTGATTCCTATAAACTCTTTAGCTCTATTGATACTGAATGAATCTCTGATGGGATATGAATATGATTTCTAACGGTCCACCATATGCTTGAATCAATATTACGATATAAACGAATGATCTATTTTACTCCCAAGGGTCACCGGGCACTTTTAAGCCCCGTTTGACCAAGGTTAACTCTCCAAACAGAATGAGACTAAATGAATCTTTTAAGGTCTTTGAATAACCTTTCCAATAATCCATTATGTGCGTGATTATGACTTATGGTTCAGATAAATGATCCATTTTCCATTGATAATTTCTTGTTTATTGATCAATGGTTGCCTTTGGGCCCCTTTTTGACCTCGATCAACTCCCGGACCTAGGAGGGGATCAATGGATTCTTAAAGGTATCTTAATACCCTTTACAATGGTATAACTCGTGCATGATTTTAAATTATGATTTATATTTTTTGAAAAACCTACCTCAGATTGCCAAATGGTAACCCAGGACCATGTCTACTGGTAGTGTGTCTAGGGTTCTGTGCCAATAAAAGGTCTTTGACCATGTCGACTGGCATTCCTCTTGTCCCTATAAATATAATCCATGTCCTAACTTTGAAATGAATCCCTGAACATCCCTCTTACCAATTCATAGATAATTTTCTCGAATGCAGAGTCGTTCTTTCCTAAAAAGACTATATCACAAATTCTTTCCATCATTTGCATACCCTTTTGATTAAATTCCCGCCTACCTCCTCAAACCACCATCACTTCACCTTGATTTCAATGCATCTACAAGGAAGATATACTTCAAGTCTTCATAAGGAGGTCCATCTCTTCCTTTTTGTTTTTAAATTCCCTAAATTTTGCATTAGTTACTTCATTTTTGCTTTAGTATTTTACTTCATTACATCACACTTATCAATTTTTATTATTAGTATTCACACACACTTTATTTTCACAGAAATACCCTACCTTATAAGTGCACGACTAGATTTATCAGTTGAACCCCACCTCGTAATGTTTTCGAACTATGTGGACTCTTAAGCCCCCAAGCTACGTAGGCATCTTTAGTTAATCCCACGACTCGAGTCCTCCCATCTACATTTGTTATTTTATTCTCATATATTCATGATATATATATTTTATATGATTGTTTGCTTATGTTCGGTTCGATGTACGCAATCTTTCATTCATAAAAATTTCTGAGTCGACAAACATTTATATCACATTTTTTATTACTATTTGGTGAACACTCCTAAGGATGACCTCACTCCGCCTTTATACATGATGCGAGTTGAGTGATTCCATCCTCCATTTATATTAGGCACATAATCACACACATCATGGAGTTTTATAAAAGAAGATTAACACATGCCCATAAGAGACTGAAAGGAAGAGATGGGTGCCTAACAACTTCCCATTCTGTAACTTATTCCCTTGAAGTTTGAATTACTTCGTTTTGCAAGCATCAATATTGTACTTGATGTCGTTCTTTCCAGGCAACAACATTTATTATGCATGTATTGTGAAAATATTTTGTCGGCTCTATCTCTACATATCACCCAACATCTTCAACAATCGAGCCCTCCTATAAAGGACAAAATCCCGCATCCACGCGGGAAGAGGAAGGGGGATGAAGGGGGAGGAATGAGAGATCCACCTACGGAGACCCCGACCCCCAACATCGGGAGGGCCACACTATGTGAATTATTTGTACTGCACGATTAGTATAATAATTATGTTTGAATTAATGTACTCCTAGTTGAGTAGTTTCGGGATTGATTTAGAAGGTCGTTTATGAGTTTAAATATCCAAAGTTGGATTGGGGCATATATATACCCTCTAGGATGATTTTGCGCCATTATGAGTAAGATTTCATCCTTATTTAGTGGCTCAAAATTAGGCCCTATTGGGAGATACGGGATTAATGAGTTTATTTATAATCTAATCCATTTTAATTATATTTCCCCTCAATTTCTAATTAAATGTAGTAGCCACAAACCTTTGCCAAAGAAGTTAACAAGTTTGGAGAGGAGGAAAGGAGGAGAATCTCAAGAAAGGATCCTTCATTCATCTTCTAAGGCAAGAATTTTCTTGTAAAATCATTAATAATATTTTACTTAATTTAAACGCATGCCTCTCATATAATTACGGCTTTACAAACATGTTGGAGAATTGATTTATCTATGATTTTGGGTTTGGGAATGTTTAGATCTAATTAGGACTTATTATGTTTTGAAATTTAAGTACTCAGCTTACCAAACCCGAAATTGATATCAAATAATTAAAGGGAATGTTATTAGATTTCATGTGATAGGATCAAGTTTCAATTCTGTGTTAAATCTAGGATTTGATTTGAAGTATTCTCAGAATTTTGAATGAGAATTATGAGCCCTCATTTGTTTAGGCAAGTTATGGTTTTTATAATTTAATTCCTCGAATCCTACGAAAAATCATATTTAGATTGATTAGATATCGATATAGATCTATTTTATTAGTTATTATGGATTCATCGTTGTCATAATTGACTTCTATAAATCTTTCAAATCGTTAACGGAAATTAGTAAAGGAGACCCATTTTTAAAATAAGGAAAATTTGGGCTTATTGTCCGACCCGAATTGATTCGTCCTTAAGAGCAAATCAATTCGGTCAGGGAGAATCAATTCGTCTCCATGACAAGAATCGATTCGGCTCATGGAATTTAGTTAAGTCAGATATGAGGACATGTTCGTGGTATTTTCATGAGTCCATCCATGTATGTGGGAGGTTATGCAAGTGCGGGTGAGTGGTTTAATTGAGGATTAGTGTTGTTACCCATGAGGTAACAATTTTTATAATTAACTAAGGAGTTAATATTTGAGATAGGGAGTTCTATTGAAATAATTATAAAATCATGTGGAGTTAGATTGACGTATGTAAGGTAAGATAGCTTATAGGGTAATTACATATGTATGGTGTGTTATATGTATGTGTACTTTATATTTGCGTGGCCATACTCGTATTAGTTGCGAATCTATCAGTTGGGGGTTACGTTCGACATTGGGATCGGGTAACACGAGCCAGCAGATATGTGCTAATATGTAGTAAGGTTGTTATTTTAAATCATACATTAAGGGTCATCGCTTTGTGATGAGAGAAGTAGGATGATCAGATCCACTTACATAGTCATAGTATTGGCATTAGGTGGGGTTACAGTGTAATGATTGCCCCACTTATGTGTGTTTTGTTTAAGTCCGTTAGGTGAGGGATGCCGCCGAACTTGCCGATTGAAGCACGAGGTGGAAACCAAGGATAAATGCTTTCAAGTGATATATATATATATATATATATATATATATATATATATATATATATATATATATGCGTGTGTGTGTGTGTAGGTATCACGTAAAGAAATTATGTAGTCTAATAAAGTAGACAATTTTTAATGGATCCAATACTACCTAAAATATGTCATGTGATGTGACTTTATTTTTTTGGGGGGTAGTAATGTGAGTGTTAGCCTTTGTGACCGTGATCATACATAGGTAGTTAATGATGTCCGGCTTATACGATAGTTAGTTGTTCTTAGTTTTTATGGTAGAGTAGATACCAATCATGATGTTATGGCATGGGTTAGGAATGCATGTTGTGGACATCACAGTCGGCGCGGCGTTTGTTCCGGGGGGAGGAGAAAGAGGATCCCCCTGATGAAGAAACTGCATCGCGGTCTCTCACCCTTCCCTTCGAGAAGGGGCCTCTAGCCATCGACGGTGTCGGGTGAATGTAAAGAGATAGAGTTGCCAGCCTATTTTGCTCAAAACAGGAACAAAAATGTTTCCACCTCAAGAGAGCAGCATCAAGGACAAAAATGATGCGTGAGTAACTAATAGATCGAAGGTGCAGGGCTAAGTTATGGAATGGGAAGGTGTTAGGCACCCATCCTTCCCTTTCGGTCTCTCATGGGCAAATGTTAATATTTTCCTTTTTATCCCCGTGAAGTGTACGCATGTGTTTATATGATGGAGATTGGAATCGTTCGACCCATATCATGGAAAAGATAGGTTGAGATCATCCATAGGAATATTCCCAAAATAGTAATAAATGTAGAAGATAGAATATGAGCGTTCATCATGATATTGATTGTTATTGGGGATCGATAATATGTATGGGATGAGACGCAAACAAATACAATATATCAATATACGATGATAAGGAGTAATTTTGAGGTTTGTGAAAAATAAGAGACATTAGAAAATTAGAAAATTGGACTGGAGTCTTGTATTTTAATCTCGGAAGCCTATGTAGCCTATAAAGGCATCAAAGTCCACGTAATTCGAATGTAGAGTAGGGTGGGTTTTATCCCCTAAATTCGAAAGAAATTTTATTAGGTGTGTCCTTGCAGAAAATGTATTTCTAGTTTTAAAAAAAGTGTGGTGGATAATTCCGTTCGGAATTTATGGGTTTAACCCTCTTTTATTTATTTTTGGATTTCTTATGGAAAATAGAGTATGTGCAATATACTAATAAAAGTGTAGATGTTAATATGTACGAACTAGAATGAAACTAGATTATGAATCTAAGATAACTTACATAAAACAAGAAATTAAAAGAGATAGAGAAAGAATTGGACCTTTCTTGGATCCTGAACTTGGGTCTTGGATGAAATCGTTTGAATGTTGATGAGAAGGAAGGATAATTGCCAAATTGGGTGTGAAACGGATGGGGATTTAGGCTTTAATTGGATTTCTCATATGGAATTTCGTTGACTTCGAGAGAATGTTGCCGAGATAACTGATGCTAATGGGTTTCGTCTTTTTTTGCAATGAGGTCATGTCCCTTATTTATAGGGTCGGGGGGTGCCGATCGGTGCACCCCAGGGGGTGCCTATCGGCATGTCACCCTTGACACTGTGCCGATAGGCAGGGAGACCTGCCAATTGGCAATCTTATACGAATGTTTTTGGAAAAATGACTATAGATCACAAACTGTTGATCCAAATCGTGCATGGTGCATACCATTAAAAAGGTATTTCAGAGACATATGAGAGTCCTTTGTACTACTCCCGAGTACGGGAGGTGGATTTGGGTCAAATGTGGCTCTAAATTGCATGCCGGTCCTTTGGATGGGTGATCCTTGGATGCAGATGGAATGTTCGTCCGCATGGTAAGTCAGAATCACACACGAGGCATATCGTTGGAAAGGTTAGGAGATATACTTTGAAATTACTAAGAGTTTCTCTCGATTTGGTAAGTTGACCTTGGTCAACCCTGGCCCGAAAACGCCCGGTGACCTCTCTGAGTAAAACGGATTGTTTGTCCGTACCGTAGGTCTGAATTGCGCATGGGGTTAATTGTTAGAAAGGGTATTCAGTGAACTTAGGATATTCATTCAGTCTCGTTTGAGATAAAGAGTTTACTTTGGTCAAACGAAGTCCAAGAGTGACCGTTGGCCTCCAGATGAATTTTGGGGGAAAACTGATTGTTCATCCGAATAGTTATGATGTTTCATGGACGGGGTGGACTATTGGAAAGGGGTTTCAGTGCCCTTCAAATATTTCAAGAGCTTTCAATCTAATGGTAGAGTTGATTGGGGTCAATTCGGGGCCCAAGAGCGCCTGATGGTCTATAGATCAGTACTTAGAGTGCGACCTAGGTTTGCAGTGGAAGGAAGAAGTACTTTGAGCCTAATGAGAGACTTAGGGGGTCCAATAATGTGGTGTCTATAAATCCCCTCGACGGGTGATCTTGTGACAAGTGATGGTTGTCGAATAGGCACAACATGATGGAAGGAGGTCGGTTCTGGAGACCTAAGGGATGTGGATGACCGATTCAGAGGGCCGAGGTCAATTCTGACCTAAAAGAGGTGACGACCGAGGAATGAGGTCAATTCTGACCTAACTAAGGTGACGATCCAAGAACGAGGTCAATTATGACCTAAAAGAGGTGACGATTGAGGATCAAAGTCAATTTTAACCTAACTAAGGTGACGACCAAGGACCGAGGTCAATTTTAACATAACTAAGGTGACGATCTAAGACCGAGGTCAATTCTGACCTAAGATAGGTGACGACCAAGGAGTGAGGTCAATTCTAACATAAATAAGGTGACGATCCAAGACCGAGGTCAATTCTGACCTAAGAGAGGTGAGGATCGAGGGTCGAGGTTAATTCTGACCTAACTAACGTGATGATTCAAGATTGAGGTCAATTCTGACCTAACTAAGGTGACGATCCAAGATTGAGGTCAATTCTAACCTAAAAGATGTGAGGACCGAGGGCTGAGGTCAATTTTGACACAACTAAGGTGACGATCCAAGACCGAGGTCAATTCTGACATAAAGAGGCGACAAACGAGGACCGAGGTCAATTCTAACCCAACTAAGGTGACAATCCAAGACCGAGTTCAATTCTGACCTAAAGGAGGTGTCGACCGAGGACCGAGGTCAATTCTGACCTAAAAGAGGTTACGACCGAGGACTGAGGTCAATTCTAACCTAACTAAGGTGACGATCCAAGACTGAGGTCAATTATGACCAAAAAGAGGTGACGACCAAGGACCGCGGTAAATTGTGACCTAACTATGGTGACGATCTAAGACCGAGGTAAACTCTGACCTAAGAGCGGTGACGACCAAGGATCTAGGTCAATTATGACCTAATTAAGGTGACGATCCAATACCGAGGCCAATTCTGACCCAAGAAAGGTGAGGACGGAGGACCGATGTCAATTTTGACCTAACTAAGGTGACGATCCAAGATCGAGGTCAATTCTGACCTAATAGAGGTGACGAATGAGGACCGAAGTCAATTCTGACCCAACTAAGGTGGTGATCCAAGACTAAGGTCAATTATGACCTAAAAGAGGTGACGATTGAGGAATGAGGTCAATTCTAACCTAACTAAGGTGACGATAAAAAATCGAGGTCAATTCTAACCTAAAAGAGGTTACGGCGGAGGACCGAGGTCAATTCTGACCTAAATAAGGTGACGATCCAAGGTCGTAGTCAATTATGACCTAAAAGAGATGACGAACGAGGACTGAGGTTAATTTTGACTTGAAAGAGGTGTACTTTTCCTTCGAGAAATTTAGGGGCTCCACTGGGCATAAAGATTGGATTTGGGATTCCGCTGGGGAATAGTTAATGAGCTGGGGAAAATTTATAGCGTCCTTTGGAGACATTGCTGGGGAGAAAGATTCTCTCGAATTCTGTTGGGGATACAAAAAATGTTTTCCTTGGTGAACAAAGTGCTATAATGGATTTGGGAAACTTTTGAAATTTTCTGAGAACTGTTCAGAACTTTCGATTATTTTTTCGGACTTTTTTGTACGAAATTTTAAGGGTTGTGCCGATCGGCATGGGCGTGGGTGTGCGAATCGGAATTGGGACGGACTTTTGGGGTGCCTCGAGCAGGTAAAGGATTAGTACCGATTTGTGGGTGGAGGGGACTGCCGATCGCTATTACCCTAGCCTCCTATAAAAAAGGGGCGGGTTCTCCTCATTTTTCATAGCTTTATGACTTATTTTCTTCTACTATAAGCCTCTGTAAATCATCCTAACGTTCAAAATGGATGACTTCTCAAGCAGTGCGACCCATGGCTCAATGCCGACGACTGAGTAGTGTTGGACTGGAGGCCTAGGGTGCCCCTCTCATTAGGTAGCGAGAACTCCTTCGACTCGTTTGAGCCTGTGGAAGATGATCAGACTCTTTTGCGTGAGCCTTTACGTCATCGCTCTTAAAGGGTGGTGAACCCTAGTGGTTATGTAAGTCTTTCATGACTCTTGGTATTCCTTTCTTCTTTACTTCATGATATTGCTTTATTTCCTAAATCTGATAAGGGTTCTCTTCATTTCTTGACAGTCTAACGTCCCTATGATGACTATTCATGCCCATGTTACAATAGCAATCAAGGATGTTTGGTACCACCTTCCTACTGTGGTGTGTTGGATGGTGTCCTCTACAGGTTTTGGTAGGCTAACGTCAACTTTGGATGAGACACCCCGCTCCACTGCGGTTCTTTGTGCTTTAGGAGAGAGATAGTGGGAAACTACCCACACCTTCCATTTTGGATTTGGGGAGATGATAGTGACTCCCATTGATGTTCAGCAGTTGCTAGGGATGGACTATGAGGGTGCCCAGATTGAGGTGGACAGGACGTTGCGGGTGACGCCGGAGGCGGTGACGGCGGCTTTAGGTGACGTGGAGAGGATGGTTTTCGGGGATTCCCTCCGCCTATCCTCTTTGAGGGATATTTTATCGAGGAGGAGGATTGATGAGAACAATGGGTAGCAGGTACGTTAGATAGCCCATCTATTTACCTTGCTGGTATTGGGAGGTTTTCTAGTCGTGACGAGTGGTGACGTCATCAATTTATGGTTTCTGCCATTTCTCAGGATGTTTTCGAACATCCTCCTCTATGATTATTGGTGCCTAACTTTTGTGACCTATTACTATTGTTTGGATGCATTCAGACGGTGCTACTGGCCGACTTTTACTAGGGCCACGTATCTTCTGGAGGTATTCTTTATTTTGCTCATTTTCCTTTATGCATTAGAATTCTTCCATTCATGCATTTCCTTTTGATTTATTGAATGTTGATCCTTATCCTTGGTAGGCATGGTTCTATGGGGTGATTGGTTTGAACACCCAACTGATTTATCTGAAGGATAACTATGTTAGGGACTTTTCTCGAATGTTCTGATGTCAGAGGTCTAATCAGTAGTCGAATAAGAACCCTTCTCTAGAGGTAGTGCGTCAGGTCTTGAATGGCCTAACGAGAAAGTGGGTAAGCATTCTTTTATCCTTGAGACTTTTCTTTTCCTTTGATGCCATTTTATCGTCACTGATCCTTCACTTTTGATGGGGATTTACAGGTGATCTTTTATCCTTTAGGAACTGCTATTCAGCACACCGGGGTGACTGGGGGACATGCGTAGATACGGTGCCTGCTGGCGCATAAGTTCGGCCACTCTTAGTATCTTAGGGAGAGGGTAGTCCATCAGATTATGGAGGAAGAGGTTTCGGTGCCATCGGCGAGGCTCCCTATGTTCATGAGGCGCATGCGGGAGATGTCTGATGATGCCCAGGTGGTTGCGATGATGGAAGAGACATACTCCATTTACACTGACGTAATGGTGATGTATGATTACATGGACTTTATCACGAGTTGGATTATTCCCCTAGCATTAATGATGTGATGCCTCTCCCTAGGGTGGGCTCGAGTCAACAGGTGGGGTCTTCTCATAGAGCAGGTGGTGCGACTACATCAATAGTGGCGACGGCGACAACTTCAGGGCCTTCTTTCATGCAGCTGCATTCCCCTAGTTAAAACCTTCAGCGAGCAGATGGGGGATCCATGCGTCTGCAGCATTACCCTCATACGATGGACCCGAAGGAGTTGGGTCTGATAGAGGAGGTTCTTCGGCCTGTGGTACTTCTTTTTTTGATTTCATCTATTTCTTTTTCTCTCCTCATACTTGTCCGATTTGATCTTTTATATTCTTCCTTGCAGCATATCAGTGTTTCGACCACCTGGCTGAAGGACATCTAGGACTGGTTATTCTCAGCGACCACTCATATTCGTGAGGAGATTTTAGTTCCTTCTTTGCTTGGTTATGTATGCCTCGTGTGGGGAAGGATCGAGCTCTGGTAGTGGGGCACATCGTCTCGCAGCAGGAGGAAGAGGGTGCACTACAGGGATGGGGGATCCTAAAGAGAGACAAAAGAGAGAAAGGAAAGAGGGAGAAAGAGAGAGTTCGATATGAGTCCCGTTATTTCTTCAGTCTTTCCTGTAAAATATTAATGTAACACAGCAAAATATATGCAAATGAAGAATGAAATTTTTTGTTAATTTTCTCATTTAGTGATTAATGCACAAGCTCTTTTTACTTTGCTGCTGAGACCTTAAAAAGATTTTTGAGAAGGATTTTATTTGAAATGATATTAGTAAAGCATAAGTATAAAGGAAATTCGGAATTCCCTTAAGATAATTTTTATTTTTATTTTGACTAAAGAGGAAAAAAGGGATATTTCCAAAAATGGGGGGTTATCGATCGGCATGACCCCTGTCTTGCCAATCGGCATGTCAATCCAGTCCAATAAATCCACGGCTTTGATTGTACTTTCTTCAATTTCTTGGTACTTGGCGGGGCAAGTTTTAATTCGATTTTTACACGGTTCGTTATCTTTACTTGGGAGTTTCCAAGTATAAAAGGGGGTGTGGATGGGGCTTTCCTCCGCAAACTTTTACTTTCTTTCTTTTCCACATTCTTACTTTATTATTATCTCATAGTCCTGTAAGATGGCTATCCCTTGTAGCATTGAGTTTTCTAACTACCTCGAAGCCTTGGAAGCAATGTGTTCTCACAATGTTGATTATGATGCCTTTCACATGTGGCGAGTCTCATTATGGTGCAACCGGCCCATTGAGTGGAACATGTTGATAGCGGCTATCGAATTTTTGTATCCTGAGGATCATGTCTTCTGCTACGGGTTAGATGAGATTTATCCTACCTACGAGGAATTTTCTGCCATGCTGGGGATAAATCTCAGCGTTGCCGAAACTTTTCCATAGTTTTCCCGTTCTCCCAGGGAATTATTGGTTGGGCTTCTTCACATTTTTCCTTCGACAACCAGGTCATTGGTCAAGGGGGAATGATCTCCCTTCTGGAGGTGTTGCGGTCTAGGCATTCGTAGGACGTGGGTGATGCTGGATATGCCGAGCCCTTCATCCTAAGCATTTTTTCCAAAGTTATGTTAGTGATCAGAGAGACGCTGGTGGACCCCCAACTGACTTCTATTATTTCTTGGATGTCATATTGTCTCAATCATGCGGCGGTGATACTGGCACAGACCTTAAATGCCTGGATGGATGGCGGGAGGGTCGTTCTGACTTTTTGAGGGTAAGACCTGTAATGTTGTTTAGGTGGATGTCAGAGAGGTTTCGTGTGGGCCTGGACATTGAGATTAGGGGGAATTAGTTTGTAGAGCATGGGGCTCGAGGCCTACGCTGGTTCGTGCCTTGGTGGAGAGAGCTGTTGATAATTCTGGAGCTTCGAGAGTACAAGTACGTCAAACTTGTTGGCCTTAGGCAGACCTCCTTCTACTTTACCTGGCGGTTGTTGCGCCATTATGGTTGGGAGCAAATTGTGCCAATGCGGACACGAAACTTCTTTCTTGTGGAGGATCTGATAGAGCATATGCGCATGCTACTTGGTACTCTATGGGAGAATTATCGTCCATCGACCCGTCCTTCTCAGTTTTCTAGGGAGTCTGGAATATCTATGGGGACTGCATGAAGTGGTTATGGAAGAAGGTAGTGGCCATGATGATGGCTGTGGAGACTAGTCAAAGGTGGTTTGTCATATCTGACACTATGGAGGGAGGCGTTGTGGTTTACCCCAAGCTAGTTTGGGCTTATCGCTCCATGGAGAGTCTGTGATACTCTATTCAGGCAAGGGAGTTTTGGGGAATCCAGAAAGCAGGTGATGATGGTACTGGATTCTCTGGAAGCTATGGGTAGGGTTTTGTGAAGTTTTTTGTAATGAGTGTTGTTTTTTTTTGTTTTCTGGCAAAATTAGAATGATTTTCAAGGGTAGTAGGGCTTCTTAATTTCTGGTTTTTTTTAGCCAGGGTAGTCGTTTGAATCTTTACGCCGATGTAATCGTACGAAAATTTTAGATAATGAAATAAATTAGTTTTTAATCATCTAGTTGTGCCTTCTGATGACTGTTTACATTTTGAAATTATCTATACTAATAGATAAGGCGTACACAATCGCTTTGTTCATGTATATGTTAAAATGAACTGTCATTCTCGGGGATAAGAAAAGAATAGTATTTTGTGATAAGAAAGGGGGTCGGGCTCATGTGAATCGAATGAGCTGCCTACGTACCTCTGAAGCTTTTGAAAATTTTTGAAATTCATTTTTGAAAATGTTTTTAGAGGATCGGGCCCACGTAGTTCTAGGTAGGGGAAAATGAAGAGTTTTTTTAGGATATAATGGAGATGAGAAGATCCATAGCACGTCGAGATTTTGAACTAGGGGTACAATTTCTTGAGATGGTCCAGGTTGACTCGGGGCGCCATTTTTTCCCCATCAAGGTCGGTGAGCATAGCAGCGCTGCCTGACAGGATCTTCTTCACGATGTAGGAGCCGCTCCAATTGGGGTTGAATTTCCCTCTGGGGTCCCATATTGGCTCTAATATTTCTATGAGGGCTAAGTCCCATTCTCAGACACCACGGTCCTTGAATCTCTTATTGAATGATCGTACTATACGACATGGTACCCTTGTATGTGAGATAGAGGTTTCAGTATCCTTTCATCTAGGAGGTCAACTCGTCAAGATGGCTTTGGTACCAGTCTTCTTCGCTATCCTTGATTTCAAGCATGATGCACAACGAGGGTATTTCTATCTCCATGATTTGGACCGCTTCCATGAAGTAGACTAGAGAGTAAGGGGTAGACCCAATAGAGATTCTAACTGAAGTGCGGTAGCCCCAGAGGGTGTAAGAAATCCTATCGGCCCAATGACGACAACCCTCTATCATCCTGCTGATAATGGATTTGAGATTTTTATTGGCTGCTTTAATCGCTCCATTGGTTTGAGGTCGATATGGAGAGGATTTATGTCTCTAAATTCCATACTCGTCAACTACTTACGTAACCTCTATCTCAAAATGTAATCCATTGGATGATAGTGGTTCATATGGGACCCCATATCGGCAGGTGATATTTTTCTTGATGAATTTGGTCGCTTTATTCAAAATTTCATATGACTCGGCTTCGACTTATTTGGTGAAGTAGTCAATAGCGACTAGGATGAAATCATGCACATTGGATGCATTAGGTCTAACTTTCCATATGATGTCGATGCCCCATATGGAAAGCGGCCAATGATAAGTCATGCTTTATAGTTCTCACAGAGGCAGATGTTATAAGTTAGAGAATTATTGGCATTTGAGACATCTTCACACGTAGAATGTACAGTCATGTACCATGGTGGTCCAATAGTATCCCTGTCATATGATCTTCTTGGAGAGCATATGGTCGTTCATGTGGGATCCGCATTCCCCACTTTGGATTTTCTGCATCATCTCTTCAATGTCATCCCCTACAATGCAGTGTGAATGGGTTGCATCGAAGGTTCTCTTAAACAGTGATTTATCATAGAAAATGTACTGGGCGACCAGTTTGCGGAGAGTTTCTCGGACTTTGTAGTCGTCTCCTTGAGGGTACCTATTATGTCTGAGGAGGCTCCAAATATCATAGTACTAGCAATCTGCTATTTCAAATTATTCCTTTGTACATAGCTCAATGTGGTAGAAATGGGTTGGTTTATCCTATTTTTGGGCAAGGAATGGAGCTATGGTTATTCCTTTGGGCATGTCAATCATGGAAGCTAAGGTGGCAAGGGCGTCAGCTAGTTTGTTTTTTTCTCGGAGCAGGTAGTTAAAGGTTATTTCTTGGAATTGGGAAACTAGTTCTTCAAGGTGGGAATGAAAGGGTAAGAGTTTCTCATCCTTGACTTTCCATTTCCTGAGTACTTGACTGATGATGAGGGATGAATCCCCATAGATATCGAGGCATGGAATTCCTTTATTGAGGGCAACTTTGAGGCATACTATGCACGCCTCGTATTCACTCATGTTGTTAATGCAGAGAAAATCTAATTTGATGGCAATAAGAATGTGGGAGATTAACATTTTCCATTGAAGATCTTCATGGGAGGCACGAAGGATATTCTCATCTGGGAATTCAGAAATCCAGACATCGGTCTCTTCCATAGGGTAGTCCGCAAAGTAGTCAGAGATGGCTCTTCCTTTCATGGTTTTCTATGTGACCTAGGTGATATCAAACTCGGCTAGAAGTATCAACCAATCGGCCATTTAGTTGGATAAGGTGGGCTTATCGAGTAGGTACTTAATGGCATCCATCCGCGATACGAGTCTAATGGGTTAACCCAGATAAGATAGACACATGCTTTTTATAAGGAGGAGTAGTTAACTTCGTAACCGAAATTTTTTTGACTCTCATAATAGATGGCTTTATCCTTATAGGTTTCTTCAAGGTATTGATCTAGGAAAGCCCCGACAATAAAATCGATCACCGTTAGGTATAGGAGTAAGGGAAGATCGGGCTGCGGTGGCATGAGCACTAGAGGTTGGGTTAGGTATTGCTTAATTCGTTCGAAGGCTTCTTGTCAAGTATCATTCCAGACCTTGGTTGAATCTTTTTAGAGGAGTTTAAAGATGGGTTCACAGATGGAAGTCAATTGGCTGATGAATCGACTGATGTATTATAATTTCCCAAGGAATCCTAGAACTTCTTTCTCCGTTCGTTGAGGTGGCATCTCAAGTATTGATTTTAGCCGACAAGATCTTCTTCTATACCCTTCTCACTGACCATGAATCCCAACAGTTTCCTTTTGGTAACGCCGAAGACACATTTATGTGGGTTAAGACGCATTTGATATTTTCGCAGTCGTATAAAGAATTTTTGGAGAGTGAGAATATGACCTTCTCTAGTTTTGGACTTGATAATCATGTCATCTACATAGACCTTGACTTCCTTGTGTATCAGATCATGAAGAATGGTTGTGGCAGCCCTTTCGTAGGTAGACCTTACATTTTTTAGACAAAATGGCATTAGAGTATAGCAAAAGGTTCCCCAAGGGGTGATGCGTGCAGTTTTCTCTTGATGATCAGGTTGCCTCTTGATCTAGTTATATTCGGTAAAGTTGTCAAGGAATGACTTAAGAGCATGATTGGTTGTGTTGTCCATGATCATATCGATGTTGGGTAGCGGGTAATCATCCTTTGGAGAGGCTTTGATCAAGTTTCAGTAGTCTACACACATGGGGACCTTTCCTTCTGATTTCAGCACATGTACAAAATTGGCTAGCCATGTAGGATATTCAATCACACGAATGAAACCCACATTCAGTCTCCTGACTACTACTTCTTTTACTTTGAGTGACCATTCGATGCTGAGATTTCACAGCTTCTGTTTGACAGTTTTACATTCGGGGAGCGTTGGAATCTCATACCATGCTATTTTAGGGTCAATGTTAGGAATATCATCGTAGGACCATGCGAAGACATCCATGAACTCCTTCAGTAGATCTTTGATTTGTGTATGCTCGTACTCATTACGGGTAGCCCCTATCCTAATCTCGCGCATTTTGATACTAGAATCGAGATTAATAACAATAGCATCATCTTCAATAACTTGAACGTGGTTACGTTGCTTATTATTAACCTTATTTAGATCACTTAAGAATTGTTCATTTGCAAATTCATCATCATCGAAAGTTTGATTAGAATCAAGACAATTAATGTAAGGCACAATAAGATACTCAAAATCTTCGTTTATTTCATTGATAGGAAAAACAACATTGAGAAACTCATCAAAGTAGGTCTCGATTACATCAGAATGAGAGGAAATAAATAAAAGGGAAATGGGGTAAACAACAGGGTTAGATTGAATATCAGTAGGTGGCATAGGCGCAACATGCCAATTAAGAAAAGGTATATCAACATCTTTGATGAGGTAGGATGGATCAGATGATGTAGTCCCTCAGTGGATCATGTAGATTTCTAGACCCAGTATCTACAAGTTAAAAGAATCCTCATAACCATTTCCCTGAGAATCCCTGGTATTAGCTAAGGTATCCTCAGTGTGTGGTTTCACACAGTGTTGGGAACTCTCAGTCCCGAGTAGCTGTCTGAAAAAAAAAAGATCTCCATTTTGGGTTTCATCCTTTTATCTACAGGGTCATACCAAGGTTTAGGGAAGCCGTAGAAGGGGAAATCTTCACCCTCTCTGATGAATCTTCCGTTTAGGGAAACTCCGATGATAGTTCTAGCGTATTCTAACCTTCTCTTTAGTCGAGGCTGACGGATCAATCTGAGTTCTTCTTCTGATGGTTGGTAGCCTAAGACACAAGGAGGAAAGGCCTCTTTCAACACAATGGGCTCAGTTATCCCATGTTGTCTTTACCCTAGCCCCAGTTCGGGCATGAAGTGCATATTTTTATCATTTGGATTACATTGACATTTTTATGAGGATCATATTCTGTACAAATCATATTTTTAAAGTTATCCCCTATTGGGAGTAGGAGTGGTTCGACTTGTAAGCCCGATAGCAGCATATCGTTCACCCCGTCTTGTATCTCGAGTATCAAATTAATGGTGCTTTCATTCTCGGTGTTGTCATTGTCACCCGAGATGGTGATGACTTGTCCATTGGCAAAGAACTTCAATTTTTTATGAAGGGAAAAAGACACCCCTTTGATGTTGTGGAGCCACGGTCATCCGAGCAACAGATTTAAATAGGCTGGTATGTTGATGACTTAGAATTCAACAATCGAATTTATATGTCCAGCCCCTATTGCAACCTTGATAGACCCCATTACTTCTCGATGGGTGTTGTCATAGGTACGCACGGCAGTAGAGGTTGGAGCAGGGTCATACACTTTCAGTCCTAATAAGTTGAGGGTTCTTAACGGTCAAACATTCAGAGCTGATCCATTGTCGACGAGTGAGAGGGGAAAAGTTTCCCCCATGACTTTGACAGAGATATTGAGAGCATGATTGTGGTTGGGACCATTTTAGGTATTTCCTCTTCAGAAAAGGAGAGCATTCGAGGAGGATCCAACTAGGTTCACTGCTTCTTCTGGTGTGGTTGAGGGAGGAACTGTGGGTCCTGTGAGTATCTTGATTAGGGAATTTTAGTGCAGTTGGGAAGACATAAAAAGTCCCCATAGAGTGATGTTGGCTTGAGTTTTCTTCAATTGATCAAGGACCTTGCTTTCTTCAAGGGTTATTTTTAGCATAGGGAGATTCTTAACACATTTCCCTTTAGCGCTTGCTGATGGTTGTAAGCCCGATTTCTAGTAATGTCTCCCTGACCTGGTCATGTGGTTTATGAAAGAAGGTAAAAATAGAAATCATATTTCTTCATTGATGTCAGTTTGCTCAGCTACCTGGTTGATCTCTCCTAGCAGCTCCTCAAATGACATAACTCTGCATATGTCAGCTATCAGACTAGTCTTTCTTAAATCTGGATCTTCATTTGAATCTTAGGAAACATCTCCCCATTCGATGGCAATGATATTATATTTCCATGCAAAGTCAATACATTCTACAACTTATATGGATTCTTTGTATAATTCCTCCCAATCGGTAGGGAAATGCAAGACTGAGGGAACGAGGTGCCCTTATAATTTTAAAGCATTGAGTAACTCGGACATGCTATAAATATCACTAGTCTGTCGAAACAAATCTACCATGATTTGGACCAGGTCATCTAGACTAACTTCATCGGTTGGCAAGACCCATTTAACTGACACTCGGTCCCATTTTTGAGCTTCTAAGAATAACCCGATGAATCTCTGATTGTCGATGGTCATCTGAGAGGGCAATTTTAGTCCGAACTCTAGGAGTTGGTTCATCACTTCTGATAATTCCATACCTTTACCTCCAGATGGGGTACGGAAAGCAACGCAGGCTCCAGTGAGGAGTGATGAGGTTTGATCGGTAAGGTTGGTAGGGTGTAAGAGGAAATATGGGCATATTTGGCGAAGTTTAGGAGAGTATGTGGATACGACTGGTGATTTACTTGGCATGATTTGGGTAGATGGGTTGAGTTTTGAGTTTTCTTCTAGGAAGATGGAGTTTGTATGAGTTGGGGGAGGATTATGAGTAGTGTTTGATTTAGGATTAGCAGGGGGTGATACCCCAGTCAATCAGGCTTTGGATTGTGTTTCGGAGATGAAAACATTAGTCGGTGGTATGGCCAGCAGTTTGGTTATAGTCACAATGGGCATCTAGTTTGAAATTCTTTAGAAGCGGGTTTGGTAACAGACGAGGGTCCAAGGGTTTGATCAGGTTTTGGTTTAAGAGAGCCTGGTAGACTTTAGAGAGAGGAGCATGAAGCTCACTATATTCTTTATGAATTGTATATGGGCGACTTTCTGGTTCCCATAAAGTGGCAGGCTGGGAGATATTGTTAATAGTAGAGATTACGGTACTAGTAGGCTTTTCAAACTTTTTAGGAGTAAACTGTCCCGATATTTTCTTTAGTTTGACTTTTGTCTTGGAAAGACCTTATTCCATTTCTACTCTTGCTTCTTGAAGGGCTCGAATGTGAGGGTAATACTGTCCTCCTATGGTTGTTCGGACACGTGGTATAAAGTTTTTCTTCATAATGCTGACCTGATCTTCTTCAAAAGGCTGATTGGTCATGGTATCTATTTTTTCTCTCCATCTTGCTATGAAGTTCCTAACTGATTCCCCATGATTCTGTTTGAGTAGCTCTAAGTAACGACGGGTAACCTATAGCTCCTCGTTGTACTTTTATTGAGACATAAACTCACAAGAATGTTTTCCCAAGTGTAGATTTTGGATTCTTCAAGGGATAAGAACCAACGAAGCGCGTTATCCTTCAAATTTTGTTGAAACATTTGAGCCATTATTTCTTAGGAATCCCCTAGGAGATTCATGGCTCGGTGATAGCTATGGAGATGAATGATCAGGGGTTCACCGCCTCTCGATATTGGGAATCTTGAATTTTTCTGGTAACCTGGCTTTAGGATAGGGAGACATGTGTGTGTAGTTCATGTAGTTCCCTGAGATTCGGACCTGGTCAAATTTCTTAGTTAGCATCTTGAGGTCTTCCTTGACCTTGTTCAGTTCTTCCCCTCTTCGATCAATAGTTATGGGTAAGTTAGCCCCAGTTTGAGCAAGGTTTGACCTAGGAAGCTGGGTTAGTGGCGGTCCATTAGCAGGAGGAGCACGTGGAGCATGATGGTATTCTTCAGGAACCTAGATAGGCTCAGGTATAGGCGGACCCATGGCGCGAGGGAAAATGACATCATGATTCTGGGGGATAGGGACCCGGTTTCTTTGCATCTCATGAACTTCGATTTGAAGATTATCAATTTTGGTAGTGATCTGAGCCAGAACCGTCCCCAAATCCGGTTGTGCATTCAGCACTTGATCCATGTTCTTAATGGAAGGTGGGTGAGTCTCGAACTCAAAGGAAGTATAGGGAATGTTACACCTTCGGGGTGGTTAGACTGAAGACCGAAGCCAATAGGGAGCCAGGCCAAGGGTATGTGATTGACTTGAGAAAAAAATGGAATTTTCTTTTTGGAAAAGAAAAAGGGAAACTTTTATTTTTAGAAAGGGAGGAAAATATTTTTGATTTTTTTTGGAAAAGATGAGAATAAAAATGTTTTTGGTGATTTTGATAAAAGAGGAAAAGCGCTTTTGGATGCTTTTTGGGAAAAAGAAAGGGGAAGAGACTATAAATGGGTCTCAGCATGATTATTATGTTTATTAGGCTCCCACTTGTATTAAGTTCTCCTAAATGCAAAATGAAATGCCGGACGGGACTCAAGGATGGAAAAATTGGGTTGGCAACATATGTAAAGCTATGGTTGGACTTGTAACCAAGCTCATGGGCAGGGTCCCGTTTTCAAAATTATGTAAAAATTTAGGCAGCAGTCCGAGCCGAAATTTTGACAGAGTTTCAGGTTAAAACCGACAATCTAACATGTGTGTCATAGGCTTGACACCTATATGAGGGTATGCAGTTGATTTTGTGAATTGGAAAGGGTTCCCCCCTTTGGCATGACTTCCACGACAAACGTCTTGCTTTTGAGGGAAATTGGTACTTGTGGACAAGCCCTTTGATATACCTAAGTGTACGTGAATTGCCTCACTATATACCTCATGGGGACGGTACGTGTGAGAGGGAATTTGATATACTCGACGTACGTGAACGATTTTCCTACGATATACCTCACGTCATAACTTCAGTCAAGCGGTTCGATGCAGGGGAACCGTTCGGTATACGACAAAAGTAATTGGTCAATGGAAGGTGAGAGTCATATTGTAACGACCCGCGTAATTTTGGGCTATTTTAATTAATTTCTGGAAAATGGAGGAAAATAAAGTTTTTGATAAAATTATTTTTATTGCTCAAATATGTTGATTATTATTTTTAAAGGCGAGAATTTCAAACGGTTTTGAAAATGGAGTTAAAACGGATTTTAAAATGATTTTTAAATGTTTTTAACTCTTGGAGTTGTTTTGACTTCCAACTCTTCATTTCTTTGCCTTATTTAAAGGAGTCTTTTGGATTCCAACTCTTCATTTCTTTGCATTATAAAAGGAAGTCGTGGGCAACCCTTTTAACCTACTTTTGGCACAAATTTTGGCAGCAAATATATTTTATATTCCTCTTTTTTTTATATACACATTGCCCCTTGAGATTTGTGAGTTCCAACCTTAGATTAGAGGTGTTCTTGGGGCTATTTTATTGGAGATTCTTGGAGGAGCTTTTGTTGATCTTTCGTGTTGATCTTGAGGATGTGATCGTTGGTTACTCATCATGGTTTGAGGTATGGGGTTTTACACAATATGCTCCTTAAATCTCGCGAGTGTCATTCTCTTTGAATTCTTGTTAATTGAACTCATGTTTGAATTGTTAAATTCATTGAAATCTGAAAAATAATTGTTGAAATTATTTTGATTCATGTGGTATGATTCATGTTGATGAGCACGTTGTCATGAGATTTTAATATGGCACGGATGTTGGGTACCCGCCAAAATTCCTGTTTCCTAGGCTATGGCTTGATAAAGCATATACGGATGTGGTGAGGCCTGGTGACCTAGTTAAAGTGTTGTTGAGAAATTTATTGATAAAATGCTATTGAGATTTTCATTTGATTTGAATATTCGTACTCGTGTTATTACGCTTTATTCATCGCTAAAATATATTTGTTGAGCATCTTTCCTGTCGTATTGTGTACTTCCCCATATCTTCTTTTAGTTGGTAGGTTAGCGTGGATTTGGGACGCTATGGACCAATTGGGATGATTTTTAGCGTGGATTATATTGGGGAGAATTTTTAATACAAGTTGGAAGAATTGTATTATTTTGATGTATAGAGCATTGAAGATTTGTATTTATTTTTCGAGTTAGATGTTGTATTTATTCGAGAGACTTGTTGTATTTGAAGAATTGAGATTAGTGGATTTATATTATTACGAGTTTATTTAGATGCTCTATACCTTGTCACTTGTGGATTTGGATTTATCTTATCGATATTGGCGCTTCGTTCACTCTCCCCGGGCGGTCGGAGTGTTACACATATTGCTTAGGCTAACTGCTCCCTGCTGGACCAGCGCCCATCACGAAGTGACTCTTTAGTTATAGGAAAACATTTGGTAAATAACAATGCTCTTTGGTGATGTTGTGTGAATCATGCATGATTCTCTTATTAGTATCTTATGGTGAGAGTATATTTCTTGATCATGACAAATAGGGATTAAAGTGCAAGTACCAAAAGTATACCAAGCATGGATAAGTGATGCATGCAACATGTGGATATATGTTATCCTAGGTGCATTTGGGGTGAATTGTACATGGAGAATCTTCTATAAGTGTGTGAATAGAAGCATAAGCATGAGGTACACATGAATAATAAAGGGGAACATAAAAATGGGGGGAATATACAAGAAAATAAAACACCCATGTGAATAGAGTCTAGCCCTCTTAAAAAAAGTCCCTAGCAGAGTCGCCACTATGGCCATCCCAGTCGGCACGTCGTTCGTTCCGGGGGGAGGAGAAAGAGGATCCCCTTGTGGAAGAAATTGAATTACGGTCTCTCACTCTTGTCTTCGAGAAGGGGGATTTAGCCATCTTCGGTGTGGGGTGAATGTAAAGAGATAGAGTCACCATCCTATTTTTCTCAAACCGGGCAAAAAAATATGTTACCACCTCAAGAGAGGGGCATCAAGGACAAAACTGATGCATGTGAAACCAATAGATCGGAGTTCTGGGGGTTATGTTACGAAATTGGAAAGGTGTTAGGCACCCATCCCACCCTTTCAGTCTCTCATGGGCAAATGTTAATATTTTCTTTTTTATCCCCGTGAAGTGTACGCATGTGTTTAGATAATGGAGATTGGAATCGTTCGAACCGTATCATAGAAGAGATAGGGTGAGGTCATCCATAGGAATATTCCCAAAATAGTAAAAAATGTAGAAGAGAGAATATGAGTGTTCATCGTGATATTTATGGTTATTAGGGAATGATAATATGTATGGGATGAGACGCGAACAAATATGATATATGTATATGTGATGGTAAGAAGTAATTTTGAGGTTTATGAAAAATAAGAGAAACTAGAAAATTAGAAAATTAGAAAGCTAGAAAATTAGAAAGTTGAACTTGATTCTTGGATGAACTACTTCGAATTTCGATGAGAGGGAAAGATATTTGCCAAATTGGGTGTGAAAAGGATGGGGATTTAGGCTTGAATAGGATTTTTCATATGGAACTTCGCTGACTTCGAGAGAATGTGGCTGAGATCACTGATGCTGATGGGTTTCTTCTTTCTTTTTTTGCAATAAGGTCATGGACCTTATTTTTTGGGTTAGGGGGTGCCGATCGGTCTACCCCAGGGGTTGCCCATAGGCATGTCACCCTTGACACTGTGCTGATAGGCAGGGTTCAGGACCTGCAAATTGGTAGTCTTGTGCGGACTTTTTTGGAAATATGAATGTAGAGCACAAATCGTTGATCCAAATTGCACACGGGGCATACCGTTTGAAAGGTATTTTAGAGGCCTACGAGAGTCCTTTCGACCTCTCTCGGGTTTGGTAGTTGACTTTGGGTCAAATATGACTCAAAAGCGCATGTCGGTCCTTTGGTTGGGAGATCGTCGGACTCAAACGGATTATTCGTTCGCATGGTAAGTCAGAATCGTGCGTGGGGTGGACTGTTGGAAAGGTTAGAAGATTTACTTCGACATTCCAAAGAGTTTCTCTCGATTTTTTAATTTGACCATAGTGAACCGGGGACCGGAAGTGCTTGGTAACCTCTCATTGTAAAACGGATCGTTCGTCCATATCGTATGTCAGAATTGTGAAGGGTCAGATCGTTAGAAAGGTTATTCATTGCCCTTCAGAGATTCATTCAGTCTATTCGAGCTAAAGAGTTGACTTTGGTCAGACGGAGTTCGGGAGTGCCCGGTGGCCTCCGAATCGATTTTTAGGGGAAAACTAATTGTTCGTCCGAATGGTTATGCTATTTCGCGCACGAGGCAGACCATTGTAAAGGGGTTTTAGTTCCCTTCGAAGATGTAAAGAGGTTTCAATCTGATAGTGGAGTTGATTGGGGTCAATTTGGGGCCCGAGAGCGTCCGATGGTCTCTATATCGGTACTTGGAGAGTGACCTGGGTTTACAGTGGAAGGGGGAAGTGTTAGGAGCCTAAGGAGAGACTTAGAGGGTCCTAGAATGTGGTGTCTACACATATAGTATTACATGTATAAGAGGGGAGAGATACTTATTGCATGTGAGAGACTATAGGTGGAATGTATTGCAAATTAACTGCATCATTCTTTATTGGTCTTGGAAGTTAATTCTTGTAACTTTAAGGCTCTAACCCAAATTACAAAAAATATTGTATAGGATTTCCTAGATAGGATCAGAAGGGCTTGTGGAGGATCGGACATTTAGTTCCATTTTCTTAGAAGACTTAGTTATTTAATTCCAGAATAGGAATCCACTCCTTTCTAATTTTTCTCATTTACATTTAAGAGATTATATGGGCATAATCCTGATATTTATTTTATTCAATCGCTTAATTTCCAATCAAATTATGCATATTTTCTATGTCAGTAAGAGTTGTGACTTATGTATTTATTTAGTTTATTATTTCATGAATGGATGTTTTAATCATAAAATTTAATTTGCGATTTGATTCTAAGGATGATATAAATTGTTAGATAATTCCCATCTTCAGTGTATTGTGTATCGCAAACCTTTAAGCGAAAAATGTGGTTGTCACAATGTAACACCCTATACTTTTACATCATTTAAATTGGAATAATTTAATAATTAATTACTTGGATATGATTGTGCATGATTATGAGATTATATTATACTACACGTGTTTCATTGGTAGAATAATTTATTTGCATTCTACGTGAATTATTCTAACTATACGGTTAGTATAATAATTATGCATGACTTAATGTATGCCTGAATGAGTAGGTTTAGGAGTGATTGAAAGCTCGTTTATGTCTTTTAAACATTCTAAGTTGGGCTCGGGGGATTCATATACCCTTAGGGGAGATTTTTTGCCATTTTGGGTAATGTTTCAAGCTCATTTGGGGGTCCGTATTTTGGCCTTATGGGGAGGTACAAGAATAAGGAGTTTATTTGTAATCTAAGCTAACCTAATTAGGTTTCCTATCCAGTTCTAATTAAACCTAACAACCAAAAACCTTTTGGGAGAATTTACCAAGTTGGGAGAGGAGAGAATGAGGAGAATCTCAAGGGATGAGCCTTCATTCATCTTATGAGGCAAGAATTTTATTCCCAAATCTTTAATAATATGTTTTTTAATTTATTAGCATGCCTCTCATAAAATATTAGGTTTAACTACATATTGGGAATTGACTTATATATGGCTTTGGGTTTGGGACTATTTAGAACTAACTGTGATTAATTATTTTTTAAAGTTAAGGACTTTGGTGAGAAAACTCGAAATTGGTATTGAATAAATAAAGGGGATGTTATTAAAATACATGTAATAGGATCAAATTGCAATTATGAGCTAAGACCTTGATTTGATTTGAACTATTTTGGGAATTTTGAATGAGAGATATGAATCCTCATCTATTTAGACAAGTTATGATTTTTATGATTTAGTCCCTTGAATCCAAGGAACAATCATGTTTAGATTGATTAGAAATTAGTATAGATGTATTCTCTTAATTGTTATGGATTCATATTTGTTATAATTAAGTTTTATGAAGCTTTGAAATCATTAATTGAAATTAAGGAAGAATAGCAATTTTTAAAATAAGGCAAATCAGGGATTATTATTAGGACCGAAATGATTCATTGTTAAGAGAGAATTAATTTGGTCAGGGCGATTCAATTCGGCTCCTTGACAAGAATCAATTCGGCTCCTGATCTTGGGTCAGGTCAGACCGGGGAAATGTTTGTGAGATTTTTACCAGTTCATCTGAGTATGTGGGAGGTTATCCAAGTGAGTGGTGATTGGTTTAATTGAGGATTGGTGTTGTTAACCCTTAGGTAATAATTTTAATAATTAAGTAAGGAATTAATATTCGAGATAGGGAATTGTATTTCAAAGATTATGAAATCAGGTTAAATTAGATTGACGCATGGAAGGTACGATATCTTATGCTAAAAAAAATACATATGTATTGTGTGTTAAATGTATGTGTAATTTATACTTGTGTGAACATAAAAATATTCGGGGAGAATCTATTTGTTAGGGGTGGCGTGTGACATCATAAATGGGTATACACATGCCAGCTGAGATGTGTTAGGACGCAGCGGAGGTCATTGTTTTAGATCATATGATCAGGGTCACCGCTTCTTGGTGAGAGAAGTAGGATGAGTGTATCCATCTATATAGCTCGGGTATGGGTGGGACTTTATAATCATCGCCCCACTTATGCGTGTTTTGTTTAAGTTCGTTAGGTGTGGGACTCCTCCGTACTTGCCGATAAAAGCACAAGGTTGCCACCGAGGTCAGGTGCCTTCCAGTGTCATATATATGTGTGTGTGTGTGTATATATATGTCACGTAATGAACTTATCTAGTTTAATATATTAGATCATTGTTAATGGATTCAATACTTCATAAAATATGTTATGTGATATGACTGTATATTCTGTGGGGTAGTATTGTGGGGGTTAGTCCTTGATGTCGTGATCACATATACGTATGTAGTGATGTCCCATTTATATGATAGTTAGTTGTTCCTAGTTCTTATGGTATTGTAGATACTAATAACCTTGTTATGGTTTGAGTTGGGAGTGAACATAGTATTACACTTAGAAGGGGGGAGAGATACTCATTTCATGTGAGAGTCGGCTGGTACCATGTATTGCGAATTAACCGCTTCATTATTTATTTGTCTTGGAAATTAATTATTGAAAATTTAGGGATCTAACCCAAATTACCAAAAATATTTTATAGGTTTTCCTAGACAGGATCAATAGGCTTATGGAGGATCAGACTTTCCCTCCCATTTGCTTAACAGACACATTATTTGATTTTAGAATAGGTTTCTTCTCCTTTTTCACTGCAGACATTTATATTTCAAAGATTGTATAGGCATAAGCCCGAGATTTATTTTATTCAATCGGTTTATTTCTACTCGTACTATGTAGATGTTTTATTTTAGTAAGAGCTGAGACTTATTTATTTGTTCAGATTATTATTTCATGCATGGATGTTTTATTTAAACCATTTATTCGATGGTGTGATGATAAAAATGAGATAAATTGTTAGATAAGCCCCATCTTTGGCGTATTGTGTCTGGCCAACGTTTACATGGAAAATGGGCATTGTCACACCCTAATGGGTGTTCTCATGGACGTATGGTTACCCTAGAAGTAATAAGGGATCCTATCGACCTAGTGTCTGGAACTCTCTGTCACCTTGATGATTATGAATTTGCGGCTCTTATTTGCATCTTCAATAACCCCATTGGCTTGTGATCGATAGGTAAATATTTTTTGTCTCTCAATTTCGTGTTCTTCAACCACTTTCATGAGTTCATGTTCAAAATATAAACCATTATTTGATGTGATATCACAAGGCAACCCCGTAGAAACAAATGATATTCTTTCAGATAAACTTGGCCACTTTCTTTGTATACATCATTGCTCATGACTCAACTTCAATGAATTTAATCAAATTATCGATGGATACCAAGATGAATTCGTGCCCGTTAGATTCCCTAGGAATGTGGCATCCTTAAATTAGGTATCAATCTATTTAAGATGAGCGTTTAAGGGTAGGAGTTTCTCGTATTTGACTTTCCATTTCTATGAGCCTTATCTTATGATGATGGGGTAATCTCCATAGATATGGAGATACTGGATTCCCTTTTCGAGAGAGACATGAAGCCTACAATTCATGGATCATATTCTTACATTTTAGTGTAAGGAAAGTCTAGTTTGGTGGTGGTGGGAGTATAAAAATCATCAGGAACGATTATGAGTATCCTAATGCCATATCCTTTTTTTATTAATATCTCAGTTAAATAACATTTGACATTGGAGATCTTCACGAGTAGTACAAATAACTACTTCATTTAGAAGTACAAACGTTGGTTTCTTATGTGGGATGATAAGATAGGTATTCATATATGGTCCTTCCTTTAATGGATTTTAATGTGATATAGGTTATGTCGAACTTGGCTAATAACAAACCCACAAGCCTATACAACTTGACAATTCAAGTTTCTCTAGAAAGTACTTCATAGAATCCATCCAAGGCACTACCTTGATGGGGAATGTAAGCTTTTGGTGTCAGAGTTTATATGGACACAAACTAAAGCACCACACACCTTCTCTAATGTTGTGTAATTCTCTTCATACCCCACCAACCTTCGATTGACTTATATATGGATCTTTATTTGTATAAATCTTTGATGTATTAGGCTAGCATAGCCCCAATTGTAATATTGGTAAAAGTTATGAGAAAAAGTAGGGGTAGACCAAGATGCAGTGGCATAAATATAGATGGTTAGGTAAGGTATTGCTTGGTTTTCTCAAAGGTTTCTTGACACACCTCATTCCAAACTTTGTTTGAATCAATTTGAAGATGGGTTCGCAAATGGAAGTGTGTTGGTTAATGAATTTGCTGATGTATTGGAGTTTTTCCATGAAATAACTTACCTTTTTTTCTCAATCATAGGTGGTGACATTTGAAGGATTGTCTTGATCTTAGAAAAATTAGCTTCGATTCCCTTCTTGCTCAATATAAAAGACTAGGAGTATTCCTATTGTGACACTGAAAATTCACTTTTGCATATTGAATTTTTTTTGGTATTATCGAAATCCTTTAAAGAACTTCCTCAAGGAAGGGATATGACCTTCCCATGTTTAAGATTTGATGATCATGTCATAAACATAGACCTCGACTTCCTTACGCATGTGGTTATGAAGGATAGTTGTGTCTTCTCATTGATATGTAGCCCCGAAATTCTTGAGATTGAATGGCATAATGGTGTAGCAGAATGTTCCTCATGCATTCGTTAAGTTACTCTTGTCTTCGTGATCAGGAAGCATCTTCATCTGATTATAATGCACGGATCCATCGAAAAATGACTTGAGTTCATGATTTGTAGTATTTTCGATGATAATATCACTATTGGGTAGTACTACACCAAATCTGTCGAATTATCACGGTCATTGACCTTGACAAGTTGGACTTGTCAAGGTCAATGACCAAGACAATTCTGGGTAAGACAACTATTTTTGTCACGGTCATGTCATGGTCAAAGACCGTGATAAGTTTTGTCACGGTTTAGGGCCGTGATAAACCCGTGATAATGTTAAAAAAATTGTCACGATCAATGACTGTGACAATTCTGGGCAGAATTGAAAAAACACTGGTGGGCAGTATGGCCACTGCCACTGCCCAGCATTATATATGTACCTGTTATAGCAACGTTGTACATGTTCAAACATTTTATATCCACATAAAATCGAGATAGTGCAAATATACATTCAAAATAGAAACAATATGCAAATAGGACAACTTCGCGTCATGCTATATTTTTATCATTTCAATGTTCTTATTAATTTACTTGTTTTACTAATCATGTGCTTTGAACACTTTGGAATATTTAATTGTTCAACACCACCCTTCATCTTTATTATAGTCTTCTCCAAAACTTTGGCATTCTCCATAAAGTACCTCAACTGTTCAACTCCATTGTTCGACCCCAATCTCGTAATTTCGATTGTCTTTAGGTGTGATCTCAAATAATCAGGTACATACCATTCCAACCACGATGTCCCGATTTGTTCATAACAAAATGAAAAACCCTAATATAATAAGAAACAACATCACCATCAATTATCTCAAATCTACAAACTACTTAGCTGGAAGTGATGTTATGAACCCTTGACGTACCTCAAAGATAAGAACCTCTAAAAGAGGATAACTTTTGAGAAAATCCAGCACCAATTTCCAATTCCAGTTCCACTATAAGAATCAGCCATTGCAAGATCCTGTACAAGAGTGTAGTGCCACCCAACAAGCAAACATTCATAATAATAGTATAGTGCCACCCAACAATCAAATATTCATAAAAATTGAAATCAAAATTGAAATTGAAATTGAAATATTCATATAAATATAAATATAAATACATTACATGTAGTGCCACCCAAACAGCTAACTTGAGCTCATATGGCACCTCCTTCCAACTAATGTACCCCGGGCAATCGTGTCAAATATAATTCCCTTCATATTTTAACACTAAGAAATGCCATAATCCTATGGAGTTATGCTCTGCAAATTCCTTCCCACCGTTATGTAGCCAAACATCACCAATTGAAGTTGTCAATTCCACTTTCCATATTTTTCCATGTTTTGCTAGAGGTTCCAAGTGGTGGGGTATGGAAAGTGTAATTGACAACTTTAACTGGTGATGTTTGGCTACACAACGGTTGGAAGGAATTTACAGAGCATCACTCCATAGGATTATGGCATTTCTTAGTATTCGGATATAAAGGATAAACGAATAGATTCAGTATCCTCTCCACAAATAGGACACCCCAAATAACATTGTACTAATCACCTATTAAAGGTAAGACGCGTATATTCATGGATTACTATAAACAAGACTTAAATTTCAAATTCAAATTCAAATTCAATTTATAATAGAAAATTCCTCCAAAAGTAACAACTTTAAGCCACTAAGAATATTATACCGAAATTACGCAATCCCAAACTGTCCAAACACATTGGAATATTTCGGTACAAATTGGAATATTTATTACAAATTGAAAAATTGTTTAAAATTCGAGTTATCATAAAAAAAAATGGATTGATATTCGGTAGGAGCGGCCAAGTCATCCACACTACTATTTAGACATTTTGGCGTGTGTTGGACAATTGACCACGACTCGTTATTGATATACTCCGAGTAAAACACTTGGTTAACCTTTTGAAATGCACAAACAAATGGCTCATTGCTCACGTGGTCGTTGCTCTTCAACTTGGACAAGTCAACCATGATCAAATTGGTGACATGATCAACTTTACAAGCATTTTTATCCTCAACTCTTACCCAGTCACAGTAAAATACAACCTCTTCGAAGCTTATATAATCAAATTCCAATATATTTCGGATTACACCATTGTAAGTCATTTCAGCCTCAACGAGGTTTTTATCTTTTGCACTTGTTCGAAAGAAAGTAAGAGCCTTGTATGAAATGCACGAGTTCTGTACATTTTTACTTTTCTCGTACACTTTAGTGCCAAAAATGTAACCTTTCAATCAATACTTTTGTACTCTTGTGCCACGAACAAGGGTCCAGTGGCTAGACGAGAAAGCCTTGATGTCGCATCACCCGTCTTTAAGAGATAAGAATATAGATAAATTAATTATATTAGATGTAAAATTTAAGTGTAATGTAACGTTATATAACAACCATTTTCATTATAATTACCTCTTGTGTCAATCACAGTCTAAATTCTCTATCTGATTGTACCATTATTTTTCGTCTTTTATTGTTCTCACAAGCTTCATATTTTCTGCATATTATAAAATTAATCATGTATAAAATAATCTAAAATAATGTTAAATATTATAATAATCGAAACTTACTTTTTCCATTCTTCGACATCTTCATGTGTGTCAAATAGATAACGAGCTACTTGTTCATGTTGCAAACTCGTTAATTTCCCTCGTTTTCTCATCACATGACCACCATCATCGACGAACTCATCAGTGTCATCAACGCTAGTCAAGTCAGGCATATATTCTCGAGTACATATTGATGACTCCACGGTTATGTATTCCTCTGTAAATTATTCTGCAATGTATCGCTTATTCTTGACGTAATCTTTAAGAACTTTCATCAATCTTTCAAACGGATACATCCACCGATATCTAACTGGACCACAAAAAAGTGCCTCTTCACTTAGGTGTACCAACAAGTGAACACTTAGGTCAAAGAATGCTAGGGGAAAGTACTTCTCCAACACACAAATCGCTTCGGTCACCGCCAATTTCGCGGCCACTATGTGTTCTCGATTGACTACCTTCTCACACAAGAGTGAGAAGGTAATACTAATTTGCATAATAGCCCTCCGCAAATCCTTGTGCTTGGAGAAACAGTGCTTAAAAAATAGAGGAACCAATTGCATGATCACATGCCAATCGTGGGACTTACACTTATGTAAATCATGAGTAGCATAATTCACAATCCTTTGCAAGTTGGACGAAAAAGTAGATGGGCCCTTCAAATTATATATTGTGTCTAAAATCACCTTCATTTCCCCTCTCGTCAAAGTAAACGCACCAGGGGGAATTATTGTCCTTCCCCTACTATCTTCTTTCAACCATAGTGTGGCTTAAGTTTCAATGATTTATGGTCTTTTCATGCATTTTTTCCATCCTTCGAATGACTCCCCCAAGTCAAGTGCCCACAATATGTTCAACGAAGTTCTTCTCTGCATGCATCACATCTAATACATGGCGCACCAGGTTATTCATCCAATAAGGCAAGTCAAATAAAATTGACCTCCTAGACCATGCCTTTCTTGTCTCAGTTTCATTCCTAGTTGGGGTCTTTGTATGCTTGACATTCTTAAATTTGGGATTCTTACCTGGCATATTAGGTTCACATTCAGAAGATTTACTTTCAATTTCTGAACCCGATAGTTGTCTCGACGGTAGCCTATGTTCAACCCTGCCCAATAAAAAATTGGAACCTTTCTCAAATCTGAAACTATGAGCCGGGGGTAAAAACCTCCTGTGGCAATGGTATATATTTTTTGAGCTAAAGGAGAGACGAAGAGATTCAGTCTCCTCTCCACAAATTGGATACCCCAAATAACTATGTACTACACAACTGGATAATGTCCCATAAGTTGGAAAATCATGAATTGCCCACATCAATATAGCTTTCAGCATAAACTCTTCTTTTATAAAAGAGTCAAATGATTGCAGACCCTCTTCCCACAACTCATTTAATTCTTCTACCAAAGGAGCCAGGTAGACGTCGATGTCATCACTTGGTGCCTTTGGCCCAGGTATCAACAAAGCCATCATAAAAAATTTAGGTCTCATACATTGTGAAGGAGGGAGGTTGAGTGGGGCTAGGATCACTGGCCATACACTCTGATTGGTGTTCAGATTTCCAAATGGATTGAAACCATCTTTTGATATAGCCAAATGAATGTTGTGTTTTTCTCGAGCAAAATCGGGATACTCATAATTCATCCTCCTCCAGGTAGTAGAATCAATAAGATGACGTATGATATTACCCCCTACTTCTTCCCTAACATGCTAAGTCATTGCCTCCGTTATCCATGGTACTGTGAAAAATCTCTTTAATCTAGGCCCAACTGGAAAATATTTCAATACTTTTTTAGGCACTTTTGAGCTTGTGTCTTCCTTACTAGTAGATTGGACATATCTAGGTTCATCGCATACCGGACAAAGATCGAGATTTTCATACTCCTTTCGGTATAGTAACCAGTCATACACACAATCATGAATCGATTTGTACTTCATTCCCAAACCTTTCAAAATGTTCTTCATAACATGATAGTTATTTGGAAGTGTATTCTCTTTGGGTAATAAGCCCTTCACCCATTTCGAAATTCTTGTTACGCTATTGCCAGACAAACCGTATTGCGTCTTCAAACTGTGCAAACCAACCATGGAATGTAAATTTGTTCGATCGTTCTCACAACCAGAGTATAACGGTTGGGTCGCCTTAAATTTTAAACTTTGGTAGTCATTATCAAGTTTTATCGTGATATCTTCACGAGCACTTGAACCTTGTACATCATCAATAACCTCATTCTCTTCTGCTTCATAAACTCCACACGCATCATCAACTAAATCCTCTAACATATTATGATCTATGTCGTCCCCTTCTACATCTATCCTACTTGTTGAATGTTGTTGTGAAGGTTGGTCACGGACAAAATGAAGTTTCAATTCTCCGTGGAAACTCCAAAAACGATAACTATCTTGCTTACCCTATCTTAACAAATTGAGTTCAATTATTTTCCACTCAAACACCTTACCATTCTTACACCTAGAACACAGACATGAAACTCTTCATAATTATGACATCTCTTTGCATATTTCACAAATTCATTAGCACCTCTGCGAAACACATCCCCCATTCTATTTGTCTCACCCATCCACTCTTTGTATTTCGGATGCAGCTACCACAACTATTCACCTATTAAAGGTACGAAGTGTATATTCGTGGATTAGTATAAACAAAACTTAGATTTATGATATGTTTCATTTAATTATGTCTTATTTATATTCAAATTCAATTTATAATAGAAATTTCAATTTTATCCATCTCCTCTAAAGGGTGAGTGGTCCTATCCCATTCAAGACCGCATTTTTCTGTAATATACTTAACAGCTCATGCACATTGTTACGATTTGAAAACAATTCGGTAGAATATCCCCGTAGTTCTCCAAGTTCACGATGTAGATTGGCAAGTGTGAGGGTTATTTCAATTCATCAATTGAAATAACAGTCACACTTGTCAATCTAGTATGTACCCAGAGGGCATTAGGATACGACTGCATAACTTCCTCCAAAAGTAACAACTTTAAGCCACTAAGAATATTATACATAAAGTATGTAGTCCCAAACTGTCCAAACGGAACAATTCTAGAGATCTCATTATAGGTGTAATGACTCTCGAACGGGTCTAAGGCCTATTGAATGCGTACGCATAAGAACTAGAAGGCTAATATCTATGCGCACTATATGTAATTTCAAGTATGTTTCATTTAATTATCATACTATATATATATTGTTCGATATACAAAGTAATTTTCAAAAAAAGTTGAAAAATGCAACCCCCATATGGACAATAATCCAATGGTCATGACACTTTTAAAACTAACCAACCCAACATCGATCCACTATAATCCAACAACAATGTCAACAACAAATGTGTATCCCGTACTCCTTCTAACTCATCTACTCAATTAATTCATTTCATCAATTAAACTAACAATTAAAGTATACAATTATTAATTTACTAATTTACAATGAGGGGCAATCCTACTTTCATATGAAACGGGCACTAATTATTAATTTACTTTCATATAAAACAATAAATGAAACATACCTGCACACACACACACATACACCCCACCGCCCCCTTCCCCCCTCACCCCACCACACACACACACACCTGCACACACACACACACACAGACACCACCACCCCCTTCCCCCACCCAGCCCCCTGTCCCTCCCCTCCCCCCACCACACACGCACACACACACGTGCACACACACACCACCCCACACCACCACCCCATGCCCCCTCCCCCACCACACACCACCACACACATATAGAAATGAAAGAGAAAGAGAGGAAAAAAATACCTTAGAGAGAGAGAGAGAGAGAGAGAGAGCTCGAAATCGCTTAGAGAGAGAAAGAGAGGGAAAGCCAAAAGGGAAGAAAAAAAAGAAAGCATAGGGTTTTTTTACTGAAGAAATTGTCACGGACATGTAATGGCCATTGACCGTGATAAGTTCATAAGATTGTCACGGTCATTGACTGTGACAAGCCTTTGTCTCGGTCTTATCACGGTTAATGACCGTGAGAAAAAATGCATGTTTTTTTGTCATGGTCAATGGCCGTGACAAGGCTAGCCGGCTGAAGGGTGTCAATTTAGCCTTTTTGGTGTAGTGTAGAGGGTAGTCATCTTTTGGATAAGCTTTATTCAAATTTCGATAGTCAATGCACATACGAACCTTTCCTTTCAATTTTGACACTAGGATTATGTTGGCAAGCTAAGTTGGCTATTCAACTATGTGGACAAAACCCATGTTCAATTGTTTCACCACTTCATATTTCACATTAAGAAATCATTCAGTATGAAGCTTCCTTAGTTTGATCTTATCAGGTTTGCACTCAAGATATGTAAGGATCTTGTATTGCACGATTTATGGGTCAATGTGTAACAATCACTCAATATATTTAATAAAACCCTTAAAAATCAAAACAATTACTAGGTAGACCCCTGATTATTATTAAATTAAAAAATGACCCTAAACAACAATTATTCTTGTATTGTACCCTAACCTACCATTTCAAACCAAACTTGAATGCAAAGTAGATCCAATTCCATATATTTGGTATTACCATTAGTAACTAATACCCTAAGTGTAGACACCCCATCCTAGGAACCCACTAAGAACCTCCTCATGTCCCTAACACTCACTCGTTTACCATAAACCCTGGGTCATGCTCCAAGTACCAATCTAGAGGCCATTGAGCTCTCTCGGGCCTCATTTGACTTGGGTCAACTATCTCATCTGAGAGAAATCTCAATAAAATCTAGAAGGAAACTGAACTCCCTTTCCAACGATGTCTCATGCGCCAATCGAGCTTACAGTCCAGAGGAATGGTTCATTTTAGCTCGAAAACTAATTTGGAGGCCATCGGGTGCTCTCCAGCCCCGCTTGACTCCGATAAACTCTCCAGTGTGAGCGAAGCTAAATGAATCTTTGAAAACCCCTAAATATCATTTCTAATGGTTCGTTACTTATGCGAACCATCCTTACAGTTCAAACGACCAACTCGTTTTACTGTAAAGGATTGACGGGGGCTTTTAGGACCGATTTGACCTTAATCAACCCCTGAACCTATTGACGCTAAATGAAATTCCAAATAGAACATAAATACCTTTACAATGGGCTGCCTCGTTGTGAAATGACCTTACGATTACGAAGAATGATCCATTTTCCTCTGAAAACCTCATGTCTAGATACCATAAGGTGTATCCAAACCCTGTTTGCCTTTGTGAACGCCTATACTTGACAGTGGATTAATGGATTCTTAAATGGATTTGAATACCCTTTCCAATGGTCACCCCCGCACACGATTCGGAGTTACGTTTACGTTTTATGCCCATTTTTCTAAAAAACATATTCCTAACTACCCATAGGCACCCCAGGGACCCTACCTATCAGTAGTGTGCCTCAGGTGCTATGCTGATATACAGGCCTAGGACCATGTCGATCAACACCAACCTTGTCCCCAAAAATATTGGCCATGATCCTCCTTTGAAAATCACCCCTAAACACCCCAGTCAACAAGTCAGGGAACATTCTTTCGAATTCAGAGTTGTTCACTTTCCTAAAAAGACCTATTTTACCAGATTCCCTTCCATTACTTTACTATTTAACTTAGTAATCCCCCCCCCCCCCGGCCCAATATTTCCATACCAATTTCATACCATTACAAGATCAGCATCTCTAAATTTCAAGGTCAACATCAATCACTCATAAGAAGGTCCAATTATCCATCTCTTTCTATAATCCCTCCATTTTAGCTTTAATAATCTTATTTTTATTTTAGTACTTTTTACGTCACATCCATTAATCTCAAATTTTATTAGTACTATTCGCGTACAATCTATTTTCATAAAAAAAACAAAAAGATGAAAAAGACTGTTTATCCATAAATTCCAAAAGATGGATTTCCATTTCACACACTGGATCTTAAAAGCACATTTTTTCTACAAACACACAAGAGAAATTCACTATTTGGATTTATGGATTAAACCCTACCCTATTCTATCTTCGAACCAAATGGAATTTGATGCCCCTTAGGCTACGTGGACTTCTTGGGCCAATCCCGAGATTCGAGTCCTCCTTAATGCTTATTTATATGTTTCTTTGATATCTCATATATATATATATATATATATATATATTATTAATCAATGTCATATTCTTACATGTTTGTGTTTCGTTCGATACACACATTCGTTCTTATATAGATACTTGTGATTTGGCAAACACTCAAATTATATTTTGAATTATTATTTTCGAGAACATTCCTAAGGATGAATTCACTCCCTTCATTTCCATGGCGCGAGTTGAATAATTCGAGTATCAATCTAATTATACACATGTGCACACACATCACGGAGTTTAAAAGGAGAAGATTAACATTTGCCCATGAGAGACAAAAAGGGAGGGATGGGTGCTTAAGACATTCCGATTCCGTAACATAGTCCTCAGACCTTCGGACTACTTGTACTTGATGTCGTTCTCTCGAGGCCGAGACTTAATTTTTCCTATTTTAAGGAAAATAGGTTTTTGAATCTATCTCTTTACGTTATCCCCCACAATAACGACGACCGAGCGATCCGAGAATAGGTGGACTCTATACACGTGCCAGAGGGAATTCAAGACCCCGAGATGGCCATAGTGGTGACTCATCCATGAATTTGTTATTTTAAGAGGAATAAACTCTATTTCCACATGGGTGCTATTCTCTTCTACATGTGTCCATATGCTCCCACCTGTATGTTCCGTTTCCTCCTCTACTTACTCTTTGTATATCTACCTCATGCTTATATCTACCATGAACCCTTCTCATGTATATATTACTTTTCATTCACTTATACACTTCACACACTTATATATATTTTCCATATTCACTTCACACGCTTACACTTAATTTCACTCTCATGTTCCACACACCATTTAGATTATTCATGCTTAGCTTCACTAGCGCACACACACACTTTTCTTACTTATATATATCTCCATGGTAACTTACACATATCACACACCACTTGTAGTTGATCAATGTATAGACTCACTAGAACAAACCTTAACTTGTATATATTCACATGTCAGTCAATCACATGTATATATCCCCATGCTTTCCTCTCATTATGCTTAAAATAGTTTACATGTTCCATGCTAGATTAAGTTTTCCTGATACTTTCACATTTACTCTCATTAGTGTAGTACTCTATTTACTTAGCATACAAATAAAAAATCTCTCTCCATAATATACTAATTAAGATTCATTTATTATTGCAAACTACATCACCAGAGCTTGGCAATATTGACCAAAATTTTGCTTTGTATTAGGGGGTCACTTTGTGATGGGTTCCGGATTCACTGGGCGTGGTTAACCTAAGTGATATGACTCTAAACTTCCATTAGCCTCGTACCTTCGAAGTATAACAAACGGTTACCCCCATATCATACCGCTTGACTGAACTCACAAGGTATATGGTAGGGAACTTGTTCACTTACTTCTAGTATATCGAATTTGCTCTCACATGTACCGTCCCCACGAGGTAATTCATACTGATGAATGATTGTCCTTATAGGCAAGAAGTATATTATGGAAGTCATGCCAAAAGGAGGGAACCCTTTAACTAACCTAATATGTGCATAAACCTCATATAGGCGTCAACCATAGGGCACTCATAATTAGATTGCTGGTTACCATGCAAAATTCTATGGAATATTCGAGTCGGCATACCATTCGAATTTTCGTGTTATTTCTTCTTTTTTAAAATAGGGCATTGTCCATGAGCTTGAAAACAAGCCAAACCGTGTCTTGAACTTTTAAACCCTATTTTTCCAGGCTCGGGTCCTATATAACATTTTTTCTACATTTAGACAAACCTAATACAAGAGAGAACATAATAATTATAATAATCATGCTGAAATTCCTCCCCCTTTTCCCTCCTTTTTCCAAAAATAGCAAAAATATTTGTCACCTCCTTCCAAAATACGCAAAACATTTTTTTCTTCTCCTTCCAAAATACCAAAAAATTATCCCTCTTTCCTTCAAAAATAAATTTCAATCATTTTCACTCTCAGGTTGATCACATACCCAACTTTGGCCTGGATCCTTATTGGCTCCAGTATTCCTTCAAGTCCCCGAAGCTCGATCGCTTATTCAGCTACTTTAATAAAATTTGGGATCTAGCTCCACGAGCAGTACATGGAGAACACCAGCCAAGCACCGAATGTTAAGCCTTATCTGATGGACGTCTTAGCCCAACTCAGTGCTAAGATTTACTACTATCAAAGAAAGGTCCAAGAAATGCAGTGACACTGAGCCCAGATTCTAAAAGGACATGAGGTCCTCTTTCTTCTTTCTATGATTCCAACTACCCCTGATCATGTTTGGGTCCTAAAGAATATTAGCATGTCATGCGTGCTCGGCCTGTAAATAGTTTTCCACCTATTCAGCTTCTGATTCAAAACCATTCCCAGCCAAGGGATAATCTTTTACTACCCATGGATCCGATAGATGATGAACTGAACAAGGTCAAGGAGGACCTCAAACAGCTGTCAAATAAGTTTGACCTAGTCAAGATATCCATGAACTACATGAAGTACACCAATATGTCTCTTTATCCCAAATCCAAACTACCAGAGAAGTTCAAAATTCCAAACATCGAGATATTCGGGGGTAGCAGACCCCCAATTATACACCTTTAAAGCTATCATTGAGCCATAACCCTTCTTCGCAACTCTGAAGAGATAATGAACCAAATATTTGAGCAGCCTTGAAAGAAAGTGACATACGATGGTTCTTGTCTCTTGAAGAATCCAAAATCCATAGTTAGGAAGTTGTGGCCCGATAATTCATGTCTCCGTACAAGTACAATGAAGAGTTAGAGGTTACACATCAAAAGCTTTAGTTGCTAAAAAAACTCAGGAATTAGTTAGTAGCTTCATTGGAAGGTAGAGAGAGGTAGCTTACATTATGACAAACAGGCCCTCAGAGGAGGAACAAGTGAGCATATTGAGAGAAACTACCTACCCCATATTCAAGCATCCATGGGAGGAAAGTATTACCCGCACTTCTGAGCCCTTCTAGAGACTAATGTGGAAATCGAAGAAACTATCACTAAAGTGGAATCTAAGCTGAAGAAGATGACTGCAGAGTTTACACCGAAGAAGTATGCGAAGCATGCTAGTGCATTTGTCTCAACCATAAACAAAGTACTATAACCTTTAACTCCTTGGGCAACCAAAACCAAACTTGTCAGAAAGAGTACACTGAGCTCCATGCTCCCCCATCCAAAGTTTACCAGGCTCTTCTAACCAGAAATCTCATCAAACCATTGGAACCTCGACCATTACCAAATCCACTTTTTAAAAACTTCAACCCGATGTCCACTGTGACATTCACCAATCCACAAATCATACCACCGACCAATGTTTCCATCTCAAAAATATGATCTAAAGCCTGATCGATCAGGGTATCATTGCCCCTCCACCTAATCCTAATCATAACATCACTCACAGCCCTCTTCTAACACATAAAACTCGGATAGATGAAATCTTCCTATAATATAAACTAGAGTTTGACCTTTCTACCAAACTCATTCCCATCAAAGCCCCATAATCCTCATAGTCTCACTTAAACCTATTAAGGTTTGTCGGTCCTTCCCTTGCACCTTACATGTCGTGATGATTTTGCTTTGTCACTCCTTACGTGGTCTTGCATTTATGTCTGCACATATGTAAGGGTGGAGGCATGGAACTACCTACTATTTTAGACCAACTACAAGGATTTGGGCTAAAATTTCCCACTGAGATGTCCATCGATTGCCAGAAATTCATTGGCCTATTTATAAAATCTCGGAAGTGGGCTCGAGAATCAGACGAATTGGTGGTTCATATTGAAGAATTACTTCTAAATTATGTGGTACATATTATGGCCAATATGTTTTAATCGACATAGAAAATTTGTAGCATCCTTAAGTTGCTCACTACATTGAAATGTCATGGTTGTTGGTGAAGGTACCCCTAGGGTCCTTCGATGGGATCCCAAATAATGTTTCAAGCTTGACCACTATATTTTAGGGTGAGGGTCTCTTCGCCGTAGAAAATTCATATTAGTGAAGGAACCCCCAGGGTTCCTCGACTGTAGAAATCCATATTGGTGAAGAAACCCCCAGGGTCCCTCGACCGCAGAAAATTTATATTAGTGAAGGAACCCCCATGGTCCCTCGATTAAAAAGAATCCATATTAGTGAAGGAACCCCCAGGGTCCCTCAACTATAAAAGAATCATATTGGTGAAGGAAACCCAAGGTCCCTCGACTGTAGAGAATCCATATTGGTAGGGTCATTCAAGCGCAAAAAAATCATATTGGTGAAGGAACCACCCGGGTTCCTCAATTGCAGAAAATTAATATTAGTGAAGGAACCCCTAGGGTCCCTCGATTGTAGAAAATTTATATTGGTGAAGGAAACCCCAGGGTCCCTCAACCGTAGAGAATTCATATTTATGAAGAAACCCCTAGGGTCCCTCGACTGTAGAAAATCCATATTGGTGAAGGAACCCCTAGGGTCCCTCCACTATAAAAAATCTATATTAGTGAAGGAACCCTCAGGGTCCCTTAACCGCAGAAATCCATATAAACGAAGGAACCTCAGGGTTCCTCACCAATAGAAATCGATATTGAGAAGGAACGCCTAGGGTCCTTAAATAATAGAAAAAACTCATATTGGAGAAGAAACCCAGGGTCCCTCAATAGTAGAAAGTCATAACAAAGAAGGAACCCCTAGGGTCCCTTAATAGTAGAAATTTATATTTAGAAGGAACCCCCCGGGTACCTCTACAATCGAAATTCATATTACGAAAAAAACCCCAGGCTCCCTCTATAGGAGAAATTAATTTTGAGAAGGAACCCCTATGGTCCCTCTATAGCAAAAATTCACATTCAGAAGGAACCCCCGGGGTCCCTCTTCCGTAGAAATTTATATTGAAAAGGAACCCCAGGGTCTCTCTACGACATATATTCATACTGAGAAGGAACACCCAGGGTCCCTCTACAATAGAAATTTATATTGAGAAGGAACCCCCAGGGTCGCTCTACAGAAGAAATTTATATTGAGAAGGAATCACTAGGTTCCTTCTATGGTAGAAATTTATATTGAGAAGAAATCCCGATGGTCAATCTATAATAGAAATTTATATTGAGAATGAACCCCCAGGGTCCCTCTATAGCAGAAATTCATATTGAGAAGGAACCTCCAGGGTCCCTCTATAGAAGAAATTCATATCGAGAAGGAACCCCAAGGGTCTGTCTATAGCAGAAATTCACGACTGAAAAGGAACCCCCAGGGTCCCTCAATAGCAAAAAACTCATGTTGGAGAAGGACCCCCCTGGGATCCCTCTACGATAGAAATTCATATTGAAAAGGAACCCCCAGGGTCCCTCAATACCAAAAATCTCATATTACAGAAGGACCCCCCCGGGGTCCCTCGATAGTAAAAAACTCATACGGGAGAAGGAACCTCCAGGTTCCCTCAAACCCCAGAAATAATTTGGCCCTGAAATCCTTAAGGTTAGCTTCCATGTGTTAGGAGAAAATTAGGAGGGGGAAAGGTTTATAGAAGAGAGGATGGATCAGATTGTAGGATGGATGGGTAAACGAAAACCTAACATGAACATCTTCTCATATACATATATCTCTCTTGGCCATCAAAGGTTGTCTCGCTTTTAAGTCATTTCCTCAGGAAAATGGAAGAACCTATTCTGTAAAGGTGTCTGAATGCTAAGAGGTCGAACTCAATAATAGAGATCTCGTACTCATTAGAAATGGTGGTATCAATATCAATTTCTCCCTCTTCGTCATTCCTAGTGACCCCGGGTTGGGTGTTAGTCAGAATACGGCTAGGAAACCTATCAACAAACTCGGCCCCAGTGGTGGCCAATAATGGGATGGAATCTATCACATGAGGAAATACAACGATGGGCTCTATTGTTTCTACTGTGTCAGAGTTGTGTGAAGGCCCAGCACCCCTAGAAGACGAGATAAGGGAAGAAATCTCCTCATCATCAGACCCTGCACTTTGAGTGGGGGAATATTACATGGCCTCTTCATATAAGTCCACACCCTCGACTGTAGAGTTGGACATAAGGTCTGCAGCTCACAACTCAGACATTGGATCACAAGTCTCAGTAGGCTGGGGGTAAATGAAAGATAAGGGGGTGGAAAAATAGGACGAACCAAGAAATCCTTGGCCTTTCGGCTCTCGGCTTGGGCTTCCTCTACCTGTCTGATTTTATCAAAACACTTCTCTCTTAGAGTTGGAAACTCTTCTGCTAGCTTATATAAAGGTCTTAGCATTCGAGAGATGAGACTACACTTTGGTCAAACTAAACTAATGAAAGGCCAACAACTTTTAAAAGTTAATCTAGAGGATCAAACCCTTTGAGTTTGAAAGGTTTCTATATGAACACCAAGAATAATTATGATGAAGCCAACTGGAAATGGTGATCGGATAGTCACCGGGAAACCTAAAAAATGGAAACCAATGCCTAACTCACATTCAAAACCACCAAATGTAGCCTAAGAACCACCATGCAGCTAATTTCTCAATATCAAAGGCCCTAGTAATGGTAGGAATAGTCGCCGAAAAGTATAGAAGGTCACCGGGAAAAAAATAAAGGGACTGGATTGCTAACAATGAAGATAGAAAGGGGAAGGAACAATACCTAAGCAAGATTAAGTTCTTAGATTGGAGTGAGAATGAAAATCAGCAACCTATATAGAATGATTCAGAATTTGTGAAGGCTATGGACTATGGAGTCGTGTGAGTTGCCAGAAAATAAAAAAGGCGGGAGAAAATGGGAAGAAAGAGAAACGAAAAAGGATTTTGTGCATTTAAATATTCGATTAATGATTGCGCATATTTCCCCAAGTATGCCATCATTAAATCTCCAAACCCTAAGCGTGCAGCCACCAAACTTTGCTTGGGGCAGAAGCTAACCAATCACAAAGGTAACATGTGTCCCTATGTCAATCCCTATGAAACTAATTCATCAGAAACGTCCCATTATGATATCAACTACACATACACCTCAACCTCCTATTCACACAGAAGTATAAGGGCTAAGTAGTGATTGATATGACTAAAATATACCCTCATACTATGAGAAGAAACGTCATCTCAACTCTCTTTCAAGTCGTTAGAAGAGTACAACAAGCCAACATCGAGATCGTCCGAATAAGAGTCGACCTCGTATGCATCAGTCTTGGCTATACAGAAAGTCGATGCCAACAAGGGTTACCCATTCTCAACAAGGACTAGTCTCTTACTCTGCTAAAGCCGATATCATGATCGCCTAGTTTTCCAACTTCGGTTGACCTAGGTGTCTGAGGTTGGACTTGTGTTCGTAAGTATGTGATAGCCCTGTCGGAGTCAACAACCTCATACCCAATCAGGCCATGGAGTTAAGCAGTCTGAGCATATGCAAGTACAAAAGTGACATACATATGTGGATAATTCTATTATAACAAGACCTCACCCTCACGTGATGGAATATTATGTCATTGCAAGTTTGTGCATGGTAGACAGGTGTAATCATCCCATTGGATGTCACATTAACTGCATGGTGATTGCATGCTTGGGGGGATACTACACCCCCCAAACCCTATATAAACCATTGTCTTTTTCATCGTGGGGATCAAATATTAAAAACCCTAGCAGAGCTCTGTCTAACTGATTGTAAGAGAGAGAAAAGCTTGAGTGATTGTATCCATGACCATTAGTTCCCTTTTTAAAGTGGATCACACACACATAGTGGATGTAGTCCTGATTGACTGAACCACTTAAATTATTGTCTCATCTTCTCTTTGACTCATCTCATTCTCTTACAACTATATTATTTGTTCCATTTTGCCATTTCCATACCTATTTGAGAGCATCATCACATTCATCTGGTGGTTCTATGTTAAGCACCATCATTGAGGTCTACGTGGATGACATTATCATCAAATCTAAGACTCAAAAAGATCACATTGTCTCCATATGAAATTTCCTCAAGATACTGTGGCAGTACCAAATGCGGATAAATTCATAGAAATGTGTTTTTCGTTTCACTAAGGGGAAGCTCTTTGGGTTTATTGTCACTGAGAAAGAAATTGAAGCGGATCCTGCTAAATTGAAAGTCATACTTTAGATGCCACCACCCTGGATAGAAAAAGAAGTTTGAGGATATAAAGTTAATTGCAATACATCGGTTGGTTCATCAGCCAAAAGAACTTCATCTACAAATTAATTTTTAAACTTCTCCAAAAGTATTCAACTAATGTCTGAAACGAGGCCTACCAAGAAGACTTTAATTGAATCAAGTGATACCTCAGCCGACCTGTGGTGCTCATGCCTCCTTAACTAGGTCCCCCCTCTTCTTATACTTAACTATCACTTATGCTGCACCATGGTCTTTATTGGCCCAATAATTTGAAGAATCCCATAAAAATGAGCTATCTACTATGCTAGTAAAAAATTATCCGAGTATGAAGTCAATTACACTGCTTTGGAAATAATGTGTCACCTTGGTCTGGGTCATACATAAATTACAGCACTACATGTTTGCCTTTCCCATTAGATTAGTATCCCTAATGGATCCCATCAAATACTTTCTAGAGAAACCCGCTCTATCAAGCAGAATGGCCCGATGGTTTATACGTCTCGCTGAGTTCGACATCATATACGTCATACAAAAAGCTATGAAGGGAAGGTCAATATTAAACTCCATTACTAATTATCCCATAAAAGGAAACAATGTCTCGGTATTTGAATTCCCAAATGAATACATTATCTGCACCTCTCAGGAGGATATCAGATGGTTGATGTTCTTCGCTGAAGCTGCCAAAAAAATGGGTACGATATTAGGATACTCCTGATTTCCCTCGATGACTGTCACACTCATATTGCCATCAAGATGGACTTCCCTTGCACTATAGTCCTCAATATTTCCTTCAAGAAAGTTATCAAGCACCTATACATTTATGGGGACCCTTCCCTTATTGTCTAATAAATCCTTAGAAAATAGAAAGTAAAAGATGAGAAGCTCCTACCCTTCCATGCCCACCTAGAAGAGCTTGACTCCTAGCTCAAAGATGTTGCATTACCTTACCTTCCTCTATCAAAAACAATCTAGCTAATGACGTTGCAGCCCTAGACTCTATGGTTGACATGCTCGAGGGAATAACTAAAGCCCTTTTCTTGGTTCAGAAATAGGCTATGCCCACCCACTATTACCACATTGAGGTCGTTACTGAAGAAAACCATAAAATGGTCGGATTATGGTACTATGATATTTATCACCTCCTCGAAAATTGAAGGTATCCCAGGGATGTAGATAAGAAAGACTGTGCTACCCTTTATAAATTGGCTACTCAATATATCATCCGCGATAAAGTTCTTTTCAAGAGCAACTTCGATGGAACCCATTTGCATTACATATGAAGGTCTAATATTGAAGGAATGATGTTGAAGATCCATAGAGGGGTATGAGAGTCTGATATGAATGGTTACGTTCTTGTTAAGAAGATCACTCGTTAAGTGTACTATTGTTGCCCTTTGCACACAATCAATGGTTATAAACATTAAAGAAATATTTAATGAGTAAAGTAATACCACAACAGAAAGGATTTATGTGGTTAGGCAATTGCCTACATCCACGGAGGGTTTCAGAGTCTTTATTAATTCATTAAGAGTTTCAAAATAAATAATAATATTCCCCTTTGTCCGGGGGTTGGGGTTTCATTTACAATGATAAGTGTGCTTGAGCCATGTTCAAAATCTTCCAGTTGATGATTTTCCATTTATTGATCCATTTTTATCTCCTCAAAAATTACAAATAACAAGAATAAACCTTTGTGGTTATCCACATGACACCAATAATGAAATGAAAAACATGTTTTATTATAAGGATGCACGTGACACCAAGGTTCAAGGATGCACTACCTATGTTTGAAGATCACTCAAGTGCCAACAATTTAAACATATTGAATACTTACCTCCTTAGTAATTATATAACATCACCTCTCCCTAGCCCTTATACACTTGGGGCATTGAGATTCTAGTTAAGGTCACTCCTAAAGCTTTAAATGGCCACGAGTTCAGCCTAATCTCCATTGATTACTGTATGTAGTGCTAAATTATAAGAAAGTGGAAAAGGTCATGAGAAAAAACATCATATATCGATATGGGGTTCCCTATGAGTATCCGATAATAGGCTCCACTTCAAAGATGAGGTCACAGAACTGGTTGACGAGTATTGTATTTAGAGACCCAAGTCGTCTCCTTACCGACCCCAAACCAATGGTGATGCCAAATCTACTAATAAAGGCCTCAAGACCATTATCACCAAATTGAGTGAAATTTTTAGAGATTGGGCCAAGCGGATCCCATACACCCTTTGGGGCTAATGCATCTCTATTAAAACACCTATCGAGGATAGCCCTTATTCTATAGTATATGTCATGGAAGTTGTTCTCCTCATTGAGCTACAAATACCTTCCATATGTGTCATATTGGAGAGAAAAATTAATTAAGAAGATTGGCATCAGATTCTCTATGATGAAATCTAGCTCTTAGACGAAAAGAGACTTAAATCTCTATACCACATAAAAGCGGTACCATCACTGGATAGTGCGATCATTCAATAGGAAAGTCAAGGACCGTGGTGTCCAAGAATGCATTTGTCTCTCAAAGAAATTATAGATTCTATCTGGGATCCGAGAGGGAAGTTCAAACCGAATTGGAGTGGCCCCTACAAAGTGAAGAAAATATTTTCAGGCGGTGCTACTATGCTCAGAGACCTTGATGGAGAAGAGATGACACATCTAGTCAATCTTACGAAATTGTACCCTTAATTCGAATTTTTGATCAGCTGAGATTCTTAGCATCCCCTTCTATTCTAAAAAAATCTTCATTTTCCTTACCCATAACTACATGGGACCTGATCCTTTTAAAACTATTCTTTTCCAAATGAAGATAAAAAGTTATCATACCCCTCAGAGGTACATAAGCAACCCATACAACACACATGGATATGGTCCTTTATTTTTCACAAAATGTTATTCTTGTCTAACCCCCGAGAATGGCGATCCATCTTATCATTTGCATGAACAAAAGATTATATATGCCTTAGTAATTGGTATAGATAATTCAAATGCAAAGGTCATCAAAAGAGACAACAAAATATATCAAACTCATTTTCATTTCAAGTCAAGGAATACATCTGTTACACAAAATATTAGTCGAGGGAGTAAAACAAACTACCACCTTCCAATGATGCGATCAACCTATATTTTCCTATAACCTACCGAGTCCAACTAAGCATATTCATAGAAAAACCATAAAACATGCTAGATACCAAAACAAATTACCCATAACATGAAGTTTCCCTGGCTTCACTAATGCCTCCCTAAACTATCAGATGACCCTCCATCATTATCATTACCTTCCCCTAGACGTTCCCAAGTCTCCCACTCATAATTAACACTCTGTATACATTCCCTGCAGCGATATGCCTTGACAAGTTGGAAGAAACCCTAACACCCTTATCCATGGTGTCGAAAGACAAGAGCCACCTTTGACCAGTCTCTGCTTCCAAGAACTTCCCAACTACCTGCTTCCAAAACCACTTAAGATAGTTCCAAGACATATACCAAGCCCCTCTTACAGATTGTGACCGACGGGTAGATGGTAGGAGTTGCCATAAGGGTCCTAGTATCATCCACAACGATTGAGTCAAGTCCCCCACCGAGAAGAGGTTCATTATGTGAGGAGGCATTATCTGTTCCCACCCATCTTGGTGCAGGTACCGCCGAGGAACATAAAAGGATGTCTTATAAAGATCGACCAACCGTACATATTGGTACTCTCCTAGCTTCAAAATAGTCTTTAAGTCTCCCCACCTTGACACCGACCAACGAAGACACCGGGTCCCCTGCTCTATGATCCAGTTTACCTAGTTCACTGTTGAAGGGCCAAAACTGAAGAGTGGTTGGATGAAGAAATTAGGCATACTTCATAGGGGATACTCAGGATAGGTTACCAAATGAAACCTCTCTGTAAGCCACATAAACAATATCACTGGGCTCCCCATTTGAAAATCGAAACGAACCTATTTCCATACATCAAGACTATTCAAGGTCTCCCCTAGAGCTATCGCTGCAGGACTACAGCGGTAAGACATATATGCCACTATCATGGACACCTTAGGATCATATGTTAAGTCACTCTTCACCAGTAATAGCCTCGCAATCAGTCCCAAAGCAATAACTCCAGCAAAACCATTATCAACAAAGTCCCTCTAACGCACCGAATGCATAACTCCCAAAAGAGAAATAGTCCCTCCATGGGCCAACGAGTAGGCCGTCGAAGGGGAAATATGGACCAATTTTGACAGAGATACATGAGGAGAAAGGGGAAAGATCGGGCAAAAGTCACCACAACACTAGGACTTACTCTAACACCTCGTAAATTTAAAAGATCTTATTTAAATTAATTAGGAATTTTGGGTAAAATACAATTTTGGAATTTATTAATTTTAGTAATTTAAAATGTTGAGTTTTGATATTGAAAAGAAGGATTGTTATCGAAATTAAAATCGGAGTTAAAATGGGAAGTTAATTTGAAAAAAAAATGATTGTCACGGTTCTGGGTCATGACTAACGAGCAATTTTTTTTAGTTTAAATAGAATTCTATTAGCATTAGAACTCCAATTCATTATAAATTAAAACCAATCAATTGCTTGGTTCTTCAAAACGTTTTTTTACAGCTCTTCCTCGAGAAGACTTCTCCAAAATAATTCCCTTTCATTTACAAACCATTGCCCCAATTTTCTTCAAGGTTTCAACATAAGATTTGTCCAGATTAACTAGATCTTCTCAAGACGCATCAAGAACGGATATTGGTCAACTTTTTTAGAAGAACACATCTTTGAAATCAGATTTCTCAATCATTTTTTATTCAAGCATGGATACTCTATTCTCTTCCTTTAGTATTATGTGTTTTAAGTGTCGCCTAAACCCTTAATGACGTATTATTCTTAAAATAATTTAGCAACTTAATTATAAAAACTGAAAACTGAATTTGGTACTATTTTGATGAAAAATGTTAATATGGAATAAGACTTGAAACCCTTGGGTGTGTAGGAGAGAGTAGTGGGTGTTGATTATTATGGGTGCAGTCTCGTATGTAGAATTTAAGAGGTATTTTAATTGAAATCGGGGCGTGTACACATGCATCAAAATTTTGTAGTTGATAAAAGTGGACAATTTTGGCATGTTTCATAACTTTGCATGTCAATTAATCTATAATGATTAAATGGGAATAACTGTATTAAGGAAGACGATGATATTATTAGTTAAATTAAATTAACTTGTGCCATCACGAATAAATTTGTGATATTGTTTATACGTGTTATTAGATTATGTGATTTATTGTTGTTGATATTTATCATCGCTTGGACGACGAAATTTTGGTAGTATGCTCTCACCTATATTTTAGGATACTTGCTAGGTATGAGACTAATGGGTAGGCCTTAGTTGCGATTTACGCTTGCTGGGTATGGGACAAGTGAGTTTAGATTTTTACGGATGGGTGACTCCGGGGTGGGGCTGAATTTTATATTGTGTCGTTGATTTGCTGGCCTAGGTATAAGACTAGGAGGAGTTATCATTATCAAATCATCTTATATTTAAGGTAGGATGTATTTTATATGTTGGGGACCCTTAGGTATGGGACAAAAGGTGTTTTGAGGATCTTACATCGATAATTAGGATGGGGTTAATTTGCAAAATGAATAATGAATTGAGAAGAATGATAAATTGGGTTAATTTAATTTAATTATTAATATGGGATTGATGGATATTTAAAAATATATTGGTGTGGATTTTTGAATAATAATTACTGTGGGTAGATAGTAATTATGATTGCGTATAATCATAGCTCCTCTAATCTAAAATAATCTATTGTAATATTTATCATGTATAATACAACTGTTTGGGTTCGAGGACCCTATTTGAGGAGATTAGTGTGTATTCATGCTCAGGCCTCTAACCCTGTGCATTGACTAACCTTTTTTAGGTGTTAGTGCTGGAGTAGCTGCAGAGGAGTGATTGGAGATTAGATTTGGAAGTACAGCTGGATGTTCCATTTTAGTTATTGTATTGTCAGTATAGGATTACTTTTATTCAGTCGTTTTACAAATGAGACTTCATTACGGATTTTATTGGTCCATTCGGTTCCAAAGTTGTTTGTGGTTTTAGTTGGTTACATTATTGGATTATTTCATTTGAAGTTCAAAATATATATTGGAGTTGGACTATTTTATTGGAGTTAGAATGGTGCTTGATTAATCATATTAAGAATTTATTCAATTATTGTCTTGTGGAAATGGAAATTTAAATGTCTCATATTTGTCACATGCTAAGAATAATATTTAATTTAGTGATGTTCGGCTTAGTTTTGGAAGCGGTCGATGCCATAGTTAAGCGGGGTGTTACAATGACCTCCAACATCACCGAAATTTCTTTATAGGTAGGACATGACTCATTCAAGCTAAACTAAAAAATTTGATCCTCAACGTACGAGAATTGTACTATTGCCTCCAGTAAATTCCAGCCTATGACCCATTTGCACCATAGAGAAAGTCGACGCAAGTTGAAAGTGTCATAGTCAATATTGTAAAATCACATGACCTCCAAAACTTCTACGTAAGATGATAATTATTCATTCAATGGAAGAGCCATTTTAAAAAATAGGAGGAAGACACAAGGTAAGAAACAAGATTGGTGGTGAAAATGAAACATGCCCTCTCTCCTTTTTTACCCAAAAACCTTTGCAAAAAAACAAACCACCCAAAATTCCATTTAACTCTCAGCCCTACAGAGCACCACAGGTGTGCAGGAATGTTAATTCAAACAGCACCATAGGTGTGCATGAATGTGCACTAAAAGCCTAGGGGTTATTTTACTTGACCCTCATGCCGATAGATAGGTCAAGGGGTATCCCGATTGATATCCCCCTATCTTAGAAAAATTCCATTTTCCTCTTTTACCCTAAAATCAATTTTCCAAAATCCGTACTTTAAAAAGTTACCCCTGGGTCATTCCTTTTACTGCTCTCTTTTTAATAAAAAATTCCTCAAGATCATTTTCATTATCATCTCCGTCTTCGCACAATAAAACAATCTCAGTAGAAAATTAAAAGTGCATGTAGATTAAGCTACTAAATTAAGAAAAATAATAAAAAAATTGCATTTATATATATATATATATATATATATATATATATATATATATATATATATATATATATATTCTTTCTCCTGAGGCATTACATCTTTGCATATATAAGAAAATGAAATAAAAAGAAAAAAAATACGTTACAGACTTCACCCGAACCCTCAAAGGTCGACCCTCCTCTCCCAGAACCGAAACTATCTTTAGTAGTAGGCAGCGGTACCATGAAGGCAGTGGATGAATTCTTCATATAGGCATACATGGAGGCTATTCAGTCCTTGATTGTCCTGCAGCGAGTTGGTCGACGACCGTACATACTCCAAGCAAAAAACAACAAAAGATGATCCAATCAGTAAATAGCAAGGAAGACTTAAACAATAAATGAAAAAAAAAAGAGATAATTATACCTCGGTCCTAAAAGCCTCATCAATAAACCCCGTCAATCTAGAAACAAATGCATGAGGACGGTGTCTCACGCTCGATGAATCCTCGCTACTCAATCGAAAATTATAAGAAGGGGAGTGACCTCAATCAATGGAGCCTCCTTCGTCGCTGCCTCCATGCCACCTTCTATGCTATGGTTAGATATCTTCAAGACACTGGTACCCCTCCCTCAACCAGTTCGGAGTGGAGAAATATTATCCATATCGTAGATACAGGAGGGCATTAACCAACTGGTCACGAATTCTAGATAATAGTAACTTGCTACCGTATCTGTGTAGTACGTGTAAGGCTCGCCTATCATTGTTGTCACCCTAGAATTATAAAACATATCCCTCACTCTCCTCATATACATAGAGGAATCGACAATGGGATTGCCAACTCCTCCTCCATTATTTACCTCGCTACCCTCTCTCTCATGTGTTATACTTATTCGAACTCATGTGCCATCAGTCATCGCATTTATGCATGCATGCCAGTAGCCCTGTGTCTCGCCAAGACACCTTACAGGGCTAGAAGGTCATCTACATCCCCAGTAAATAATTAATATTCATTCAAGAAATAAAGAATCCCAAAAGAACTCAGAAAGGACAAAATTGAACTTGATCGCTCTAAAGACATTCAAGACTCTACACGTCCTCTAAGGACAATGACTGGTTCGATCGACTATTGTACTTCCTCCACCAGAACATTGGACAGAATTCCACTAAATCATCACCCTTTAGTTCCAACAACCCCACGTTATGCCCAATCACCTCATACAACCACGTCTATACAAAGACACCAATCAATAAATATAATACAAAAAGACTGCAAGAAAGCAATGCAAAAGGAAATAAACTTAACATTACCTCCAGAAGATACCTAGCCCCTGTAAAGGTTTACTGACAGCACTGACTGAATGCATTTAGGAAATCATAAAGGGACGCCAAATTAAAGATTCCCTAGTCATATAGGTACGTCAAAAATAGTCCATGGATACAATAAAATCAAAGATGGATGACGTTGTCGCTCGTCGCTATGAAGAACCCACTAACAAAAAGCAAGCTAAAAAAATGGGTTGTCTACCTCACCTACCGCCCATCAGTCACATCGACCCTTCTCCTAAATAGAGTCTCCCTTAAAGAAGAAATTAAAATTAAATCCCTTGAAACAACTCTACCCATTTCTACCAAAGTCGCTTTCACTCCTTCAGGTGTAACCCTCAAAGTACAATCCACTATAATCTAGAACCCCTTACAATTCAACCCCACTAGCTGCTGCTCATCAATGGGAGTAATGGTCATCTCCCCTAATCCCAAATGGAATATGTGGGTAATGTCCCACTATCTCTACCTAAGAGAACATGACACCGCAATGGAACGCGGTTTCTCATCCAATACCTCTGTCAATGGGTCGAACACAGTATACGATACCATCCACCGTACAACCCCAGGGAGCTTATCTCAAACCTCATTCAACCCAGTCGTCCCTCGAGATCAAAAGCTCGAAGGAGATAGAAACAAAAACAAAACCCTCTATTATCACAAGAAGAAAAAAAAGAAAAGTGAATTGGAAAACCAAAAGCCACCTTACTTACATAGCCACTCGGGTTTTTCACCCTTTCTGATCGATGGTGTGCAGGCTCACACCAAAAAATCCTCTCATCAACAATTGGCTCGAATGATTCATAGGCATTCTCATTATCCAATGCAAAGGGCACCATAGATCGCCACTCTAAGACGGATCAATCATCAACCATTAGCCACTCAAATATTGTAAACATCACCTGAAGTGCCAGCCATTTGGACTCTTGAAGAAATATTTAATACCCCGCATTTTGAAAACCTTTTGTTTTAATCATGGGATTAGGATTAACTAATTTAAATGTGAAAATTTATTTTTAATTAATCCGGATTTAATTAAAATATTAATAGCGTGACGAGAGTTAGTATTTATTGGTGAGAATTATGTTGAATATTACTTAGTGAGTCAAGTAATATATGATTATGTAAATATTAAAGTTTTCGTGAGTGCAAAATATGACCGTTATGGAAATTAAGTCGGGACACGCGTGTCAGTCATATCGGGACTAAATTAATGAAATAAAAACCAAAATATTTATAAGTCACTCATATGGTCATTTTGAGTGTGTCGTTGAGTCCGGAAAGGTCGAGATAGTCAGAAAAATCTACTTGGGGGCTTAGTTTGGGTTCCGGGGTAGTTTTAGGCCGAAAAGGCACCCCGAAAGGATATTTTGGTAAATTATATTTTCAGAGTAAATTAAAGGACGAAAATTAGAGAAATAAAAATTTGTCCTACGTGGGTTAAATTAGGATATCTTCCATGAGAAAGAGTTAGACACAAAGAGAGACCAAAATGATAGAGATATAGGAAGAAAAATCTATGGAAGAGCCACTACAAGTGCACCTCTTCCACCACCGAGACCACCATCACGTAGATCGAGGAACGAGGGTCGCAACCATACCAAGAACACCAAAGGATCGTGCCACCTTTCATAAGGCAAGTGTTTAAATTTTGTTCTTTTAGCATTTAATGTTTTCATGATAGTGTAGGTAATGAAACCCCCTTAAATTGCATGTGATTTGATGAAGAATTCATGATTGAAAGAAATATTAGGGTTAAATTAATACCAAGTTGAATGGTTTTTGTAAACTAAAGTTTAACTACGAATTTATGTTGATAATTACTGAGTAAATCTGGGATTTAAACAGGGTTAATTAGAAATCTTAAAAACCCCATATTTTTGAAAGATTTTCTTTTAATTATGGGATTAGGATTAATTAATTTAAATGGGGAAATTTATTACAACCAATCCGGATTTGATTAAATAACTACTAGCGTGACCAGAGTTAGTATTTATTGGTGAGAATTAGGTTGAATATTACTCAGTGAGTAAAGTAATATATGATTATTTAAATATTAAAGTTGTCGTGAATGAAAAATATGACAGTTGTGGAAATTAAGTTGGGGCGCGTGTTAGTTGCGTCGGGCCCAAATTAACGAAATAAGAAGTAAAATATTTATAAGTTGCTCATATGGTCGTTTTGAGTGCGTCGTTGATCCCTAAAGGGTCGAGATAGTCAGAGAAGTCTACCTGAGGGCTTAGATTGGGTGCCGAGGCATTTTTAGGCCGAAAAGGCACCCCGGAAGGGTATTTTGGTAAACTGTACTTTGGAGTAAATTAAGGGACGAAAATTAGAGAAATAAAAATGTCTCCTACGTGGGTTAGATTAGGTTATCTTCAATGAGAAAGAGTTAAACACAGAGAGAGACTAAAAAGAGAGAAATAGGAAGAAAAATTTAAGGAAGAGACACAACAAGTGCACCTCTTCCACCACCGAGACCGCCATCGCGTAGATAGAGGAATGAGTGTCTCAACCATACCAACAACACCAAAGGATCATACCATCTTTCTTAAAGAAAGTGTTTAAATCTTACTCTTTTATCATTAAATGTGTTCATGTTAGTGTAGGTAATGAAACCCCCTTAAATTGCATATGATTTGGTGAAGAATTCAGGATTAAATGACATATTAGGGTTAAATTGATACCAAGTTGAATGGTCCTTGTAAATTGAAGTTTAACAACGAATTTATGTTCATAATTACTGAGTAAATCTGGGATGTAAAAAGGGTTAATTGGAAATCTTATGAACTAGGGTTCTGAAATTTGGGGATTTTTGGTTTTTGGATTAATTAATCATGAATTAATGTGTTTAAGATGTTAGAAATCATTATTTTATGTGGAAAATTGAGTTGGAATTGAATGGAAGGAGTTTGGGATTGACTTATAGAGGTTTTAGGGTTGTTTATGGGTGAAAAACGTAGCGGGTGCAGGTTGGGGATGGAACTGCTCAATCTCGTTCAAACGAAATTGAGTCGGTTCTAACGAGAACTAGTGTCAAAAAATATGTCGTTGTCACGAGATGCTATCTTATTCAAACGAGATAGCTTCAGATTCAACGACAATTCCAGTTTCTGCGATATTTCTTTTATTTCAAACCCTGCATAGCATGTTTATTTAAAGTGATGTTTAGCAGTAGAATTAAGATTGACGTAGAAAATAATTAGTGCGTAATATATTAGGTTTGATGCTTTATGATAATTAGAGCAATGAGCTATCCATAATAGGTAAGGTTCTTTATGATAATTGGAGCGATGAGCTATCCATAATAGGTATGATGCTTTATGATAATTGGAGCGACGAGGTATCCCTAAGAGTTACGAGTGGGAGGGTATTTGTAATCTAGTATGTGTAATGTAAGTAGCAATAAGAGAAATACTACACATAAGTCAACTATTCAAGTTATGTGTATACCTAATGACTTGATAGGTTGTGTGAATTCCTATGATGATATTGAATTTGTATATGACCTACTTACCATACTTGCTATCACGGGTGGTTGTAAAAATGGGACAGACCTATCTTGAGGAGCCTCCGGGGGGATATTTGATTGGCACCTCAGAGCATGGAACCTAGGTATGGGCTATCTGAGAATGATAGTGTTCACGGTTATATGGTTGCGTAGGTATGTGCGTAGCCCCTAGGCTTAGAACCATGTTCACCTCCAATGTGTTATTTGTACTTTATGGTTCGTGGGAGATTCTGAGCAAATTGTCCTTATGTAATATGAGATGTAATGGGACTTGATAGCTGAGTATGAGGGCATAGTAGCTAAGTCTAGAGGTGCCTTTTAGTATATATAATATATAGTGATGTGTATATATATACCTGTAGTGATACTTGTTGTGTGAAAGTATGAGGATAAGATATAAAATGATGAAAATTTCTGAATGACTTAAGTAAGGGAGCACTTAACGTGATTTATAAATACTTCCCAAATTGAGATAACAGGCATGAAAACATTTAACATGATATTGTGTGGAAACTGCGAGTTTGTATTACATGTAGTGACTAGAAGGATTTTATCTACCATCTAGCTAGGTGATAAAATACTTAGAATGGGTTAAGAGGTGGGTTAGGCATGCACATTAGTTGAGAGGTGACAATCTTAAGTGAGTGTTCGAAAAGCTAACATGCGCATACTATTTGCTTTACTACAACATTTAAATACTTGCTAATTTTTTTTAAATGTTTTACACTCTGGCTCAGACTCGTCTCTTGCAAATCTTTTCTCTTTTGTCAAATTATTTTAGCTTCCAACCCACAGGGACACCAAGCATATGAGTTCCATTCATTTGACATGATGTAGTTGTTGTGGAATTTACAGGACCTCGGTAGTAGATGCCTCCATATCTACCACTTCTTCATTCCATGTTATTTACTTCTTTTAGGTAATTTTGCCCCTCTCTATTAGACAGTCCGAGGTTTATGGATTTATTTATTTACTCAGTTCGATAGTTGGATTATTTCGTTTGGATTTTTGTACTTGACACTTAGACTAGATGTGTTTGCTCCAGTTGTATTTATTATTTCAGTCATTTACTTTCATATGAGTTTGCTTTGGATGGTGAATGTTAATTATTAGTTAATTTGGTTTTATAATAGTTAAAAGATAAAATTTGGACATCAACCTTTTTAAATATTAGGTGGTTAGTATTTTGATAATTTTTTTTGACATTGATACGTATTCTGAACCAACTGGATATTTTGGTTTAATTTTATAAAGGACCGATCACCCAGTATTTAATTAGGCACAGGTGGTATCATAGCATCACGTTCTAGAGTCCTTAGGATCTGTGCGGAGTATTATGCTTTCAGCGTTGCCTTTTTAATACATATAGATCCATATGTTTAGGCTTGTTGATTCCTATGGTGATATTTCGTTCTCCTTCTATATCGTATATAATAGTGAATCTTATTTGAGTTCGGGTGGGTTCGTGTGGGAAACAATTAAGTATCACAAATGAGGGTTGTTTGGTGGATAGCAGGAGGTAGGGCTCAGTTGAGGTTGTAGATTATTTTCGAGGATGAAGACCGTAGTCGAGGTCACACCTATTATGTCAGATGGGCCTTTGAAGAGGACCGTCAGTGGAATTCTAGAAATGCGAAAATTGTGTGTTATCCAACGGAAGTTAAATATCCAAAGGCTTGGGCATGGGCAGAGAGTGGCTAACGGATGTGAAAAATTTGGGGTAAAATTTTTCTTGGCTCGTTGGACCAAAGTTATAATGTTGAGAGTCAACCACTATATTTAGAAGTGGAATGTTGTGTCAATGGAAGGATTGTAGGTATGGTTTGACCACAAGTTCATTCACTATATGTTCGGGATAAGATGTGAACGTTGTTTTGAACGCATCACAGGAGGGTCGAATAGAGATCCATTTGTGAAAATGAATTTAATTAACTAGCAAAATTTATACCGGATGAAGTAGGTACCGTGGTGAAGAGGATTTTATGTTGGAAATTGACTCATAAGAAGAGTTGCCAACACTTATGGGGAATTCTTCTTAGACGATTAATGCAGATGGTGACAATGTCATATTTTGTCAATAGAGATGTTAACGGTTCTTTGGGTGGGAAGCTAAAAGAATAAAAAAAATAGTTAGGGAGTAAGACTGGGTGAAACGGTGTTAGTGAAGCACCAGAAGGGGGACACCCATCGGGGGACCCACTTAAATGATTCGGATAGAAAAATTCTTACCAAGTGATGGTAAATTAAAGTTGGGTTATTAAGCTCGTAGTGTATTCCTTAGGAACAGCAGAACTAAGGGAACAACGGGTGTAGCCATCAGAGTTGAGATTACTAGAGTTCGAGAAACGGACAACCTTAATATAGTCGATATGGCCGGGAATAAGTGAATTATACATAGAAGTATTTTTGTGGAGAGTGGGACCATATGCGTTATTTTTTGCCTTGAGAAAGTAAAGGGACAATAGTGTGGTGCCTAGTAAGGGAAATGATTAAAGTATTTTTTTTATTTTGGGTCGAACAAACGTGTTATGTTCGGGAACTATTTTAGTTGCCAGGGTGATTGGTAAGGAAGAAAATATGATTTTTTTTCCTCGGAGGAGGAGGTATGTCTTATGTGACCCAAATGAGTCACGATACTTTGATTTATGTTAGATTCATGTATGAGATGAGTTTAGTTCATGTATAGATAACATTATTATTGTGCGTATGTTTTCCCTGGCATAGCAGGGGTATATTTGGTGTCACCTGTGGGAGAGCGAGTGTATTGATAGTGGTATATATTTTATTCAGATTACTCATTTTAGTGATGTGTTATACGGGCATGACATTATCCCTGATAAGGCTTTAAAGTAATGGTTCTAACAATAGTGGGCAGTTATTGCAAGGATATCGGGGGTTATTGCTCTAGGGAAGGATGCGTTGTTTTGGTGATGGCTCATTTGTGAAAAGGTCGATCCCGCATCTATATTATCATGTTATAGGGACTTTGGAGAGTATAGTTGTCTCGAAATGTTTCATCCAGATGTGTAGGAAATTTATTGATATGAATCAATGTGTATTGGGCTTCCTATCGAGCGGAGAGATTTTGCTTCTTATTAAGTTTAGTGCTCAGTGTGACACCCCGACTAATTAAATACCGGGTAGCTACTCCTTTATTAAATTAATTCAAAATGCCAAGTTGGTTCAGTTAATAGCATCACTGTCGAAAACATTTAATGATTACTAACCACCTAGTATTTAAAAAGTAAGTTGTCAAATTTTAAATTAAATCTGATTAACATGCAATAAAAGAATTATGAAAGAATAACATAACCATTCACCATAAAGAAGCAATAGAATAACCAACAAATAATAATAAGTCTGGAGGAAATACTCCTCACAACAATCCCACAACTGAAATCAAAAGAATAGTGTACCCTCAATTAATTACATGCCAAAATCTGAATAACTGAAATTCGAAATGTCTCTAAATAGAAATGGGCGACATGCCCTACAAATGATGAAACTGAATATAGAGTCAAGACTAGAAAAGGAGGCGTCTAATATCAAGGCCCTGTAACTTCCACAACAGCTACAGCTCGTCACCTGAATGGAAATCCTATGCATGGTGTCCTTGTGGCTGGGAACCTAAAAGGTTTTTACAAAAATAGATTTGAAAGCAAACGGGTCAGAGCCCGAAAGTGGAGAGTATTTTAAAAACAGCAAGTGCTTTAATAACATTAAAATAATGAATGCAAAATACATGTTAGGACGTGCTCTCACATGAAATACTCACCTCTCGACTAATTGTGCACTCCTAACGTACCGTACCCATCTAAGTGGTATTCATATCTAGCTAAACCGACATAACATCTAACCCATCTACTCGATTCACAATATAAATTCCCAATGTTATCACTTGCATAGATAGCATAACTTAAACTCGGATTCTCAATTATTAGCATTACCATTTACTAGAGGTTATCCCCTTATTTATCTTCTCAAGGAGTTACTATAAATTATTCTCATAATTTAACATGACAAGTCTGTTCATTTAACCGTATATCATTCACATCATAAATATACAATACAAGCACCCCGAGACTAAGCTGCGGTGCACACATACTCTGCTATCCATCTCGGTACCTCACGTACATAAGGATCACGCATTCCGAATCTCTCAAGAATCGTTCTCAGATAACAACAATCACAATCAATGGAGGCGAACACAGTCACATCACATGGGTCATGCACATACCTACGCTCCCATGATCAGTAGACTTATTAACTTCCCAGTAAGTCCTTCTCTGACCTATGTCCTCTAGGTACCAATCTATATCCCCCCATAGGCACAAAAAGATTAGATGGCCCTAAGCGAACGCAAACCTCCCGTGATAGAAAGTATGGTAGGTATGTCATACACATAGAATCATATACATATACTAAGAATGCACACATCTAAGTAATTACCATAATTTATTAGTGGTATACTTCTCATTCACATACCAACTTATAATTTTACACCTTTCATATGTTCGGTTCGTATGCATTTAAGTCATCAATTATTCTCACAACGTGATTAGTCACTCGCGTACAAATCCACAAATATTATTTGGTTCCAATCACACTTCTATATTTTACTCCGCAATATATCCCAAATATCCGTTAATACAAATATTTAAGTCGTCACTTGTTCTCGTATCGTAATAGTCACTCACGTCCTAATCCACAATTATCATTTGATTCAAATCACACTTCTATGTTTTACTCCTCAATATATCCCAAATATCCCAACTATATCAAATAGTTAACAAGGGAAGATTATCTCTACAATTAAATATGGTTACGGGACACTAGAAATCAAATCAGGCCAAAAAGGCCAATCTGTTAACTCGTTAGAAGTCTCGTTCGAACGAGGTCGTTCGAACGAGAGTTTGGTCGAATGAAAGGGGAATCTAATGATCATCCAACTCGTTAGAAGGAAAACTGTCACCTCATTAGAAGCTCATTTGAACGAGCTCGTTCGAACGACCTGGGCAGGTCTTCTAACGAGATGCCAGTTTCGAGCCCAGAATTTCCTATCTCGTTTTTCTCAATTTTCTTCACCTCTAATCTCATCTAAAAATTTTCCCAACAGTATTTTTAATGTTTCTAATTATCACTAAACATTCGTGGGTCATAACATAATATTTTTGTGGAGTCAAATCTCCCTAAACAACACCCAATTATCAAATCTCCCAATTTCCCCCAAAACCTTATGAATATGAACCCTAGAAGTTTCAAGTCATCAATTTTCCTTAATAAATACTTTTTTGTATCATCAAAGTCGTATTTCTATTAGTATAATCACCCAATAACAATTCTGCATGCAATCCCTATATCACAACCTGAATTTACAACTCCAATTTCATGGGTTTTTATAAATCTCCCAATACAATGCAATTATATAAATTTCTATGCATGGAAGAAACATTCGCTTGAAATTAATGTAATTAGACCACTTGCCTTAGATGTTCTGATTTGATGTTGAAGAATTGAATGTTGATTCTCCTCCCTCTCTCTACAAATTTTCTCTAAAGATGGTGATGGTGGCTAGGGTTTCCTCTTTGGAACTTCTTCTAACTTCTCCTATAACTCCCGTAGCCCTCTAATTAGTTAAGTGCTGGCAATGGCTTAGTGGGTTACTAAACACCCTATTTTTAATTCCCAAAATTCGTTGGTTATAAATTCCAAAATTCCAAAATTACCAAAATACCCTTTTTAGTTGCCGGTATGGCCCAAAAATGCCCTGGGACCCAAACTAAACCCCCGGCTAGTGTTTTCTGACTATTTCGACCCTTCCGGACTCGTTGGAGCACTCAAAATGACCATACGGTGGATAAAAATAAAATTCACTTTTTTTATTTAAAATAATTACATTCTTGACGCGACTGTCACACGCGTCTTAACAAAATTTCCAAATTGTCGTATTTCTATCTCGCGACAATTTCAATATTTTCAATATTCATATCACATCATATGTATACACATTATAATCAAATACCAACTCACATCTCGTTAGTATTTTATCCAGATTAATTCTCAATTAATTCCCATTTGATTTGTTAATCCCATAAATAAATATCCATAAAAGTACGGGGTATTACATACTTCCCCCTTAATAACAGAATTTCGTCCCGAAATTCGGATAAGTAAGGCACACCTGGAAAATTAGGTATCCTCCAATATTCAAAACAATTATAAAGAAAAGCCCAAATCACTAAAACCCTCGCTTCACAATAAGCTTGTTTAACATACTTGATACCTTATCAGAATAATCTTCGATAAATGCACCTCACGTTGTGCTCTTATTAAACAACATTCGAATAAAAATATCCTATACATCATTAGCCGCATTATTTTTTTATTAGTATTGTGAGTCCGCACCTCACTACTAACTCCCGCGTTTATCAAAACTCCAAACTTCCATCCTGGGATGAATCAATAACACATCTGACTACACTTGTCCATTCCTTGAAATATCCCGACGTTGTGACTTTTACACAAGGGAAAACCACTTCAGCCTGTTGGTGTCACACAAACCTTTGTAAGCACCCTGTTCACCATAAATAGATACGGGTGCTTTTCCCCCAACTCTACCATTAGGTAATATCTCCTCCTCATGACTACAATATACCTCACTAGTTATATCCGATTTGGAATTGAAAATATCGCAATGAATCCAAAATTTCTTTCATACAATCCATCAGTCGTTAGTCACCTTGCGCCTGCACCTCGGGTTATAAGTGATACAACCCTCAGTTTGAATCGTTATTTCCCACTACTTATTGTCACCCCACCTGAATGTGGATTTCAGGGATTTCATCCCAGTTCTAAATAATACTACATCGAACCACGTACCAGCATGTTCACTATCTAATAGTGTAAATCATTCAAGTATATAACCATTTGTCTCCTTCTGAACAACATGACTCACGTATTTGAAGGAATTTGTTACCCCTTAAGGAATTTACTAACTTGACTCTTCCATCCCTGGTATCATCGGTTGGATACAAAATTAATTGGTTAATCATCTAACACCCAACCGTTCTACTACTTACTACACCCCTTTAAATACTGACTTTCTTGTAAATGTTCCTTCCCGTTAAGTGATACTTAACGATCCTCTGCTTCTCTTGGCGTATGCCAAAGTTTCGACCCTTACACTTTCTCACCTCTTTGTGAAAATTCGGACTCCTTATACCTTACATTCTCACTCTATTTACTCTTGAGTCACCCTCAACATTCGATTGATCGAAACTCTACTCCAAATTGCTCATAATAATTTATTCGCCTTCTCAAGAGATATCCTTTTATTAAATGGCTTTCTATTGCCTTTCCTCCAAATTTGAACGTGCTACACTGACTACACATGATATTCACTTACACCTTTTCTTATGACGTTTAATCTCAAAAGTAATAATCTCACCCGTCTATGTTCCCTCTTCCTTTTATTTACACTTTAGCAAATCAAGATGTCTACGCCCCTTATAACCCAACCATACGATTTTTAAACATTATATACGCTTCATGCAAATCCCAAACTCTTTATTGTCACTGAAAATACAACGGTCCTATACCACTTGGGCGTTCTCAACCGCTTCTGAATTAGAAATCCTAAATCCTCCTTATCTTCAATGCGTCCTTCAACACGCCGTGACAAAACCAACATTATTAATACTTATATCGTAATTTACTAACAACTGGCTCTAATGGCCGTACATCATAATTTACTCCTTGTAACTTCCCGTCATAACTACGTACTCCCATAACGATAGAGGTATCCCAATCATGAACGAAGGACCACACATTTCCTTACTACCAACCTTACGCTAAGTTTCATGCGTGGGGTGTCTCGCAAAGCGAAATCCAAACAAGGAACCCCCCCGATACACTACTACCTAACATTGTTGGTCATCGAAATCCGTTAAGCCCTGTCCATAATATGTACCCCTACACTCTCGTCTTTTAACAACAAAGTTTCATCTCAGTTCGCAATTATACATAAACAAAGAACTCCTTCTGAAAGACACTTTTCTCTTTACAGTGATGGAAATCACATTTCATATACAACATGCGAGCTTTTTGAGACCCTCAAATTCCCGTCCCCAGACACACAACTATGAGTATAAACATCCAAATCTCTAACGGGTGATAAAACAATGCACTCTTTTTGTTACGACCTCTCTATCGTTAATTATAAAAACCAACTAACTCTTTGTTGACTAGTAAATCAATTACATACGACTCATAATAATGAAATCCCTACGCATACTGGGATTAAATATCCGAGACCATTATACTTTGAAATCACAACATATATATATACATATATACAATAGTACAATTTTGAGCCCGGCCCTCTCACACATGGGGCCTCTCCAGAACCAAAACATTCTACCCCAAGGTAGTAACTTCGATAAACTTGTAATACCAGCACACTATCGGTACAATCATATATATAAAACAATAATTAAGATCATATCATACTCGTATAACACAGCTCTAAAACGAGTAATTTCGATAAAGCATAAACCGCTATTAATATACCCATTCATCCTCCGCGGAAGACAATAAAAGTAACCCCCACACTATCAGGGAAAATGTTCTTATATATAATAAACTTACTGATATACTCACTAAACTCGACTCTCAAGTGAAAATACAATTGTAACAAATGTAGTAACTCATTCATGCCACAAATAACATGCATCCTCATCTGAGGATACAACTCATACTTCTATCCTAATAATCGTCCCGGCTGCTCAAATGGTTCCTGAACTTACCACACATGTCTGTCCCAAACCGGATATTTCAATAACTGTTGCCCTCGCCAGGCACAATACCTTGATCCCTACTCTTGTATCGGTAAAAATTTATAAAGTACGGGTTTTCACTCCCACAAAGTACCTCTACACATACTCCACTTATTTCCGGTCACCCTGACCATGTTAAAGTGGTCCTTTCCTCGGACGTTGGTAGTCTCAGCTCTGAAGACTATCACCATTGTTCCCTTAGCTTGATGTACCTAAGGAACACGCTACTAGTTTTCCACCTCTCTTACTGAAATTACCATCGCTCGGTAGTAATTACGCTATCGAATTATTTTAACGGTTTCTCCATTGGGTCTTCCTCCTTGTGGTGTTTCTCCAACACCATTTTCCCAGTCTTATTCTATAAAAAAAAATTCAATTTTTGTATCACCCTACCCAAGGGAACATTTACCTCCAAATTTACACCACGCGATATAATTACTATCTATATTTATCATCCAAGCAGAATTCCCCATAAGAGCTAACAATTCTTCTTGTATGTAGATTCTCCCTTTAACATCCTCTGCTCCATACCACCTTCTCCACCCGGTGTAAGGTTCGCTACAACATTAAATTTCTCCTCACAAGTTGACCCCTGTTTGGCCCTCTTATGTGAGTTCAGAATAACATTCGCCTTCCAACCTGAATATCTGATGAAGGAACTTATGGTCAAACCATACGTGTACACCCTCTCGACATCACATTCCACTTTTAAGTGGGTTGCTTGTTTCTCACCATTGAATCTCCGCTCTTACGAGTCAAGGAAAAATTTCTCCAAATTTTCACTCTCAATTGGTCATATCCTGACATATGTACAAGTCTTTGGATACATTGCGTTCGTTTGGCTAGCACATGCCGTCTTCGCCTTTCGAGTATTGCTACTGCTGGTTCTCTTCAATGTTACACCTAACTCTTTCTCTCCCATTCCAACCTTGTTGGATGTGTCTAATTTGACCCCATTCCTACTATAGCTGTACCCGGAAGTCTCAAGTCGCGCCTTAGCCTTCTATATCATCCAGGATTTCCGTGCCATAATATCGGTGACTTCAACTACGGTCATCCTTCTTTAAATAAATCAACTAACCTCAATATATATTTGCCTCCTGCTGTTCACCCAACTATCTTCGCCTGATGTACTACATTGTTCGGCACACGAATACACCCGATCGGAATACGATTCGCTATCATATACATCATAGAAGGAGAACGAAATTTTACTAAAGGAATCAACAATCCTAAACATAGGGCTCTATATCAAAGAAAGTTACGCTGGAAGCATAATAGGCCGCACAGATCCTAAAGGACTCTAGAACCTGATGCTCTGATACCACCTGTGACACCCCGACTAATTAAATACCGGGTAGCTACTCCTTTATTAAATTAATTCAAAATGCCAAGTTGGTTCAGTTAATAGCATCACTGTCGAAAACATTTAATGATTACTAACCACCTAGTATTTAAAAAGTAAGTTGTCAAATTTTCAATTAAATCTGATTAACATGCAATAAAAGAATTATGAAAGAATAACATAACCATTCACCATAAAGAAGCAATAGAATAACCAACAAATAATAATAAGTCTGGAGGAAATACTCCTCACAACAATCCCACAACTGAAATCAAAAGAACAGTGTACCCTCAATTAATACATGCCAAAATCTGAATAACTGAAATGCGAAATGTCTCTAAATAGAAATGGGCGACATGCCCTACAAATGATGAAACTGAATATAGAGTCAAGACTAGAAAAGGAGGCGTCTACTATCAAGGCCCTGTAACTTCCACAACAGCTACAGCTCGTCACCTGAATGGAAATCCTATGCATGGTGTCCTTGTGGCTGGGCACCTAAAAGGGTTTTACAAAAATAGATTTGAAAGAAAACGGGTCAGAGCCCGAAAGTGGAGAGTATTTTAAAAACAGCAAGTGCTTTAATAACATTAAAACAATGAATGCAAAATACATGTTAGGACGTGCTCTCACATGAAATACTCACCTCTCGACTAATTGTGCACTCCTAACGTACCGTACCCATCTAAGTGGTATTCATATCTAGCTAAACCGACATAAGATCTAACCCATCTACTCAATTCACAATATAAATTCCCAATGTTATCACTTGCATAGATAGCATTACTTAAACTCGGATTCTCAATTATTAGCATTACCATTTACTGGGGTTATCCCCTTATTTATCTTCTCAAGGAGTTACTATAAATTATTCTCATAATTTAACATGACAAGTCTGTTCATTTAATCGTATATCATTCACATCATATATATATAATACAATCACCCCGAGACTAAGCTGAGGTGCACACATACTCTGCTATCCATCCCGGTACCTCACATACATAAGGATCACGCATTCCGAATCTCTCAAGAATCGTTCTCAGATAACAACAATCACAATCAATGGAGGCGAACACAGTCACATCACATGGGTCACGCACATACCTACGCTCCCATGATCAGCAGACTTATTAACTTCCCAATTATTCCTTCTCTGACCTATGTCCTCGAGGTACCAATCTATATCCCCCCGTAGGCACAAAAAGATTAGATGGCCCTAAGCGAACGCAAACCTCCCGTGATAGCAAGTATGGTAGGTATGTCATACACATAGAATCATATACATATACTAAGAATGCACACATCTTATTAATTACCATAATTTATTAGTGGTATACTTCTCATTCACATACCAACTTATAATTTTACACCTTTCATATATTCGGTTCGTATGTATTTAAGTCATCAATTATTCTCACAACGTGATTAGTCACTCGCGTCCAAATCCATAAATATTATTTGGTTCCAATCACACTTCTATATTTTACTCCGGAATATATCCCAAATATCCGTTAATACAAATATTTAAGTCGTCACTTGTTCTCACATCGTAATAGTCACTCACGTCCTAATCCACAATTATCATTTGATTCAAATCACACTTCTATGTTTTACTCCTCAATATATCCCAAATATCCCAACTATATCAAATAGTTAACAAGGGAAGGTTATCTCTACAATTAAATATGGTTACGGGACACTAGAAATCAAATCAGGCCAAAAAGGCCAATCTGTCAACTCGTTAGAAGTCTCGTTTGAACGAGGTCATTCGAACAAGAGTTCGTTCGAACGAAAGGGTAATCTAACGAACATCCAACTCATTAGAAGGCAAGCTGTCACCTCATTAGAAGCTCGTTCGAACGACCTGGGCAGGTCTTATAATGAGATGCCAGTTTCGAGCGCAGAATTTCCTATCTCGTTTTTCTCAATTTTCTTCACCTCTAATCTCATCTAAAAATGACCATACGGTTGATAAACCCTCGGCTAGTGTTTTCTGACTATTTCGACCCTTCCGGGCTCGTTGGCGCACTCAAAATGAACATACGGTTGATACAAATAAAATTCACTTTTTTTTATTTAAAATAATTACATTCTTGACGCGACTGTCACACGCGTCTTAACAAAATTTCCAAATTGCCGTATTTCTATCTCGCGACAATTTCAATATTTTCAATATTCATATCACATCATATGTATACACATTATAATCAAATACCAACTCACATCTCGTTAGTATTTTATCCGGATTAATTCTCAATTAATTCCCATTTAATTTAATTAATCCCATAAATAAATATCCATAAAAGTACGGGGTATTACACTCAGGTTTTGGTGACAGGAAGAGCGCATTGTTATATTTAGAGACGTGGGAGTCGATAGTTATGCTTATATGTCCGAGGATTAGAATTTTGAGGATCTCAGTTATGTTCGAGGTTTATTGAATTTGATGACCATTAATGTAGTGGGTTTGGGGGGGTCCTTGTTTAAATCTAATTGCAGGAGGAAATATAGCTTTTATGTCAAGAGACGGAAATATAGGAGTACATGCTATGGACAGAGGGCCTAACGGATTTCGATGATAGACAATTCTATGTAGTAGTGTATCGGGGGGGTCCTTGTTTATATTTCTCTTTGCGAGACATCCTACACATGAAACTTAGCGTCGGGTTGGAAGTAGGGAGATGTTTCGTCATTAGTCCATGAGTCTAGTACCTCGATCATTATAGAAGTATGTAGTTATAACTACAAGTCGGAAGTTATATTATGATATAAGTCCAGTGGAGCTACTTGTGCGATGAGGAAGTAATGAAAGTTTTGTTTATTGCCACGACTTGAAGGGTGGAATGATGTCAAGGAGATCTTAGATTTTTTATTTCTCGAGTGATTGATAAAACCCAAGTGTTATAACCACGTTATGAATGCAGGGGCAATAAAGAATTGGGTGTTATGTGTGAAGCATATGTAACGTTTACCCAAGTATGCATAGTTTATAGGGTGTGTGGGCGCCCGGGTTAGCTGATGTCAGAATCGTCCGAGTTAAAGGGGCGTGGAAATGATGTGTGAAATATATGCCTGTGGGGATGACATAACGAAGTGGGTACAGTAGAGTTGATTAAGCGTCATGTGAGAAGGACAATAACCCATATATATGTGTGCGAACGAAGTAGCACACCTGAATTTGGTTGAAAGTTTATGAGAAGCCATAAAAAAGGGAATATCTCTTGAGAAGAGGAAAACTTAACTATTATGAAAATGTGGAGCGAAGTCCTACCCAGTTGAATGTTGAAAGTGACTTGAATGTAAATAGAATTATGATGTAAATAAGGTATAAAGAGTCCAGAAGTGCACATCGTGGTGAAAAGTGCACGTGTCAGAACTTTTGGTATACCCAAGGGAAGAAGGGGAGTATTAAGTACCGCTTAATGTGAGACGCTATAAGAGGAAGTCGGTGTTTAGAGGGACAAGGTGAGTAGTCTTTTCATGCACCACTCATACAAATAAATCAATTGGAGGAATATGATCAACTATGAAACTTTGTATCAAGCAGACGATTCCAGTAATGGAAGGGGGCAGTCAAGCTTGTAATTTTTGTTGATGGGTTGCGAACCTCAAGATAAGGTCATGAGTTCCTTCGAATGTGTGGAACAAGTTGACCAAAAAGGAAGAAATTATTATTCCTTTGGGGTGAGTTACATTATCAGATTGTGTGCCCCAATTTTTCTTTGAAAAGAAGGATCGCGTCGATTCGTGGTCCTGCCTAGTATTTTTGTGAACCAGGATGAGATCCTTGAACCCCACCTCCAATATGGAATTTCAGGAAGCAATGCAGATGACGTTTTGTTTTGAGCAGATCGTATCAAAAATATCCCGAGGAGTAGGCAGAAGGTGATTGACAACTAGTGAATTTATATGAGTATGACTTTGGAATCCATTTTATTATTTCATTTCCACACCTGATATAGATGGTAAGTGAAGTATAGTATGGTAATTGGGAGAAGATATTACCTAATGGTAGAGTTATATGTAAACACTCATTACTATTTTCTGTGAATAAGGTTATCATTATGGTTTTGTGTGGAAAAACCTTAATCACTCTCCCTATAGTTGTTTACAGGTAAGCAGATAATCAAAATTTTTGGATTGGTCGAGAGTTAGAGTCCTATGACTAATGTGGAATAACCCCAAACGGTCTTGGGTGGTTTGTACTTGACACTTAGACAGGATGTGTTTACTCCAGTTGCATTTATTATTTCAGTTATTTCCATTCATATGGGTTTGGTGTGGATGGAGAATGTTAATTATTCTTTAATTGGGTTTTATAATAATTAAAAGATAAATTTGGACATCAACCTTTTTAAATATTAGGTAGTTAGTATAATAATAAAAGTTTTCGACAGTAATGCATATTGTGAACCAACTGTATATTTTGATTTAATTTAATAAAGGACTGATCACCCGGTATTTAATTAGGTGGGGTGCCATAAAAGAAAGGACTTAAATACAACTCTTAGAGTGAGAAATTAAGTGATTCAATCAGTTGAATATATGAAAAATGAAAAAGGGCTACCCCCTTTATATAGAAGGCTAAGGGGCATGCAGATAACCAAACCCCTACCCAAGCTAGTCGAAAGATACTTTTTCCTCTTCTCGCAGAAGCACAGGAGTCCATTCCCTGTGTCGATTGGCACCTCACCGTACTTGCTTATCGATAGTCCTTCCAAATTTTGTCTCGACAATGCCAAAAAAATCCAAAAATTTCCAAAAATCCTTGAAAAATATTGAACCGTATTTTCTTCCAAGAAAATCATTATGGAACACTAAGACCCTTTACAACTCTCAAAAGCACCAGCAGGATTACCTTTACTCTCTTATTATCATCATATTACCAACGAAACCAATGATGCACCCGCATCCAAGTCTACTACAATTCCCTAGTAGGAATTACAAACCTACATATTCCCTACTAGAATTTCAACACAATACATTCCTCAACGGAACCCAAAGTATGTCTACACCCAAAATCATTGATGCCTCTACTAGTGGAGCTCTTCCCCTATAAGATACAACCTTTGGTCCTTATAATTGACCTTAGTCCGTAGAATCGATTGCTAAAAATCAAGATCCTCAGAATTAACCTCTACCCACAGAATTGATCATCACAACTCAAGGTCCTTAGAATTAACCTCGGCCAATAGAAATGGTCGTCCCAACCTTAGGTCCTCACACTTTACCTCATCCTGCAAAATTGATCTTCATAACCCTAGGTCCATAATATTGATATCTGCCCACAGAATCGGTCGTCACAACCTTAAGTTCTTAGAATTGACCTCGACCCGCAAAATTGGTCATCATAACCTTAGGTCCTCACAATTGAACTCGGCCCGTAGAATTAGTTGTCATAACCTTAAGTCCAAAGAATTAACCTCGGCCCTCGGAATTAGTTGTCCTAACCCTAGGTCCTCAGGATCAACCTCAACCCTCGGAATCGATCGTCACAACCTTAGGTTCTCAGAATAGACCTCATCCTGTGGAATTTCTTTCCCGAAATTGGGTCCTCAGAATTGACCTTAGGCTGTATAATTTGTCATCCCAACCTTAGGTCTTAAAATTGGCTTCAACCCTTAGAATTGGTCAACCAAACCTTAGGTCCTCAGAATTGACCTCGACCCCTAGAGTTAGTCGTCCTAACCTTAGGTCCTCAGATTGACCTCGGCGCTCAGAATTGGTCGTTACAACCTTAGGTCCTCAGAATTGACTTCAGCCCATTAAATTGGTTCATACACTCCTTTGCTTCTTAGAATTAACCTCTTCCCTTTGAATCAATCCCTACACTACTTAGGTCTACAGAATTGAACTCAAATCCTCTTTCCCAGCATCGATGTGGTGTCCAACAATTAAAGGCATTCACTTGTTCGAAGCTCGCCCGTTGAGGGGATCTCTATAGAAACTATATCTTAAGACCCCCTAAGCACCTCCTTAGGTCCTTAACACTCACTCGTTCACCACAAACCCTAGGTCATACTTCAAGTACCACACTTGAGGCCATCTGGAGTTCCCGAGCCCCGTTTGACTCCAGTTAACTTTCTCCCATGAGATAGAGCTCAAAGAAATTGTAAAGGTAACTAAATTCCCTTTTTAATGATCCATACTTTATGTGAATCAAACTTAAGGTCCGAACGAACAGTTCATTTTACCCTAAAAAATCATCTAGAGGCCACTGCGCACTCCCAGGCGCCGTTTAACTCTGATAAACTATCCAACTTAATATAAGCTTAATAAATATTTGAAGGGATTTAAATAACCTTTCCAATGGTCAGTCCCGTGCATGAATCAACCTTACGGTTTGCACGAACAACCTGTACTACTCTGAAGGAACATCAAGCCTGTCTGAGCCCCGTTAGACCTTTGTAAACACTCTAAACCTAATGAAGCTGAATGAAATCTCGAAGGACATTGAATTACATTTTCAACATCCACCCCGTGTCTGAATCAGCCTTATGATTCGGATGAACGATCCTTTTCCTCTGAAAACCTCCTATCTAGAGACCATCGGGCACTTTTGAGCATCGTTTGACTTCGTTCAGCTCTCTGACCCGGATAGTGGCTCAATGGATTCTTAAAGGGATCGAATTACCCTTTCCAATGGTTACCCCATGCACTATTCGAACTTACCATTTTCATTTTATGCCCATTTTTCAAAAAACCTATTTTGGACTGCCTATAGCACCCTAGGGCCCCCGCCTATCAGTAGTGTGCCTGATGTGCTATGACGATAGGTTGGACTAGGACCATGTCGATCGACACCATCCTTGGCCTTATAAATAAAGTCTATGGCCTTACTTTGAAAATAACCCATGAACACCCCTCTCAGCAAGTCAGAGAACATTCTCTCGATTTCAGAGTTGTTCCCTTTCCTAAAAAATCCCATTTTCCCACATTCCCTTCTACCACTTTCTTACCTCACTTGGTAGTTCCCCCCATCTCTTCATACCACTTTTATACCACTGTAACATCATCACATATACATTTCAAGGTCAACATCAATCACTTATAAGGAAGTCTCATCCTCCATTTCTTTTTATAATTCTTCCATTTTAGCATTAATCATGTTACTTTTATTTTAGTACTTTTTATATCACATCCATTAATCTCAACTTTTTATTAGTAGTATTTTCACTGAATCTATTTAAAAAAAAGAAGAAAAATAAGGTTTATCCATAAATCACAAAAGAGGAATTTCCGTTTCACACTCTTACTCTTAAAAGCACATTTTCTCTATGCACACACATAAGAGAAATTCCCCATTTGGATTTATAGTTTGAACATCAACCTGTGCTATCTTTGAACTACGTGAACTTTGATGCCCCTTGGTCTACATAGGCATCTTGGGCCAATCCGGAGAGTTGAGTCTTCCTTTATGCTTGTTTGTATGTTTCTTTCATATATATATATATATATATATATATATATATATGAATATAATATTATTACATGTTTGTGTTTCATCTGATACACACATTCGCTCTTCTATAGCGATTTGTGATTCGGTAAATATTGAATTATTATTTTTGAAAACATTCCTAAGGATGAATTCACTCCATCTTTTTCCATGGCGCCAGTTCAATGATTCCATTCTCCATCTATGTTATGCACATGTGCACACACATCACAGAGAACATTAATATTTTCCCATAAAAGATCGAAATGGTGGTATGGGTGCCTAACACCTTACTATTCCGTAACTTAGTCCCTAGCCTTCAAATTACTTTGCTTCTCAAGCATCAATATTTCCCTTTATGTTGTTCTCTCGAGGCGGTGACATTCTTTTTCCTGTTTCGAGAAAATTAGGCTGGGGACTATATCTCTTTACATTATTCCCCACAATGATGACAGTCGAGTGCCCCAAGAAAGGGTTCACCCTCCATCCATGCGGGAGGGAATCTGAAACCGCAGAATGGACACACTAAATTTGATAAATTACACGTCAGCTCAAAAAACTTTATAAAGTGAACATAGATGTTCGAAAAACTAAGATGAAACTACCCAAGGACCAAAACTTGAAGCTAAACTTATTTCCACTTTTGCCCCTACTGATGTGGGTCAGGTAGATACATCCATGGAAGTGTATCACATGGATAAACCATCGTAATCTTATGTACCCACATGGAGCCTTGTTGAGAACAAGGCCAAACCAAGTTAAACTAACCGAGCTTAGACTTCTTACAAAGTAAACTTTTGAGCTTTTGGGTATCTTTCTCATTTTATGCATGGATTCATTTCTTAGCATTTGGTTATTGTTTTACACTTCCTTAGAATAAAAATATGTAGTTTCATGTAAATTTTAACATGTGAATGGCACCGAACATGCATGAAGGACAAAAACTCCATTGAAGCTTGAGCTTCAATGGTGGATTTTGTACCCTTGACTTTGAACCGGTTTCAAAATGCCGGAACTCAATCTCTGTGTTTAGGGAACCTAGGTCCAATGTTTTATTGATCCAAAACAAAGTTTTAATGCTCTAGATCAAAGTTTCAAAAATCCAGCCCAGAGATTTTCAAAACTTAAATTCAGAGGCTATGATCAACTAAAATCCTTCAAACCAAATCTGTTTGATTACATTTTGACCATGGAGCACAACTATAATTATACTAAAACCCAAATCATAGACTATAATCACAAATATACGGATCAGACAGTCACCATTTTTATTGAAATTCAATAGCTCGAACGAGTCCACCAAATGCTTGAAACTAATATGGTTGGATTCCTCTTGAAAAATTGCCCAACTTTCATTCAAAAATAAACTTAAATGGTATTCTAAAATGATTCGAATGTTGGGACAAAGTTTTCAAACCGTAAAGTCGAAAAATCGAGGGTCGAAGATGATGTGGGCGACACTCACAAGAATGGGGGCAAACTAGGGCACATCCCCAATTAGAAAATTCTTTTTTTTTCAAAAAATTCTATTTTTTTAATTATGAAAATAAATGGTATATTTCATCATCCTGTATGGATTCTTAGAAGGACAATTTTAAGAAAACAAGTTTATGGTTTCAAAAGTTTAACATCCCTTTACACTTAAATCCCTGTCAATTTTTTGAGTATTTCAAAACAACCCCAAACTTTTTACATAAATTCCTTAGGTTAGATATAGCCATTTTTTTTCTTTCCACTAAACCTAAATCCAAATAGAAAGTAGGGAAAACTTATATCTTTAAGTTTTGGAAATTTTGCACTTACACCCTACTAGTTATTTTACACTGAAAACTTATTTAACATTCAGTCAACTACATACTATAACATTATTTTTGGACACATACTATATACTTATGGTCTCCCTAATTTCAGAATATCCAGCCCACTACTGTGATTTTGACTTGGAAATGTTTAACACGTACTTAAAAAGTAAGTGATTTTATTTCATTATTATACTTGAGCTTATGTCCTTGAAGTTAATATATTGTTTATATCACTATGTCATAGCCCTGAACTCATGTCCTCATTTACATACTCTTTTGTGTGGTTCATGTTTAACTATGAGTATTGATTCCCTCTTTATTCAAGTTATTGTCTAAACCCGATAAACCTTTATAACCTATGAATTCAAAGGCACCATTGAATTAAATTACACCCTTAAAGGTGGTATAACCCTAAATCCAATTAAACTTTGATTGCAGTAAATTCTTCCATTTATAATCCTTATTAGTGAAACCCCATGTAGCCTACCTTAGGATTCATGGATTAAGCCCCGGTATATCACGACAGTTCTAATTGGCCTATAGGACTCAGATCTTGAGTCCCCGATTTTATTTTACTATATAAGTATAAGTTACACTATACTAAGTGCGTTAAGACATTTTTATTATTCCCCAATTAATTTGGTCAACGGTCGAAAGGTTTTTAGCGATATTATATCAGTATTGCAACGCACTTGATGCCCCTTTAACCGAAAATTTATGGGTTATCGTATTATAGTTTGATCTTTTATCTTTATAACTTTGTAAACAATCTATCCAGTTATGAATCACCATATTATTCTTTTAAATATCATTAGACTCCAGTATACTCCTATCAGTACTACGATATTTGACTTTTCTTTGGACTATCACAAATGTGTTACAACAGCTATATTGTTAATCCTCTATATACTTTGACAAGACTTCCTAATATACCTTATCATAGAAATAAATTATGTACTTGCCATATTTGCTTAATTATATTCCTTCTAGATGGATAGTGAGATAGAAGAAAGATAAATAACACCCGCACTTATGGATTTTTATTCAGTTTTACCTAAAATTAATTTCAGTAACATATGTGCGGGAGGTAGCAAGAAAGGATGGTAATCCCCACTAGAACATCTACACCAAAATTTATGAGCTCCTGTGACCCCTTAATGTCCCTTGTAGTTCTATGTTCTAAGCCTCTTATCCGGATCTTTGTTCTTCCATTTTATATAAACCACATTAGTATCTTTATGGAAAGTATTATGTTTGATAAAAGGATATGTATGACTACTAAGCATGCAGTAAAAAAAGTGTGTGTGTATATATATATATATATATATATATAAGTGGCATGTGACAAAGAGAGCTAACTACACAAGTGGGGTAAAGTAAGTGCATATATCTAGTGATATAAAGCATGTGAGAGAAAAAAATACGATAATAAATATGTACAAATGAAGTACAACATATGAATGTATACAAGTGATAAAAACATGTGGATATATGCTGAGGAGTCCCCCCCCCCCCCCCCCCAATATCACATTAAAAGGTATACTTGGACACGAGTGGGTGCCAAGAGAGGGGTAGTAAGAGAAAATGTGCCAAGTAATGAGGTACCAAGCGAGGAGGTGCGAAGAGAAGTGGGTGCCAATAAATGAGGGTGCAAGTAATGAGGATCTAAGTGAGGAGGTGCCAAGAGAATTGGGTGTAAAGTAATGGTGCACCAAGATATTGGGTGCCAAATGAGCAGCCTCAAAGGAACAAGGAGCTTCTTTGTGAACAACCCCAAGCCAATGAGGGGATGATATTCAGATGGACCCAAGTTAATAAGGTAATAGTAGGCCATCAACCCCAAATAATTAAACATATGGGTACGTTCAAGCAACCCCGAGCCAACGTGGGGGTGCCATTAAAATGGACTCAACTCAATGAAGGGGTGTTAGGCGAGCAATCCCAAAGTAGTAAGGGAGTGCTTTGCGAGCAGAACTAAGTCGAGGTTAATACTAAGGTTATTTAAATAATATTTTCTAATAGTTTGTTATTTCTTATATAGAGGAATGCTTAGCAAGAAGCTATAATCAAGAAAGCATGGCTAGCTGGAATCTCTTGGGAGTTTTGATCTGAAAATTGAGAGGCAAATCTTGTTAGGCAAGCTAAGACCCAACCACTTCAGTACCTTATGTTAGAGAAAATACTAATAGGAGGGGCCTAAGAGGTCACTCACACATTTACACAATCCACACTCAGTAAAGTAAGTGAGCATGCAATCCAGTGCACATAAAGTATGTTTAAGCCATAAACATCAGCGAGTGGCCCTCAACCCCACTCGTAAGATTTCAAAAACATTGTTTACCAAGTTATAGTGTGAAAAATATTTACCAAATCATAATTTTTTCCACTATGCCCGACATATTTTATTTTTGACATTGGGTTGCACCAAGTGTCTTCCATCAGAGTGGATAGACGATTAACAGTAAAATATAAACAAAAGTACAATTAAAAGAATATCATTTTACCGCTCTCATGCCACATCAGCTCTAGTATTTACCAATAAGTAGTGTACTTGGGCAAGGTCGAGTGATTTTCTCTTCACTCCCCAGAATCATCACTTCCAAGTGATCCCCTTTTCTCTTTTTCTCTTACTGAAAAGATCATAGTCAATCATTGTCTTTCTCACTCAACAATAATAAAATCATCGTTTGATCATAGAAGTTAGTATTCAACTACCTGCTACTCTTAAAGCTTTAAATACCTTGAAGGCAACTTCCATTGGAGTGGGTCACGCCTCACCAACTTTAGTATTCATAGACCCTAGTACCAATATCCTCCAACAATATACACAATTGAAATAAATCATATATGCATGTACTCGATGGAAAAGACATGGAAATATATAAAAGAGAAACAATGTGGGGATAATGTGCAAGAAATGTGAAGCATGTGATATATACACGTGAAATAAAGAATGAGTATAAGTGAAATGAAGCAAAAAATAAAACATGGGTATATGTACAACTGGAGTGAAGTATAGATATATGTGAGTGAGATAAAGCATGAAATTATAAACAAATTATGGACTTTTACAGGAGTTATATAGAGAAGTATAGCTAGATTTATGTTTGTGATTTTGAATTTTTTGAGTTTTTATGGCTTCTGGTATACTTCCTATATACGGGTTTCTGTCGCCTTAAGCATGTTTTCTATTGAGTATTCATTTATCAATTTTTTTTAGACATTTAGAGGTACTAGTTGTCTGTTTCTCAGGGTTGTTATTGGTTCTTAAAACACGTGAAAATGATCGAAATTATTAAACATAGCAACCTAACAAATAATTATTTGTAAATACATACTTAAATATATATATATATATATATATATATATATATATATATATATATATATAATAAGGAGTAGAAGTTTTGGCACAATTTAAGAAGATGATAACTTAATTAGTGGTTGTGATGGTGCCAACAAACCAATAAATTGAGGGTTGAGATTGGTTCATTTTATTTTACTCTTTTAACCCTCTATTTTTTGTTTCCCCCTCTTTTCCCTCACCACCAATTTGTTTCCCCCTCTAACTTTATTTCAAAATAAGGGCTAAATTTGTACTTTGACCAAGACAAACACTAAAAGTCCCCCAACAATCCTGTCTTTTTGTCACTCCTTCTTCTAGGGTACACGATTTGGGCATTTATTTTCATGATTCTTCAGCTTCTTCATCTCCTTCTTCTAGGGTACGGTTCTTCATCTCATCTTCATCCAACTCAAACCCTCCCCATGCCTATAGCCATTGAGCTCTAAGGTTGTCGTCCTCATGTAATCTCTATATATCTCACATACACAGATTTGAAGGGTTATTCTGCGATTTGGGATTTTTAGATTTTGGGGTTATTATTTTTTTTCAAATTTGGGGTTTTAGATATGGACTTATTATTATTCATCTCATTTTAGATTTGGGGTTGATGATAAAGATTTGGAGTTTCCCCTATCTCTCCCTTACTCTATTACATGTACACACTCATACACACCAATGTTTTTTTCCAGATCTGACAACTATATTTTATGTAGATCTACACGGTTTGATTTTGTTTTTCTCAAGTTTTTTAGAAGATGGAGTTGAGGGCTTTCGTTGATTTGGAGTTATCATCTCAAGTATGTTTATGTATTTGATTTTATTTATGCTTTTCTAACAGTTCAGGTATGCAGATTGTAGATTTGTATATTTTTTTCGTTAATTTGTAGATTTTGCTTTTTTATAATAGTTTAGGTATGTGATAACTCCAAATAAACAACTTTCGTTAACAGTTTTCTATTTTTATGATTACTCTTCTTGGGTGCTTATTAATTTGTCTAGGATACATATTGATTTAGTTGGATAATTGTGCAGGCAATAATAATCATAATATAACACATACATATAGAATGCTTTGGTTTAAATGGGTTATTGGTTCTAGATATTTGAGCTTCAATACATGTGGGGGTTGATACAAACCGGTACTGGACCCATGCAAACTATTTTTATGATGATTATGGAGCTATTAACACGATTTATTGACCTATGCTTTATTCATGTGGGGTATGTAAGGGACTTTGATTTTTTAATAGTGTTTTACTTGCATATAGTATTGCTAAGTGTGATGAAAATGTATGAGAGGACTGGTTTAACCTCCTACATTACTAATAGTGATTTGTTAATAGCGTTTATTGACATTTGGGTTTGTTGTGGCTTGATAGCATTTAATTTAGTTTACTGGTTTCTTTTGTTTATACTCTTAAGCAGTTTTGTTGTTGAGACCAAAGTTGAACCTTCAACCTTTTCACACATACATAGGCAGGTGTTTGACGAAATGTGTGTATGAATATTGAATTTTTTAGGGTGAATATGTTTTTTGGATGGACACTAGCTCTTCTCATTTAGTCAAATGCCTACCATATGCAGGTGTGAAAAGGCTGAGGGTTCAACTTTGGGCTCAACTTCGCATTGTAGTTTTTGAGTTAATTTGGCATTTATATAATTTTCTAATATCTAATAGTTTTTTGCGTGCCCACTTTATGTTTTAATTTTTTTTTATCCTTTTCTTCCTTCACAGGAAATGTCCAAATTGGAAATTACGTGATTGTGGACTAACTGCCCAAATTGAAAATGCCCACTTTATGATTATGAAGAACATGAAGTATAGACCAGAGCATGTATTCGTTGATGCTCGAGTGTGTTTTCTCAAATCAGTTGTGCACAAGACATCCGAGTTGTCAAAATTTTTAGACAAGGAGTTGTTTCATTACTCCAATTCTGGCCGAGTTTGCTAAGAAGCTACCTCATGTCACCTTCCTCAAGGTGGAATGGTATGAATTGAATTTTGTTGCTAAGAAGCTACCTCATGCCAACATTTTTTATCTTGAAAGAAGGGAAGTGGGTGGACAAATGGAGTATGATACAAGTTGATGTATTGCCTTTATATATCTCCTATATGTTGAGTAATTATAGGTGACTCCTATATGTTCCATTAAGTTTAATGTGAAGTTAATATTAAGTAGTTATAGGCAAATCCTATTCTTCTAGAGGTTGTTGATGATGGTTTTTTCCATTTTGTTTATAATTATGGATTTATTTGTTCTTTTTTCTTTCTTTAGAAAGAATAAATATTTTTATGAAGTTTTGATGGTTTAAATTCAAAATTTTATTGATTTAATACGTCTTTTATTTATTTTTCCTAATATTTATTGTAATCCTAAGTTATAAAATGTTGTAGCTGTACAAGTAATCCACCCCAAGCTTTTAGGTACATCTGTGTTGAAATCCTATTCAAATGCAGAAGACGCACAACCCATGTGCACATTTTATATTGAAAAAAATGAACTAATTTCCATTTCAATAGGATGCTCCACATAACCCACCCCTGAAAGAGGATCTGAAGATGTTCCATTAAAACTAATTCGAAGTGTTTCCAGCTGCCGTTAAGTCAACTTGCAGTGCCAAGCTGGTATCCCATGTGTAACTCCCAAAGCAATAATTGCTTCTATAATAAACGAGACTGCGATTGGTTATGATTTTGCATGGATGTAATTATGAGGTTGAAGGCAATGGAGGCGGAGTGCGATTGGTTGTGATTTTGTACAGTCAGTATTTTCTTCAATTATTTGTAGGCTAGCTGATATGTAGTCCGCCCTCTCTCTCCCTCTCCCTTGCCCAAAGTTTTGTCCCTCTCCTCCCCCTATCTCTCTCTCTCTCGAATCTCCCTCCCTCTCTACCCCACATGCCCTATCTACTTCGGACAGGATATCCAGGTGCTGCAGCAACAAGTAGCAGCCCTCCTTCTTAGATTCTCCTCCCTGCTCTACCCGGCTATTGCTCCCACCTCCTTTCACTGGTAATTCTTTTTTTAGTTTCTTTTCTTATTTTATGAAACTTTTATTTGCTGATGAAATTTTATGGACATCGTCATATTGGTTTTGTAATTATATGAAACTTTGTTGTTGCTCAAGTTTATTAGTTAATTTGTATGAAATTTGTTGCTGAAATATTATAGATATTCTATATAATTTGTTGGTGCTGAAATTTTGTTAGTTAATTTGTATGAAACTTTATTTTGTTGTTGCTAAACATTATTTTTTTCGGTTTTTGTTAGTTTTTTTTAATTCCATTTTGAGGATAAATAAAAAAACTCTAGAATTTTTGAACATGACATGAAACTCATATATAGTAGTCCTATGAGCTTAGGATGTTAATGTGACATTTCATAAGGTCAATGGTCATAAAATGCAGAACATTTTGTTTCCATAACTTCACAGGAGGCAAGACTTATCATCTCATGTGTTTTCAACCGTATACAGAGGAAGGCGCACGACTGAATTACTGTCCAAGTCTATTTTTTTAATCCACTTTTGTATGAATTTTTTTGTTACGGACTTGGTTTTGTTGTTGCCATTTTGCTATACAAAACATCATTTTTGTATCCATTTTATTGTTAAACAAAATTGGGATCGCACTAATCAGTTGTCAACAGCCTAATGGATATGTACTTGAAATGCCACAGTTTGAATGTAGCTCAGAAGTTATTCGACAAAATTCCCATTGAAGAGAATTTTTTTGAAAGTAGCTTAGAAATACCCCAGTTTGAAAGTAGCTCAGAAATGCCCATTATACTAGATATGTACTTGAAATGCCACAATTTGAAAGTAGCTCATAAATCGCGTGAAAGTATATTGATTGTGGAGACTTGGTAGCTTCTTTTTTCGTATTCAAGAGAATTTCTGTTATTGTAGATACCCTTTCTCGGAACACCATCATTACAGGCTGTACCCAAAACGGCCATTTTTAGGAATCTTTAGAGGCTTTCCACTTAATGAGACAAAAATAACATGTCACTTTTGATGTTTAGAGAATGAAAAATCTGTTAAGGACTTGGTTTTGTTGGGCAGGTATTTTAATCGACTATGAAGGTCCTTTACTGATTGGAATCCTATCTTCTTGAGAAATGCAAAGGTGGAAATTTTTAGTATGTTTTTCAACCTCTAGTGGTACACAATTCACTAATTTTATGTTTTTTTTATTGCAGCTACTCCCTATTTCTAGCTCGCCTCTGTTTCTTCGCAGGCCTAAACTTTTGTAATTTGTTTGTTTTGATTCATTTCCTTAACACCATGACCAATTTGTTGGTTTTTCTCTTTTGTTTCACCATCTCCCCATTTCTAATTTCAAATAATGAATGTTTTTTTCTCAATACAGGAACGATTTTTTACGCTTATGCACAAAATGCACATTTTATGTTTTACGGTTTATATTTTTTTAAGTACTCTTATACGGATGCAACTCTTATTACTGAAGCTAGGACTGGTATAATCCAACAAATCTCATATATAGGTGTAACTGTGTAACTGAAGTAAGGAACAAAGCAAGGGCTGCTACATTCGAATATATCTCATACACAAGAACTGTTTAATTGAACTATTTAAATGAGGTCTTCAAGCAGTAACCGATATGCCAACATCAATAACTACTTGATACATTATACTGCATACCAAACCAGGTTAAACATAGAGAAAGGATTAACACGTTCACTTAAAACTATGGCGGTGTTGGTATCCAAGGTTTGTTTTTATTGATTCTTTTTTATCTTATATATTCCACGTTCAACATACGTATGTGTTATCACTTCCATTGTGAATTTGAACTGTGGTTAGAGGGACACATTATTAATGAGTTGCAAACTCACGTCGGCTAAGAAAAATGAGCATAATATCATGGTCTGTTGAGTCGAGTGGCAAATGAATGAAGTTATGTATGATTCTATCTCTGCCCTATCTCTTTATGCAAACTTTCTAACTTTCTAACTGATTTTAGGGAAAGAAAAATGAGGATAGTATCATTGGAAGGGAATTAGATTCTTCTATTATGATGAACACATTCCTATTAAATTAGATTCTGCATTGACATTTTATTTTCTCTCTTAGTTGAGTTTATCGTTTTATGATGACGGTGGATAGCATCTTGAAGAAAATTATATTTCTTTCGAGATTGTTAAAGTTCATTCGAATATGGAAATGATATTGCATTTGTGAAAACTTTGGGATTGATATTAATTTTTTTTATTACATTTTGAAAAAAAAGGATATGTCGTATGTTGCTAGATTATTTATAGCAAAGGTGCTGAACCAATAAATGGTGGTTAACAGTTGGCTCAACGACAACAAGAAAGGTCACAACAATTACACAGTTGGGCATGAAAAACTCTGATGGTGCATTGCGTCTTTGCGTTTTACCTGTGTTACTGTTACTACATCATTATACTCATATCATGCACATTTCTTAAAAGGGGGTTATGCTTTGGGACAACCTACATTTACAACATACTCATATCACACACATTAGCTTAACCATGTCCAACCAGGTAATAAATTTTACTTCACGGATATTAGCTTGAATGGTTGGATGCTATATGTGTGTAGGACATTTACAACATGCTATATGTTATCAGATAAATGATGGTTGCCATGGGATTCAAGAGCTTCAATTGTTTTCATTTTTTCTTCAAGATTGATTCAAAAGTTTTGGGATGGTGATGTTCGGGAGATTGATAATGTAATCTATATTTTAACTTCAGCATTAGTAGGCTTGCAGTTCAAGTAATGAATAACGACTTCCTCAACCCATAGTTGGTAATATTTTTTATGCAAAAAAATTATTTCAGACTACCCTCCCATCAATAGTCAAATGGGGTGAATTGATACTTCTTTGATTGGTTGGTATTTTCCTTCTTCAAGTGGCATTAAAGTGAATACCAATAGCATCTTTGGGGTATTGTTAGGAGAAGTGATGGTACTTGGATTTGAGGTTTTCTTTTTTGGCAAAATGAGTTATGACACCACTTGCTTATGTGCAGATCTTGAGGGCATTTATCAATGACTGAAGATAATTAAGGCGAGAAACTGTACTAACACCACTATAGAAGTCGACTTCCGACCAAAATGAGGATGTGGAATCTCACCCATACAAAGCGATCATACTGGACTATATTGAGCTGCTGAGACAGACTAGAAAGACTATATGTCACATTAAAAGAGAGGGTAATTGAGCAGCTGATCACATGGCTCGAATTGGGTTTCAAAACAAAGAGGGTGATTATAGGGTGCATAACCCCAAGTGGATCTTAGGGAAGAGCTTGAGGCTAATAGAAGGGGTGGTATGTACCCCAGAGGATATAAGTAGTTGTGTCTACTTTGTTTTGATGATGTTGTGTTTTTGCAGCTATTTTATTGACTTATTTTGTTGTTTAATCATTGTCTAGGAATAACACTACTTTTGTTTGTTATACATATTCATCTGTTTGTGCTCCACGAATAAATTGTAGTAGTATTGAGATAAATATTTTATTTTCTTTATTTTTTTATTAGCCTTATCATTTTATCAATATATGATTTTCTTTTCTTTTATAAGGCCTATGAAATGGTGACCATTTTGGTGATGAACATCTTCTCAAAAATTTTGGTATTCAATAGATATTTACGTTTCTTTATTATTTTTCCTGAATAACTACTTGGGTTCAATAACTGTGTTCCAATAACTGTGAACCCAATTGGTAGTCCAATTTCAATAACTGTTTTAATGTTTGAATAGATATCAAATTGGTGTGGCATGACCAAAGTACTTAATACCCATGTTTAAATTGATACCCATTTTTTAAGGCGTAGTTCCATGAGCATGGAACAACTGTTAGGAGTAGGGCGATAAAGAGAATTACGTGATAACCCATGGTGTCATTTTTCTCAAATATAATGAATTTGTGTTCTTACGGAGAACTAAAATTTGGAAATTTTCTATTTGAGGCAATACGACTTGGTTGACACGTTGGTTTGAAAATCGTAAAATGGTAAAAAATCTTTTTGAGGCTATACGACTTGGTCACTTTGCAGTTACGTACTTTGGAATTTTTTTCCCTTTTTGAATCTTCGTATTTTAAAATTTTTTTCCCTGCCTTCAGGCACGGGCATTCCGCTAGTATATATATATATAGGGAGAGTTTCATAAGTGAACATAAAAGATGAACATTTTAATGAACCTTAACAAAAAAACATCTAACATCCAATCAATTTTAATTCATATGTTGTAATTGGTCCGCGCTTGCGGCTACGAACACATGTGTGACACACGTATTTTTTAATACACCCACATGCATGTCAGATGCGTTTCCTTTGTCACTGACGCGTGTCACACCAATTAAAAAACACCTAACATCGAAATTAATATTAATTGGATGTTAGGTGTTTTTTTGTTAAGGTTCATTAAAATGTTCATCTTTTATGTTATCTTATGAACCTCTCCTTATATATATACATATATATATATATATATATATATATATATATACACACACACACACACTAGTGTATGCTCGTGCCTGAAGGCACCAAAAAAAATTCAAACTAGGTAATCGTGAAACGGTAAAAATTTTGCATAATACGTAATCGCAAAATGATTTTTTTTTCAATGTGAGTACTTACAAAACGACAAAAATCTCATTCCCCGACAAAATAGTGTAATTTAAATAAACAAAAGTCATAAACTCTTCTGTTTATAGGACTATCCACCATGCCTAAACAAATAACAAATAGTCCAATAACATTCAAAAGTATACGTCGTCGATAGGAAATACGTCATATTTATCACAATAAATAAACAATTTTTAGAGTTATATGATGCCATGTGACGTCGTGTTCATAATTAGTATTATATAAAAAGGCACGCCAAAAAGTTTTAAAAATGTACATCGTTGATAGAACCATATGTCGTATTTAGTTCCCAACAGATTAACTATCTTTTAAATAACCTATATTACGAACCTATTAGTTTTAAAAAATTGGACAACTTTTAAAACAAGTATAATTAAGTCAAAAAGTTTTTTTACAACAAATTATTTTAAAAAATTAGGACAATAGTAATAGTCCATCATAAACAACGTGTAAACAACAATAATTGTTTTTGTGATAGTCCTTGTCTAAACAACATAATTGATTCAAAAAAATAGCAATAGGCCATCTCGGACCTAGTATAAACATCATTATTTAAGTCCAAAAAATTTACAACACAAATAAGTGTAAAGAATTTACAAAAAGTTTACAACACAACTATAGACGAACAATTTAAAAAATTTGGGCAGAATTTTCTTTGTTTATAGGACTATCCACCCTGTTTAAGAAATAAAAAATACTCGACTGCAATAATAATAATCCGTCTTGGACCTTGTCTAAGCAACATAATCAATTTCACAAAATCTTATCTAGTCTATAAAATTTTCAAATATAAACATAGACACAATCAATTATTTAATTTCACTAAAAAAAATTTAATCTCTTCATCATTGTCTCTCTTTGAAATGCCATCGTCCTGCAACAGGCAACAACCAAGCACATAATAAAGAATTAGCGTATAAATATGAAACAATATAGTTCAATGCTTTATTCTGAACTGAAAAGAACAACTCAGTTATATGCTGAAAAAAACATGTAATGTTCATTGTGCTTTTTAGCAAATAGTCCATTATTTTACTTTTTTGATTATGCTAACGTGATATTGAGAAAGTGCGTAATTGTTGCAAATGTGGTGTTCAAACCACACATCAAAGATTTATCCGAGATAAAAAAATTATAGATGGAAAGAAAAAAATGTGCACTTGTGGGAAAATGAGAAGAAAATATAAACTTGTCCTTGTTACCATTCTGAGGCTTTCCTAGTGGTGGCTTCAGGATGGCATTGACTGCGGTTGATACTTGGTCGGCTGTGACTTAAGGTAGAGGTTCTGGCAATGCTCCCCACCCGTGGCATCGACATACGCATGTTGAGATAAAACCCCTTAAATTGTAAAATACCCCATGTTATTAGAAATTATAACCTTAATCCAAACTTGATACTTTATACCGAAAAGAGAAAAAAATGCATGTTCACTAGAATGAAAGTACATGAAACAAAGAAATAAGAATGTCAATAGTTAATAGTAGGGGATTACAAATCCTCGTCCAAATATCAGTACAAATTTCAACTATTTCTTAACTCTTAATTTTTCAAAACAAATACAAACTTTTTTTAGCATTTAAATCATAACAAAATAATGAACAAACATCAAAGTGTGGATGGGTTGTAATGATTAATAGAGTCGTAAGCAAGTAGGGGAGTAAACTTGGGGTTTACGGGTTAGTTGGGAGTTGGATAGTTGTCACGGAGGATGGATTTGGGAATGGGGAAGATTAAGTTTGGGTAGGACGCGCAGGGGCATGGTGATTACAGGTTGGGTACAATGGTGGGGTGGTTACGGATAGAGGGGGACGGGTTGGGGGTTGGATGGGAAAATGGGTACAACGTTAGCTGGTGCAAGTGAGTTCAGGTAGGGAAGGGGGTGTTATGGGTTTTCGCAACTGTGTCTGGGGAGTCAGAGGGTTTGGTTTTGTGTGTGCGTGTGTAGGAGTGAGGTGAAAGTGTGTGGGGCAGCGGTTTGTGTATAGGTAAATAGGTTAGGGGGTTGGAGCAGTTGAGTACTGGGGTTGTGAATTGAGGTACAAAGAAGTTGAGTACAATAAATGATTTAAAGTATATACTTGCCAAATGCAATGATATTGCTCCGATACACATTCTAACAACCCTATAGTGGCAAAAGCCTCGTGCACTGCACTGCTTTTTCTACTTTTTTACAAAATATTGTAAGCATTAAAACATCAAGTAAGTCAAAAGATTCATACCTTTCTTTATGCCCCGTGAAGTAATGAAGACATCGATTATCACAAATAGATAGATATCACAATGACTCTGAAAAGAGAAATTGAAACAAACTTTTCATGATGATTGTGTCTAATGAATCAACAAAAGCAATACTGAGGAAACAAGACACAACCAAACTATAAAATTCAAACCAAGCACATTATATGAATCTCCATAACCCATATTATCCAAGTCTTAGCTACTAAAATCTTATTATTCCACCCCTAATCATGTACCTACTCAAAATTTTGCTGGCATATATCAAATTGTACTACATTTTACTGTTAGAGTACAATCATTTAGTGATTGTATTTCTACTGCATTAAATGGTTGTACCTACACTTGGAGTACAATCATTTAATTCACTTAGGATACAAAAGTTGGTAAAACAAACTTGAGTACAATCATTAAATTGTTGTACCTAAGATGAATACTTCATATCTATGTTTCGAAACCAAAATAATATAAGCATAATATGTACAAACTAACCTGAATCAAATTAGAAAGTATTAAAAAGCCCTCAAAAAACTGATCATAGTGATCATAATGAAGCATTTAAAAAAGATAACTAATACCTTCAGAAATTAACCTTAATAAAACACATCAAATCTAACCTTAATAAAACACATTGAAAAGTGAAAGGAGAGCTAGTTTACATGTAAAATACATCACAAGAAAATTAAAAATGCATTCTCACATCAAAATTGTGAGCCCCCATTAATAAAACACCATCTACTACAAACCTAAAATATCCAATACTCAGTTGAACAAATTTCAAACTGTAGGTTCCAATGTTAAAATAAAACTAACGATGTTAAGATACTTTATTTGCAAAACTAAGGTCCCAACCAAACCCATGCGATTAAACGTTGTGATTCTCTATTTTAATTCTCTATAAAATAAGAGAATACATTGTAAGCACTACACCAAATTTGTCAAATTGGCACCCTTCAACCGCCCAGCCTTGTCACAGTCATTAACCGTGAGTCGTGACAAGGACGTGACAATGTCTTGCCACGATCAATGATCGTGACAAGGCCGTGACAACTGTACTTGTCACGGACTTGTCACGGCCATTGATCGGGATAATCATATAAAGTTGTCACGATCAAGGACCGTGACATGTCAATGACAATTATGTCAGTAAAAAAACCCACCTCTTCTTTTTTTCCCACCGATTCTAATTCCCTCCATTTCTCTCTCTCTCTAGCGACTGCACACACACTCTCTCTCTACAACTTTGGTACATTTTCTCTGTCTATTTCTCCTCCATTTATGTATATATGTATGCATGTGTGTGTTTATGTGTGTATATATGTGTGTGTAAATGTGCGTGTGGGGGGAGGGGAGGGGGGTGTATGTGCATGTGTGTGTGTGTGTGTTTATGTGTGTCTATGTGCATCTGTATATATGTGTGTGTGTGAGTGGGGTGGGAAGCGGCAGTGGGGGGAGGGGGGGGGGGGCTGGGGGTGGGGGTGGGTCCGGGAGGGGGGGGGGGGGTAGGGGGGTGGGGATGTGTGTGTATATATGTGCGTGTGTGTGTCTTTTTTAATTAAATTTTTATTGGTTTATTAGATATTGCCCCTCATATTGTAGTGCACCATGTAAAAGAATTGATTGATTTAATATTGATTGGTTGTTAATTTCTTTTGCAAATTAATAATTAGTGCCCCTTTCATATGCAAGTATGATTGCCACTCATTGTAAATTAGTAAATTAATAATTGTACACTTTAATTGTTAGTTTAATTGATGAAAAAAATTAATTGAGTAGATTAATTAGAAGGAATACGGGATACACATTTGACGTTTCCATTGTGGTTGGATTTTAAAAGTGGCATGACAACTGGATTACTGTCCATATGGGGGTGGGATTTTTCAACTTTTTTTGAAAATTACTTTGTATAATGAACAATATAAATATATAGTATGATAATTAAATGAAACATACTTGAAATTACATATAGTGCGGGTAGATAGTAGCCTTCTAGTTCTTATGCATACACATTCAATCCATTTTTTATGATAATCCGAATTTGAAACAATTTTTCAATTTGTAATAAATATTCCAATTTGTACTTTATAAATCCATTTTTAATGCTTTTAATTGATTTTCACTTTACCATTTTCACTCTTGTGTAGTGCGCATGTGTGTGGGTGATGAGGCATAAATTCTTCACATTTATCCCTTTAATTTTTGTATTTTTATGATCCTGTGCATGGTAAATAGCTTGGATTTTTCCTATATTTATGCTACTAACCCTTTTTAGCAAGTATTTCTTGTTTTTTGTATCTCTTATGTGTTTTACAGGTATTTCATGCAAGTTAGTGCCAAAGAGAACTCAAAGCAGTGAAAGAAAACCAAGAAATGGGGAGTTAAAGGGCATTTTCGTAATTTTTTAGCCTTAGTCCAGAGGTGGGGCCAACTGTAAAGTTGAATTGCTTTCAATTACTAGAACACTGGAAAAAATGACACCTCAATCCGAGCTACGGTGAAGAAGTTATGCCCATTTGAAGTTGAGAAAAAAATCCAAGAAAAAAACTGTTGAAGACAGAACCGAACCGAAGCTGAGAAAAAGAACCGATCCGGCCATTAGTCACGCTCCATATCCATTACAAAATTATTCATTCTTTCTAAGTGTGACAAATTTCAAGATACAGGATTTTTATTTTGTGCTTATCTTTTAGCCAAAAGAGTTTTATGTTTTGGAGACTTTTTTAAACGACCTCTAGCCTATATATTTAGTGATTAGGACTCTTTTTATTCAAATTTCATTTATGTAAAATCTCCATAACAAGTAGGAACATCTAGGAGAAGAATTTACATACTTTGCACCATTAATTCAAGAGATTTTCAAGTTTTTGTTCAATATTTGATTTCTTCTTGCATGTTCTTGTTCTTCAATCGTGGTAACTTTGATTTCCAACTCTTTTATTATTATTTCTCAAATTTCATCTCTCTATCCAAGCAATTATGAGTTCACGCAACGTAAATAATGTAATTTTCATTAATTTCACCTTGTTAGGCTAGGTTTTTAAAAGTTGGGATACATGAACTCAACCTGATGTGGTAGTTGCATGTGTATTAAATTAATCCTCTAAATCTAATTGTTTATTACGAACGTATTGCGTAGAAACGCAACAATTGTAGATCTTTGGATCTCGTTTGCTTCAGGGTAATCGGGATGCTTCATAATGCAATTTTGGGTCTATCGCAATACCGATTTACTCGTCCTCTGATTAAGTATGGTGCGGGCTTGAACCTCATATACGTAATGCTTGGGAGTACTAAATTTTGGGTCTAATTAATCACTTAAATTTACGATTAGTTTTATACCATCAATACACTAGGGTTGAGGGATTGTATTCCCGACCTATATTTCTCATCATATAGTTCAAATTTTAGTTTAATCGTCATCAGTATTCTAGGTAATTTAGAGTAATTGCATTTCATTCATTCTTTAGTTCATTAGTTAATCATTTTCAAAATTTCATCTCGTTGTAGCTGTTTCACAATCCAAATCATCTCTTTATTTCTTTTTAGAGTCAAGTTGGGGTTAACAGTCTTACCATTGTCGTCACGTTCACTCATCCTAGTTCCTTGAGGATTCGATACCCAGACTAGCCACAATATTCCGCAAGAGTGTAGTTAAAGTTTAGGTTTTTGTATTGTGGTTGGAAGTCGATAACAACGATTAGCATATTTAAACGGACGCTTGGTTTCCACCTCAATCAAAATGGCTCCATTGCCGGGGAAGTAGGTAGACATTTAGTTTAGGTCGAGTTAATAAAAAATTTTACTCTAATTCTTAAAAAGCCAAAAAAAATAAAATAAAATAAAAATAAAGATATGAGTCTTGAGAATACCCCACGGGATAGTGACTCTACCGAATTACGTTTAGATATAAGTCTTGGAGATTTTGAGAAAGAATTCGGCCCAGTGGATAGGGACCTCACTCTTGTAGTTCAATCATTGTTGGACTCATTTGGTGACCTAGATGAGAGAGAGTGAAATCTCAGGATAGATAAATTCATTCTTTATGAATGTTCACCCGAGCCTTTTCTAAGTATGCTGAAACGTGAGATTTTATCCATTAGTGATGAGATTGATAAAATAATTCAAGCATTTCCATCTGGTGACGCATGGTTTATCATATCGCATTGTCACTTTCCAACATGTTCACACATGTCATTGGAGTTCTTAGATGAGATCGAGAACATAACTAGAGTATCATCCTATTTGAAGCCCAATTTATCCGTTCCCGAGTTAGGGAAAAATATAGGTTAAATGTGTCAGTCAGAATTTCAGCATGATATAATCTTCAAGTGTGACCATTTATGTTATGACGCGGTGGTGCATGTCGATTTCACTCACCACACTCATTATGTGCCTCCATATGTATACTTGTTCTATTGGGTTGACTTCCAATTGTTCAGAATTTTGATTTATGATTGGAGGACCCCACACACGGGGTTGAGTAAGTTTTAGGATAAATGTCGTCGAACCCCCGACACGTATGGGGTGATTTTTGTTGTAGTTTTGAGTAATGCATGAGTGTCATATAGTGTCTTGTTGCATTTTAATAATTTGTTTGTTTTATTTTCTCGCACTTTTCATTCGCTTTGAGTTAGATTTTAGTTCTTTTTGCTTGAGGACAATGCAAAAGTCTAAGTTAGGAGGGGCATAAGTGCATATTTCTAAAACTTCACGAATTTTAAAAAATGCCCAAAAATTTTAAAAAAAATCATAAAATCTTTAAAAATCCAAAAATATTTTTTGTTCAAAATAAATAAAAATTGGAATTCAAAATTTTCAAAAATATCATTAAAAGTCGATTTATAGTCTCATATTGTAAAAACACAATACACAAGGCTGAAATTGACCAAGGATGGAAATTGTGCGAAAATTGGCGATTTAAAGAATAAATGTAGAGATTAACAACCCCAGTGAGATTCGAGCCTTTCATCTTTGTGAAATTTATAAATCAATCCGATTTAATTGTTAACTCAAAGTTCTTTTCAGAGTATAAAAAGTCGTCGAGGATCTCAATCCTTTCATTTTGATCGGTTATGAAAAATGTGTGTGATATTGCCTTGAAAAATGTGCTAAAATTGATCTCTAAACTTAATTCATCTCGAAACACGTATGGTAACACAATTAGTATTTTGGACAATGAAGTAGGCCCTCGTCTGTCACCCAAAAATATTGGCCAGAAAAAGTAATGAAAAATTCATCCCTTTGCAACCCAATTTGAGCCGAACAAATTTTTCCCTTTCATTTGACAACCCGAAAAACCCAAATAGCCCGGAATTGTGAAAAATGGAAAAATTAGAATTTAAGTTTGAAAAGTTCAACAAAAAGGGGCAAGAAAAAAAATTAGATACGCTCAACAAAAATAGCAAGGAAAGAAAAGCATGAAAAATAGAAAAAGAAGAAAAAAATGAGCAAAAGCCCTGAAAAACACTAACGGACATCATAAGAAAGTTTTCCAATTCCGAAATTCTTAACCTTTCCCAATATTACCCAATGCACCTTCAATCCGTAAAAGTCCTAACCGAGTCCAAAATTGCTAAATGGGCTAGCACGTGGAGAGCTAAAATACGAAAAGATAATAAAAGAGATCAAACACATGTCAAAGAGGCAATGTTGTCATTTTCCAAACCGTATTTCGTTGATGAGATCCGGTTACCATAATTTTTTGTCTTTCTACTTGTGTGCGTGAACTTGGTTCCACTACATTTAATCTTAAAATCACGCACACCGAGAGAATATCCACATTCCGAGTGATTCGTTTGTGAGAGCATTCCATGAGATTTTGAAATCAAAATGAATTTTAGGATAAGTAACGTAATGGTCAATCGGTGGAAATCCGCGATTAAATTTCTGGCTTCACACACGCGCACTATGATTTCAGACTCTTGAACATGAATTGATGATGACTATTTTCAGGAAAAGTTTGAATTATTCAATTTTTGCGTATTTTGAGGTTTCTTTGAGTCGAATTTTGTGGGTATATTCTCTGCAAACCCTCACGAGACACAACTCGTCCTACTAGGGTAACCTAGGGGTTTAAAGGCTTATTGCATACGCTAAATGCAATCGCTTTCCCGCGAAAAAGGTATTCTATCCCAATAAAGTTTTTGAAGGGTCCTTAACTCATACTCTCATTCTTTTACATTGCTCGGGACGCGCAAAGTTTTAAGTTAGGGGGTTTGATGAGGCATAAATTCTTCACATTTATCCCCTTAATTTCGGTATTTTTATGATCCCTTGCATGGTAAATAGTTGGATTTGTCTCATATTTATGATACAAACCCTTTGTGGCCAGTATTTCTTATTTTGTGTATCTCTTATGTGTTTTACATGTATTTCATGCAAGTTAGTGCCAAAGAGAACTTAAAACAGTGAAAGAAAACCAAGAAATGGGGAGTTAAAGGGCATTTTTGTAATTGTTTAGCCTTATTCTGGAGGTGGGGGCAACTGGAAAGTTGAATAGCTTTCAATTACAATAACACTGGAAAAATTGGCACCTCAATCCGAGCTACGACGAAGAAGTTATGCCCATTTGAAGTTGAGAAAAAAATCCAAGAAAAAACTGTTAAAGACAGATTCGAACCGAAGCCGAGAAAAAGAACCGATTCGGCCATTAGTCACGCTCCAGATCCATTACAAAATTAGTCACGCTTTCTAAATGTTAAAAATTGCTAGATAGGGGATTTTTATTTTCTCTTATCTTTTAGCCAAAAGAGTTTTATGTTTTGGGGACTCTTCTAAACGACCTCTAGCCTATATATTTAGTCATTAGGACTCTTTTTATTCAAATTTCATTTATGTAAAAGCTCCATAACAAGTAGGAACATCTAGGTGAAGAATTTACATACTTTGCACCTTTAATTCAAGAGCTTTTCAACTTTTTGTTCAAGATTTGATTTTTTCTTGCATGTTCTTGTTGTTCAATCGTGGTAACTTTTATTTCCAGCTCTTTTATTATTATTTCTCATATTTCATCTCTCTTTCCAAGCAATTATGAGTTCATGCAACGTAGATAACGTAATTTTCATTAATTTCACCATGTTGGGATAGGTTTTAAAAAGTTGGGATACATGAACTCAACCTGATGTGGTAGTTGCATGTGTATAAAATTAATCCTCTAAATTTAATGGTTTATTACGACCATATTGCGTAGAAACGCGACAATTGTAGATCTTTGGATCTCGTTTACTTCAGGGTAACCGGGATGCTTCAGAATGCAATTCGAGTGTAACTATCGCAATACCGATTTACTCGTCCTCTGATTAAGTATGGTGCGGGCTTGAACCTCATATACGTAATGCTTGGGAGTACTAAATTTTGGGTCTAATTAATCACTTAAATTTAGGATTAGTTTTATACCATCAATACACTAGGGTTGAGGGATTGTATTCCCGACCTATTTTTCTCATCATATAGTTCAAGTTTTAGTTTAATCATCATCAGTATTCTAGGTAATTTAGAGTAATTTCATTCCATTCATTCTTTAGTTCATTAGTTAATCATTTTCAAAATTGCATCTAGTTGTAGCTGTTTCACAATCCAAATCATCTTTTTATTTCTTTTTAGAGTCAAGTTGGGATTAACAGTCTTACCTTTGTCGTCATGTTCACTCGTCCTAGTTCCCTGGGGATTCGATACCCAGACTAGCCACTATACTCCGCAAGAGTGTAGTTAAAGTTTAGGTTTTTGTATTGCGGTTGGAGGCCGATAACAACGATTAGCGTATTTACACGGACGCTTGGTTTCCACCTCAATCAGTGGGCAGTAGGGGTGGGGTGGGAATGTATCGAATTTTTAGTAATTGTACATGTTATGAGCTAGATGTTGTTGTTTTGAAATTCAGAATTGAGGTGTTAAACAGTAACATTTCATTTGGTTTTGTAATAATTGTACATATTTGCATGTCTTCTTCTAATTCATTTTGATTTGTACTAATAACAATATTTTTTTTACAGAAAGTGTCTCCTTCAAGTATTAAGGCGATGATGATGATGATGATTATGATGATGTTGTCTAGGCTCGGTGGTAGCGGATGCGACGAGGGCTCCACGATCCCTAGGTTCCCCAAATATGGAAAATTGGGGATGTTCATCGAGAACAAGAAGGGGCTATTAGCGATTTCCCTCGAGGTGGTAAAGACGATCATCGTCCCGGGGTACACTAGTTGGAGGGAGGTGCCAAATGAGCTCAAGTTAGCTATTTGGGTGGCACTACAGGTAATGCATTTATATTTATATTTATATTTATATGAATATGAATATTTCAATTTCAATTTCAATTTCAATTTCGATTTCGATTTCGATTTTGATTTCGATTTCAATTTCAATTTCAATTTCATTTTATATTTATATTTATATTTATTCGCAACTAACATTGTATTTCTTGGACAAGAACAAATAAGCCTAGATCCAAAGCTATGTGATTCCGTCTTGGAGCAGTTGAAGGAGCAACACAAGACGTGGAAGAAAAATATGCAGACTCGGTACTTTGGGAAGACCCGAGAGTTCGTTATCCGAATCTGTGAATCCGTCCCGTTGCGGGAGCCGATCTCATTGGCACAATGGCAAAAGTTCATTGACAATAAGATCGGGGAGTGACAATTGGCATCTCGCCAATCTGGGAGGGAAAATCGGGTAAAAAAAAAATGGACGTGCACTACTTCGGCCGGACGTCTTACACCGAGGTGGAGTATAGGATGATGGTAAGATTTAATTTTTCTATAACTACAAAAATATATTATTCTGCATTATTTTACTTTGCGGGGACGATACTAAGTTTACTTTATTTTATTTCAGGGGACAGGGAGTGGCCCTGGGGTAGGCAACATAGACTCGATACTTATGTGGATATTCGGATGAAGAAGGGGAACAATAAGGAGGTGTCCCCCAGGGTCGCGGCAAAGCTTATAATTTAACTAATTTTTTTCGTAGTCAGATTGTAAGTAATTTGACAGTTTACTTTTTGTTAATTACATTATAATTTTTTTATTTACTTATTTTACTAATTATGTGCTTTTTGTCATTTCAGGCAAAGCTTAAGGAAGTGCATGAGTCACAGTTTGATGCCGATAAGGCGTCTTTGTCCACAGACGCACTCAACCAAGTGCTTGGCGTTGATTTCATGGGGAGGACAAGGGGGAGAGCTCACGGGTGGAATCTAGGATCATCGAATTAGAGATGAGAGACACCGGATTGCCTCGAACGGTGGACTCGCATGACGTGAAGCTGCCCCATTTTTAGGCGACTGTACAAGATATTTTCTCATTCATGAAGCGTTCGTTGGGCGAAAACCGTAAGGGGAAATGGAAGAAGAAGGTGGAGGAGGAGGAGGAGGAGGAGGAGGTGCAAGAAGACGAGATGCAGGATGACGAGGATGTGGACCTCGCTGCTTCATCGCCGACACGTGCGAACTTTGATGATTCAGTCCCCTATTTGGCTCCCTTCGACCGACCGATGTCGACACTTGGTTGGCCGAACGTGTTTCTACTAGACATATTTGATGGACAACGGATAGGATGGGGTTGAGGGACCCGAATACCGTCCAGGGTATACCATTTCATGGACATTCGCTTCATTACATCGAGTCTAAGGTGCTCGTCACGCATGTGATACCCGGAAAGGAGAACTCCCCATTGTGATTGCGCGAACAATGCAGCACGATGTATATTACTGGGTGTGTCAATTCGTATATCATGTGGCCTACTGACTTCCTCAGAGTTAACCTTACCCCAGATATGTAGTGACATTATTTGAATTGAATTGTTTTAAGTTGTTACATTTGAATTATATTTGGATTATATCGTAATGCATATTGTTTTGAATGTATATTTGCATTATCACTATTTTATTTGGATATATGATTCTTGAACAGGTACAAAGTTGCTATAACAAGTACAAATATACTACTGGGCAGTGGTAGTGGCCATACTGCCCAGCAGATTTTTTTTCAATTCTGTTCAGAATTATCACGGTCATTGACCATGATAATTTTTTAAAGATTGTCACGAATTTGTCACAATCTATGACCGTGACAAAACTTGTCAAGGTCATAGATCGTGACATGACCGTGATAATTCTAATGAACTTGTCATGATCATTTACCATGACACGTCCGTGACAACAAAAATTGTCACACCCAGAATTGTCAAGGTCAATGACCGTGACAATTTGGCAAATTTGGTGTAGTGAAGGATAAACTTCAATTGCAAAATCAGTGTACATTTCAAATAGGACCTTAGATCTGTCAATCACCATGATTTGAGACTCTAATCTCAATAATCAAATAAGACCTTAGAGCTTAAGTATAATACAACTGAGTTGGAAAAACAAATATTCAGGCCCTATTAAGTCCATGCTTTCAAACCATATAAGATTAAAGTTGACAATATATAGGAAATTGACAAACGAATTTAGTCGTTCACCAAACGAATTGATAAACCAAATTACTCAGTTAATACCATAGTTCACCAAATGAATTTACGGAGTAGCTCAGAAAGCATGTCAAACTTATTCCAAAAGAAGAAAATTTTCAGAGCTTCCATTAAAGAGCTGACGCAGATTTGATTGACTCCAACATTGGTATTCTTTTCACCGATACTTTAAAATAACTCTGGAAATATCCATAAAGAATGTTAATGAGCTATACTTATTGTTTGGCTCTTTGAATCCAATAACCAACAAATTTGAATTCATAAGTTTAAAGAGAAACATCTACGTCGCCACATTTTAATTCAAGCCAGTGAAACATAATCCTCAAACATGTATAAACGTGTAAATCTGTGGGAATAAAATATTTGATATCCCCATAGACAACACTTAACCCACTTAGACCATTTAAGAACCTCAAGCTTTTTTCTCTAATTCAATAGGAAAGACATAAACGACACACCAATATTTTTTTTTATTTAATCTGTTTCAAGGCCTTAATAAAGGAGCTTTAAATATAAGTGAAAGGTATTTAAAATATTTAAAAGTCCAAATATTAAATCGAAGTATGTGTTGAATATTTCAGATATCGTTCTGAATGTAAGCCATTTTACAGAGAGTAAAACGTAGTTGCTTTTATACTTTTAAAAAGTAGTTTATATAAAATGTATTATGAAATGAGCATAAGAATTTCATCTATCAATTTAAAAAGATTAAAATTTTTAAAAACTACCAACATCTGAATAACCTACATGTTTTCTTAACATGTTTCCTTAACACTACCAATATTTTCTAACACATGCCTACAACACTCCATCAAAAATCACGTGACAAAATTTGATTTTTGTATGCACATATAATTTTCTTTAACAATTTATCTCATCTACGTGGACTTAATTAAATTCCTCATTCTCTATGTAAACCACTACTGAACCCAAAACATGAGTTGGAGTTGGAAAAACAATAAAAATAAAAGTATATTATCACTATAAAAGACCTATACGCAAGTTAATGGTGTATATGATTTAGATCTTCTTAACATTTCAAAGTCAGATGTATTACTGTGCTGAAGGTTCTTCTTGAAATTGACCCCTTATAGTAAGAGTTCTGGAAGGTTTCCTTCTGCATTCTTTTCGTCTTCAAAATTAAATATCAGGTGTGGTGTGGTAGCTTTCCTTTATTGAACACAGTTGATTCCGGTCTTTGGCTGAAAAGAGATGACAACCTATAAAATAAATATTTAGTGCATCGGTGAGTGAAAAAATTGATACTCAAGTAAATATTTAGTATTCTGCCATTAAATATCAGGTCATGGATTAGAGGTCTGAATCATAATTTCTTACCGAAGTAGTACGTACACATTATTAATCTGGAAAATAAAAAATAGATTATTAGGTGCCCAAATTAGAGGGAATACCTATTTAGATCCCAAAATAGGAGGGAATAACTCTCGTAATCTGGAAAAGGAAAAACATAAGAAACAAAGTCCTAAATTTGTACAAATTTGCAAGCACGGACATAAATATGTCTTAAATTAAAAAAAATGTAAAATTTTAAACAAATCGCATCAAAACAATCACACCATAACATAAGATCTTAACTTGAAATGATGATGTGTGTGTGCGTGTGATAGAAGCGTCGCGGAGAGAAGCCTAAGAGAGAGAAAAGAGAATGTTGAAGGGTGAATATAGGGCTTGAGAAAGAAAGAGAGGGAGAGAATAAGTGCAAAACGGGAGTGAGCGGGGAAGATATCAAGAGGTTGTGTGTGTGAAGTGGGATCAGTTACCAAAATAACCTCATTTTTTTTATTAAAGTGAAAGTTTGATGGGTAAAAAAGAGCGAGAAATCAAATGATTGAGGGGTAGGGTTGTAAAAAAGAAAGAGAAGTGATCTCAGCCTTTAAAATGTGTGAGGAGGTGGCACACATCTGAACCGTTACAAATATGTATATTTTCAAAAACCGTCCTATCATATATATATATATATATATATATTCTCGCTACAGTTAAGGGTATTAAATATTTTTCATTAACTTAAGAAATATTCCATATGCCCTAAATTAATAGTTCTACTTTTTTTCGAATCCTCCAAATTAATAATCAATGCTTTTTTTAACATAATCAACAAACCAAATTTTTTAATAGTGAACAAATCTTGATCTTAGCTATTAAGTAAGTGTATCCCTAAAATTGTTATTTTATAATGGTTGTGCTAAATGCAGCTCCAGTTTTTTCCGGCACCACGTAGTACTTAAAAATTATTTTAGATTGTGTTTTAAAATGTAGTACTATGGTGTAAAACAAAATAAATTGGGTAACTTTAACACAACTCATATTTAAATGCAACACTTAATTTTGATTTTTTTTTTAATAATATCCCCCTCAAAACAACATATTTTGAATTCAGATTTATTGACTCACTTTAAAACGAGTCTTGATTATCATCTCAAATGATTAGTTTAAACACTAGAAGTTATAAAAATTAGTGTATTTTTTTATTTGTTATTTTAATATTTAAACCAAATTAAGTGAGACCAATTTTTAACAAGTAAAACTCACATGTTTTACCCAAGGTTCAAATTTATTATTTTATTATCATTGTCACTTGCGTGGTGTGTGGATCGCTTTTAATGTGGAACAAATCTGTGACACTTTTACCATTGGCTATTGGGATCGAGACGTGGTCACATTGTCCGTAAGATAATGAAGTACTACATTTCAATATTATAAATAGTGGATCCTAACAAAGTCCAACACTTGTTCCTAAGAAAATGCTTGCCATGTCCAAGCTAAACCTTTTTTTGGTAGCTAGTGGTACCTTCCCATGCAACTTCCACGAAGGAAAACAGCCACCAACTTTAGCACAAAAATGGTTATCCCTTCATATTCTGATCTGTACCATCGTTGGCGCCACTCTTTCCACGAATTCTACCACTTTAAAAAAAAAAATCCCTTCGTCCTTCCTATATAAACCCCATTCACCATTCGCCTTCTAAGTAAGTCATCACCACCATTACGACATTATATTAGTTACAAGATAACAATGGCATCTAAAACTGACGTCGTGTTTGAGGATTTCTTTCCATCAATGGTGGAGAAATTGGGAGCTGAAGGTTTTCTAGACGAGTTGTGTAATGGGTTTCGGTTGTTAGTGGATGAAGAAAAGGGAGTCATCACTTTTGAGAGCTTGAAGAACAACTCAGCCACGCTAGGATTGCAGGACATGAGTGACGAGGAGTTGAGGTGTATGTTAGAAGAAGGTGATATAGATGGCAATGGGAGTTTGAATTTAATGGAGTTTTGCGTTCTTATGTTTAGGATGAGCCCAGGTTTGATGAGTGGATCAAGAATGTGGTTGGAAGAAGTTATGTTGAATGGTGTTTAAGCCTCCATGTAATTATTTTAGACGTCTCCGTTTAGCTTTTATGTACTAGATGATTTTTCAATATTACATTCTATGCTTCTCTATATTGACTGAGTATTAAATTTTATGAATATAACATATGGAATGAACCACGTACAAAAAAAACTTTGATTTGATAGACGTATATGGAATGAATATAACATATCATAAGTTCATAACTCAAAATCTTTAGTGGCAAAACTTTGATTGAAATATCCCATATACGTCTATCTCATGTGAAATTTTGTGCTGCCCAACTAATAACACCCGCGTTAACACTCGAAAACAGCTAGCATGGCAATGCAAAATACATTAACATATGGAATGAACCACGTACAAATGTGATCCATTCAAATATTTTCAACTTTTAATTTTTTTTAATATCGCCTACATACTTCCTCCAATGCATATATGGTGTAAAGTAGAATTCATAATTTAAGTAGTATTACTCTCACCATCATGAATAGTAGACTTTAGATCAAAATTAAACATAATAAGAAAAGTGATGAATTGTTCGCTTAAATCACTTTATAATCTTACCTAATTTTATATACTCTTGGAAATAAAAAGAAAATCATAACTATTAAGTGGGACCAAAAAAATATAATATTAATATCATAACTTAAAAACAAGCATGTATGATATCCAGAGTATTTTTTCCTTAAAAGTGAAGCTTTATTCAAATTGAAGGTATTTTACAAGTCATGTTCGTTGTTGCAGACCTAATTACTGTACATCGACTGAGATCATGACAAATGGAAGGAAATAAAAAACTAGGAACTGACCTAAAAAGTGTAAAAAAAAAGACAAGACTACGAAAAAGCAGCAAGAGCTCAAGACACATGTTTGCTTCACAAAAACATAAAGAAAGGACGATGTGGTGGAATCTCTTAAAGGCTTCATGGATGGGTTGGAGTAAATCCTCGTGGACTTGATTATGAGTTTGGTTCCTAGAAATCATGTTGAATGCAATTTGACAATTGGTTTCTATCTCAATACATTTCATACCTACATGAAAAGCTAGACCGAGACCAGTTTTTAAGACCCAAAGTTCAATTGTCAGTGATGACACATATCCCATGTTGCTAGTATAACCCAATATAAAATCCCCGTGATAGTTCCTAATTAGTCCGCCAATGGAGCCAAGGCATGTGGTGTAGGATTTCGCCTCGTCAGTGTTTTACTTGTAAAAAGGTTATGAGGGGGGTGCCCAGGCAATATGATAAACCCCTTTTGTTGGTTCGAGCCGTGAGGTTTGCATTTGGTGGGTGTGGATAAACTGTACCACTTGGTCTGATATGCAGTGGACCATAATGGCTTTCATTATTGGTTTGTGTCGAAAGAGCGCCTCATTTCTAACAAGCCACAGTGCCCGGAGGGCGTAAAATGCTTTGATGTCGTGAAAAGTGAGGGCTAAAAACCTGCAGCTCCCTATCTGTCTTCTTAAAATGGCGAATGGTGATATGTCGATCTCATTATATATCGTGCGAACATGGAACATCGTCGAAAATGTTGTAAAGATGTGAGTGTTGGAGTCAGGTAGATCGCATAAAGGGCAATTAGGGTTCGAAATTTTATGCTAATAAACGAGTTGGTCCGTTGTAGGCAGCGCCTGATGGATTAATAACCATAAGAATATTTTAATTTTAAGTGGTAGTCCACTCTTCCAGAGCCACATCCATGGCCAAGCTGGAATCTGCTTCTTAATAACTTCCATGTTTAACCAATGACAAATGTCGTTAAGGTTAAAAGATCCCCCTTGACTCGGCCACCAAATCGGAGAATCTTGTCCCGTTATATGCGAGATATAAATGGCTTGTATAAAAAGTAGGAAGTCGATCGACATATATTGGGATAACAATTACAGGTTCCGTTGGTGGTGGTAGATAAATCGAGATATCGGTGCTTGAAGAACATTCGGGGGAATGGCGGGGAAACGTTGTTCCAGGGTTTCCTGAAGAATCCATATGTGCTGACCAAATGTGATTGTCCTCGGCCCAATTCGCTATTTAATTCCTTTTTGGAATAAGAGAATTGATTTGGAAACACGAGTCCAAAGCCAGGATGTTTGGGAAGGGCGACTCGACTTGAGTATCATAGAGTGGGAGTAGTATTAACCTTTAATCACACACGTCCTGAGGTTTGTCAGGTTAGAGAAAAGCTTCCATAAAAGTTTAAGGATGAAATTGGTGTTAAGCATATGCAGGTTTTTAATTCCTAGCCCTCCATATTGTTTTGGTAGAGTAATTGTGGCCTAAGCAATGGTTGAGGTCTTGTTCGAATGTGGAATTGCATTCCAAAAAAATTCTTTGATCTTTTTTGTGAGGGTGTTCAGAACGGATTTGTGTAGTGGATATGCTGACTTACTATACACGGGCGAGGAAGTACAGACCGCATTGATGAGTGTGGCTCCGCCCCTATAAGAAACAAAGTGTGATTACCATGTTTTTAATTTGGTTTCTCAGTCTGCTATGAGGACAATGAACATACTGCGTGTGACACATCCAGTAATTAAAGGAAGACCAATGCACTTCTCCTGGCTCGAATTTTAGTGAAACCCAAGCATAGTATGCGTTTCACTCATAATTGCGCATGGAGTTGTGGAGCCAAAGGTTATCATGGATTTATCACGATTAATGGTTCACCGAAAATGGAAAAAAAATCTTCCAAAAATGTCTAAAATCTGGTGATCGTCTGGGTTATTGGTTGCAGAAAGAAAATGTCATCTTCTGCAAATGAAATCCCTGGGATTCTCCAACCAGTCAAAGAGGGTCGTCAGGCAGTCATAGATTCCAGTTGACATTGCTTCTCAATTTTTCGTAACTGGACATCCAATGCTAGGATGAAAAGTAGCGGGGAAAGATGATCTCCTTATCACGGGCCCCTCGTTGGCCTAAAGTGGGATCCAATATATTCGTTAATCAATGTTAGAAAAGAGGTGGTGGAAATGCATGTTGTGAGTTACTAAATCCATTGGTCTGGGAATCCATGTTGCTTTAGGACCTATTGAATGAAAGTCCATTCCATTTGATCATATGCTTTTGATAAATCTATTTTAATCACGCAACTCCCTTTTTTGGTTTTTGATATTCGCATCGTATGGAGTATCTCATGAGCAATTAGGATGTTATCCTTAATGTGACATTGCGCCACAAAAACTTCTTGGTAAGGATACACCAGATATTGTAAGAGAGGTCTTAATCTCGCAAACAATATGGATGAGATGAGTTTATAAATCACGTTGCAAAGACTAATAAGGCGAAAACGTGACACTCGAGTTGAATTTTTCTGTTTAGGGATGAAGATTAGTAACATATGGTTTATATCAGGTGACATTTTCTCGGTCTAAAAAAAGTCATGGATCAGGTTACACAATGTTGTACCCACTTCTTGATAGTGGATTTGACAAAATTCAGTTGTAAGTCCATCGAGACTAGGGCTCTTGTTCCTCACCATACGTTTTAGTGTGGACCAGCTATCAAGTGCAATGACATGTTGTAGTAAGCGAATTTTGTGAGATTCCTATATTTGAATAAAAGGATACCTTACCTTCCACCTGATCCGAGTGATTTGTTTGAAATAGTTTCTCATAAAAATTCTGGAATTGATTCCCAATACTAGTGTGAGTTTTGTGCCATGAATGGTATTGATCCGACAACGGTGAGTTAATTAGCATATACATAGTTCTTATGTACTTAATTCACATACATAGTCCTAGTACATAGTACAATCATCAGAAAATATAAGGATAATTTAAACAAATCTCTAATATAACACAATAAAAATGATGAAAATAACATAACAAACAAGGAACAAATTGCATGAGAGAGAGTTTGGGTCATAGTTACTTACTTCAGACCTAAACATAACACTTTATTATCGTTAATTGTGGCAACCATGTAACACCCCGTAATTTTGAGGATTTAATATTTAATTATTTTTGGGGGTTATAAAAATATTTAAATTGGAGAAACTTAAATTCATGAGTTGGAGAATTGATTTGAGTGAGCCGAATTATTTATAATTGGGGATTTTAAGTTTAATTGTCCGAATTAATGTGTGTCGCATTTTAAAGTCGAAATTTGGATATGTCAAAAAGTATTTCGGATGGCAATTCTGAGTGCGCGGTTGAGTCCGGATGGGTCGAAATAGTGAGAAAAGAGTACCCGATGGTAGTAATTGGGTCTTGGGGTATTTTTGGGCATAGCCGGACCCACACGGGGTGAGTTGGGCCTTTTTAATTAGGCCCACATGGCCAAAAATGGGATTTAGTGTTTCTAACCTAATTGAGGGACTAGGAACGACAGATAGTAAATTATAAGCCTAGGGTTTGGGAGAGGATTAGAGGAAGCTAATCAAGAAGTCAATTGGGGGATCTTTTGGAGTCAAATTAAGGATCTAATTTGGGGTGTTCTTCATCAACCATTCTCTACACCAACGGATTAGACCCTACGAATAATTCTAGGCAAGTGGTTAACTTGCTGTAATGTGTAAATGGTGATATCCAATTCATATTTTAGTGATGTGTAAACTAAAATTCGTTTTGGGGATAAATGGGTACAAAATGGGGTTTTGTTAATGGAATACTTGGCTTAGATTCAAAGTAAGAAATAGGTGTATTATATATCCATAAGTTAAGATAAAATGAAATTTGAATATATTGGATGATTAACATGGAATCTTTATGTGTTCTTGGATGAAGAACATGAATCTTGAATGACTTAGGGTTTAATTGATGAACACAAGATGTCAATCTGCCAGAATTTTGACACAACTTTAAACGTATTCCATTTGAGTTGTGCTTCGAATTAGAGTGTTAACCATACATTAATGGAAAGGTATTTCTCTTATCTATCCAATGAACTTGTAATAAGATCAATCGGATTTCTGTAGAGGGAGTAATTGATATTTTACTACAGGGTGTTTGATCTGTCAACATAGTAATCTGCCAGAATTTTTACGTGAATTTAAAGATGTAAGATTTGGATTCTACTTTGAATTAGAGTGTGAAACATACATTACTGGAAAGGTATTTCTCTTAGCTATCCAATGAACTTGTAATCAGGTCAATCGGAGTTTTGTAGAGGGAAAATCGAAATTTTACTAGTGCGTGTTTAATCTGCCAGAAAATTTGAGATTTTTCTTTTTAAGCCTCAAATGTCTAAATATTTTTCGGGGAAGTGTTTAGGACCTTGATGAAATATATTGATGGAATAATGATATGGCAGTAGGTCTATGATTGAGTGTTGAACTTTAATTTTGTGAGAGAGTTAAAGTGGAGATTCATAGGCTTGATTATGATGTACTCTATTTCGAGATGATAAGAATATAATTACGAAAAAGCGTGAGCGAGCTTAAATTCGTTAGGTCAGTGGGTTAACAAGGGTAACTACTGAATTAATATAACAAGGGTTAACTAGGACCCTTAGAGTTGTGTGAATACTTGAATTAATACGAAAGTGAGATAAATTCGTAAAGCAAACAAGTACGGTGAATATTAGAGAGAAATATATTATGTACAAGTATGAATAATTGGGTTGTGTAAATACCTACTGTTTTATAGGATTACTTGGGTTGTGAATGCCTATTGTGTGTTTCCTTGTGATAGGAACATAGACTCGGGAAATATTAAGTTATGGGCCAAGTGAGCGAGTCTGGGAATAATGGTTGAGTGACACCAAGTTATTAAATTAATGGACGTGATAATTAATGAAGGTAGAGTCGGAGGGTAGACTCGAAAAAGTATTAAATTAATTGATATTGTAATTAATTAGCTTAGGGTTAGGTTGTAGACCCGGGATTTGGTATAAATTAATTAATGTGTAAATTAATTAACTGGGAGTCGGACCATAGACTCAGTTTGGTATGAATTAATTAATGTGTAAATTAATTATATTAGAGTCGGACCACAGACTCGGATTCGTGTTGATTAATTAATGTATAAATTAATTATATTAGAGTCGGACCACAGACTCAGATTCGTGTTGATTAAGTAATGTGTAAATTAATTATATTAGAGTCGGACCACAGACTCAGATTTATGTTGATTAATTAATATATAAATTAATTATATTAGAGTCGGAGTGTAGACTCGAGTAGTTATTAAATTAATAGGCGTGTTAATTAATTTAATTAGAGTCGAATGATAGACTCGGGGTAGGTAATAAATTAATGGGTGTGTTAATTAATTTAATTAGAGTCGGACCATAGACTCGAAAAAAGTATTATATTAATTGAGGTGTGGATTAATTATATTAGAGTCGGACCATAGACTCGGGAAGATGATAAATTATTAAGTGAGAAAATTAATTATGTTGAGTTTGGCCACAGACTCAGAAAATTACAGGCAGTGTACGGGATTTTGAGTACACGGTAAAGTCGAGGTTTATATTATATATATACGGTGTAGTGATAGTATATATATACGTGTATATATTGTGTGTGATATTAAATATCAGTGACTAGATATTTATTCAATGTATATACTCTAATGCTATCAAGGGAGGTTGCGCGATGTGGGTGAATCCCCTAGATTGAGGAGTAGGGCGAGTATATTCCCAGGTCATAGTGTCCGGTATATATGGGTGAAGGATTATCTCACTTTCAGGGAAGGAATATGACCGCCTCCACTACGTTTATATTTTGGGCCAAGTTGGTGAGCGATTCCAACTTGGGGAACTATGTTTTGTGAGCACACCTAGTGAGATAGCATCTTAGAGGGAATCATCTGGCGAGGGTATACTCGGAGGGATGGATATACGTATGTTATATGTGTGGATGTTTTAGTAAAGGTACGTATATAATGGTATTCAATATTATATGCGGGTAATAATACAGTGTGTGATGTATTTACTTTATATAACTTGTGATACGGTTATATGCTACTATTTAAGAAGGAAATAATTAAGTTAATTGTGGGATAACTTATAATTCAAGAATCATTATACTCAGGTTAGAGTAGTATGGCAAGGGGAGGTTATACCAGGACTAGTTGGACGGGGTAGTGCAATTAGGTGGGGGTCAAGGTAACCGTTAGGTGTGCACAATAGTGGAGGGTGAGATTGTCCACAAGGGAGTGCGACACTAACATAAATATGGAGAGCATTCATGCATTTTAAATTACTGCAGTTAATTCACTTGCTAAATATTTTCAAAATGTTTTGGGTTCTAACCCTTGCTACAAAACTATTTTCAAAACTTTTTAGGTGTCTAGCCACAGGGACGCCAGGATTGATATTCTATTCGAGGGACATGGAGCTGCGACATATGTGGATGCTTGCAAGAACTTGGAGTAGACGCATCGCTTATTCTTTCCTAGAGTAGGAATCATTCACCAGTTCCAGTTTTATTTAGGGCATGTCGCCCACACTTTCAGTTCAGTTTTCAGATTTGTTTTATTCCGGTATTGAATATTGTATTGGATTATTTCACTTTGGTGGGTGATGGTTTATTCAGCAAATTGTGTAATTAATTATTTCAGTTGTGTGAATGGTTTGTATTTATTTCCGCATGTACTGTTTTGTTTAATTAAAAAGTTAAAATTGGCACCAGCTTTTGGAATACTAGGTGGTTAGTAAGTTTTAAAAAGTTTTCGACAGTGATGCTAAGGATGAACCAACTGGGATTCCTATTTTAATTTGGTATAGGACTGATCACTCGGTATTTTATTAGGCGGGGTGTCACAGATGGTATCAGAGCATCAGGTTCTAGTGTCCTTAGGATCTGTGCGGATTTTCACGTTTCGGCTTAGCAATCTTTGATATAGAGCCCTATTATAGGATTGTTGTATTCTCGTACGTATCCTCATATACGTTCTTCTGTGAAATTTATATTTGAGAGTGAACTCATACAAATTCGATTCTCATTCCAGATGACGCCCAAGAGAGAGAGAGAGCAGCTAGGGAAGCAGGGGGAGATGAGACGAGGGAGGCTCGTCAGGAGCAAGAGTTACTGCAGCAACTGCCAGAGATTATTTTGGCAGCACATGTAACTGAACTAGTGGCGTAGGCGGTTGAAACGACTATGGTCGCAACAGCAGGGTACTTTCCACGGGATCAGCCACAAGTGTTAGTGGCGCCGGATGTTCAGACCCACGCGGGGTCGTCGGGGTGGAAGAAAGAAAGAGAGGTTATTTTTAGTGGGAACCCACCAGAGTTGCGAGGGGGTTAAGATGTAGTGCTAGCGTGTCAAGGAAGAGAGATATCCAGCGTTACCTACGCATGGGAGATTGAGATAAGGTGTGGAAGAAAATGCTAGCCACTTTTAATTTAGTGGAAGCAGCGCTACAATGATGGGATTCGATTACCACAGTTGAGGAAAGGGATACGCTAGCTATTGCAGGGTTTTGGGGTGTGGTTCGACCGCACGCATTTTCCTCCAGTGGTTGAGACCGAAATGAGTAGAAAATTTAGAAAGGTGACTCGGGGAGACCGTTCAGTGGCTGATTACGAGGAAGAATTCACTCGTTGGTAAATTTTGTACCGGATGAGGTAAGCGAGGAAAGGAGAAAGAAAGCAAGGTTTATGGATGGGTTAGTCTGGAGAATCAGACAATATTTAATTGATAAATACGCATTAATATCTTATACTGATGTCGTTAACGCAGCACTCCGGCACTGTCGGGAATATCGCTTCCACGCGAAAGGAAGCGCGAGGGGAGTGGGAACTAGCCAGTCGGATAAGGCAGGAGGGAACAATTCCAGTGGAGTATCCCATCAGCAGACTGGGGGAGATCATGGAAATCATGCCAAATGATTTAGAACTGGAGGCTATCGGCAGGATGGCCAGGAATTTCAACAAGGTCGGCATGGAATGGACCAGTGGCAGGGTGAATGTATTAGAAGGTGTTTTGTTTGTGGGGGAAGCGAGACACATGAAGAGATATTGTCTTAAGCGAGGCAGGGGTCAACTACAGGATGAGGTCCTGGATGTACAACCATTAAAGCAAGTCATGGGCGCATTCAGGTGGGGAGAAGATGCTCCGGAACCTGAGGATGAGCCGTTGCAGCTGGGGTATGGAGGTAACTATTTTTACCCTATGGGCATGGTGTATATTTTTGAGTGACAAAGAGGATGTCACAGAAAAAGACTTATTTTTCACTAGAGTTCACAGGTGAGTCCAATTTAGTGGGTGCATTGGCAGTAGCAACCATAGTATGTGGATAAACTTTTCGTTGAGTAGAGGAGTTCCTTGGTGTTCTTCACGGGAGAGTGGAGGTGTACACTGAGTGAAGGTTTAAATTAGGCGAGGAGTTACTACTTTCGAGAATTATGGGAGTAAGGTTGATAATAATTTCTGAAATATCGGCTGGATAGCGATGGGATTTGAACTATTGTGAATAGTGGGGGTAAATTTTGGTGTTCGCGACACCAGGATATGATTGGTATGAGGTATCACCTGAGAGGGTGTTTATCCTATGTATATGTGTGTAATTATGTTATATTGTGTGGGGTGATAGACACAAAGTGAGGTTTTGTGTTCTGACATTTTATCCCGGTAAGTAGGGGTGTTTACTGAAGTGAATCAGGGTGGTTAGATTTATTTTCGAGCAAAAAGAGATAGCTCGGGATTTATTTTGCGCAAGGACTAGTGATAGTAAGGGTGCGGTATTTTATGTTGTCTTTGGTAGCATAAGGGTAAGCGTATATACTTTTGTGTTGAGAGACAAGTATTTTTTGGGAAGATGTTTGGACGTTAGTACATGGGTTAGATACCCGGGCAGTAGATATATATGTATATATATGTGTGTGTGTGATATGACTATGGGTTCGAAGTTATATTATGGGTTACGACTAGCATAGTCGGATAACTTCCGTGCAGTAAAGCGCGAGGATAGGGTGTATGGGCACCCGGGTTAATTAAGGCAAAGTTCGTGCGGTTAAGCACGGGTATAGGATGTATGGGCGTCCTGGTTAATTTAAATGCATACTTGTCTAATGTATGGTTAGAATCGGATGGGATAGACATAGCGAGCTTAGAGGCACATGACTAGAGAGTAATATGCGAAGCTTGGAACATTGCGCTCATCTGAATTTCGAGGACGAAATTCCCTTGTAAGGGGGGGAGTATGTAACACCCCGTAATTTTGAGGATTTAATATTTAATTATTTTTGGGGGTTATAAAAATATTTAAATTGGAGAAACTTAAATTCATGAGTTGGAGAATTGATTTTAGTGACCCGAATTATTTATAATTGGGGACTGTAAGTTTAATTGTCTGAATTAATGTGTGTCGCATTTTGAGGTCGAAATTTGGATATGTCAAAAAGTATTTCGGATGGCAATTCTGAGTGCGCGGTTGAGTCCGGATGGGTCAAAATAGTAAGCAAAGAGTACCCGAGGGTAGTAATTGTGTCTCGGGCTATTTTTGGGCATAGCGGGGCCCACACGGGGTGAGTTGGGCCTTTTTAATTAGGCCCACATGGCCAAAAACGGGATTTAGTGTTTCTAACCTAATTGAGGGACTGGGAACGGCATATAGTAAATTCTAAGCCTAGGGTTTGGGAGAGGATTAGAGGAAGCTAATCAAGAAGTCAATTGGGGGATATTTTGGTGTCAAATTAAGGAGCTAATTTGGGGTGTTCTTCATCAACCATTCTCTACACCAACGGATCAGACCCTACGAACAATTCTAGGCAAGTGGTTAACTTGCTATAATGTGTAAATGGTGATATCCAATTCATATTGTAGTGATGTGTAAACTAAAATTCATTTTGGGGATAAATGGGCACAAAATGGGGTTTTGTTAATGGAATACTTGGCTGAGATTCAAAGTAAGAAATAGGAGTATTATATATCCCTAAGTAAAGATAAAATTAAATTTGAATATATTTGATGATTAACATGGAATCTTTATGAGTTCTTGGATGAAGAACGTGAATCTTGAATTACTTATGGTTTAATTGATGAACACAAGATGGCAATCTGCCAGAATTTTTTACACAACTTTAAATGTATGCCATTTGAGTTGTACTTATAATTAGAGTGTGAAACATACAAGCCTGGAACGGTATTTCTCTTATATATCCAATGAACTTGGAATCATAGTAATCTGCCAGAATTTTTACGTGAATTTAAAGATGTAAGATTTGAATTATACTTCGAATTAGAGTGTGAAACATACATTACTGGAAAGGTATTCTCTTAGCTATGCAATTAACTTGGAATCAGGTCAATCGGAGTTCTGTAGAGGGAGAAATCAAAATTTTACTAGAGGGTGTTTAATCTGCCTGAAAATTTGAGATTTTTCTTTTTAAGCCTAAAATGTCTAAAATTTTATCGGGGAAGTGTTTGGAACCTTGATGAAATATATTGATGGAATAATGATATGGCAGTAGGTCTATGATTGAGTGTTGAACTTTAATTTTGTGAGAGAGTTAAAGTGGAGATTCATAGGCTTGATTGTGACGTACTCTAATTCGAGATGATAAGAAAATAATTATGGAAAAGTGTGAGCGAGCTTAAATTCGTTAGGTCAGTGGGTTAACAAGGGTATCTACTGAATTGATATAACAAGGGTTAACTAGTACCCATAGAGTTGTGTGAATACTTGAATTAATATGAAAGTGAAATAAATTCGTAAAGCAAATAAGTACGGTGAATATTGGAGAGAAATATATTACGTACAAGTATGAATAATTGGGTTGTGCAAATACCTACTGTTTTATAGGATTACTTGGGTTGTGAATGCCTATTGTGTGTTTCCTTGTGATAGGAACATAGACTCGGGAAATATTAAGTTATGGGCCAAGTGAGCGAGTCCGGGGATAATGGTTTAGTGACACCAAGTTATTAAATTAATGGATGTGATAATTAATGAAGGTAGAGTCGGAGGGTAGACTCGAAAAAGTATTAAATTAATTGATGTTGTAATTAATTAGTTTAGGGTCGGGTTGTAGACCCGGGATTTGGTATAAATTAATTAATGTGTAAATTAATTAACTGGGAGTCGGACCATAGACTCAGTTTGGTATGAATTAATTAATGTATAAATTAATTATGTTAGAGTCGGACCACATACTCGGATTCGTGTTGATTAATTAATGTATAAATTAATTATGTTATAGTCGGACCACAGACTCAGATTCGTGTTGATTAATTAATGTGTAAATTAATTATATTAGAGTCGGATCACAGACTCGGATTTGTGTTGATTAATTAATGTATAAATTAATTATATTAGAGTCGGAGTGTAGACTCGAGTAGTTATTAAATTTATAGGTGTGTTAATTAATTTAATTAGAGTCGGACGATAGACTCGGGGTAGGTATTAAATTAATGGGTGTGTTGATTAATTTAATTAGAGTCGGACCGTAGACTCGGGAAAAGTATTATATTAATTGAGGTGTGGATTAATTATATTAGAGTCGGACCATAGACTCGAGAAGATGATAAATTATTAAGTGAGAAAATTAATTATGTTGAGTCGAGCCACAGACTCAGGAAATTACAGGCAGTGTACGGGATTTTGAGTACACGGTAAAGTCGGGGTTTATATTATATATATATGGTGTAGTGATACTATATATATACGTGTATATATTGTGTGTGATATTAAATATTAGTGACTAGATATTTATTCAATTTATATACTCTAATGCTATCAAGGGAGGTTGCGCGATGTGGGTGAATCCCCTAGCTTGAGGAGTAGGACGAGTATATCCCTAGGTCATAGCGTCCGGTATATATGGGTGAGGGATTTTCTCACTTTCAGGGAAGGAATATGTCCGCCTCCACTACGTTTATATTTTGGGCCAAGTTGGTGAGCGATTCCAACTTGGGGAACTAGGTTTTGTGAGCACACCCAGTGAGATAGTATCTTAGAGGGAATCATACGGCGAGGGTATACTCGGAGGGTTGGATATACGTATGTTATATGTGTGGATGTTTTAGTAAAGGTATGTATATAATGGTATTCAATATTATATGCGGGTAATAATACAGTGTGTGATGTATTTACTTTATATAACTTGTGACACGGTTATATGCTAATATTTAATAAGGAAATAATTAAGTTAATTGTGGGATAACTTATAATTCAAGAATCATTATAGTCGGGTTAGAGTAGTATGGCTAGGGGAGGTTATACCAGGACTAGTTGGAGGGGGTAGTGCAACTAGGTGGGGTTAAAGGTAACCGTTAAGTGTGCACAATAGTGGAGGGGTGAGATTGTCCATAAGGGAGTGAGACACTAACATAAATATGGAGCGCATTCATGCATTTTAAATTACTGCAATTAATTCACTTGCTAAATATTTTCAAAATGTTTTGGGTTCTAACCCTTGCTATAAAACTATTTTCAAAACTTTTTAGGTGTTCAGCCACAGGGACGCCAGGATTGATATTCTATTCCAGGGACATGGAGCTGTGACATATGTGGATGCTAGCAGGAATTTGGATTAGACGCATCGCTTATTCATTCCTAGAGTAGGAATCATTCAACAGTTCCAGTTTTATTTAGGGCATGTCGCCGAGACTTTCAGCTCAGTTTTCATATTTGTTTTATTCCGGTGTTGAATATTGTATTGGATTGTTTCACTTTGGTGGCTAATGGTTTCTTCAGCAAATTGTGTAATTAATTATTTCAGTTGTGTGAATGGTTTATATTTATTTCTGCATGTACTATTTTGTTTAATTAAAAAGTTAAAATTGGCACTAGCTTTTGGAATACTAGGTGGTTAGTAAGTTTTAAAAAGTTTTCGACAGTGATGCTAAGGATGAACCAAGTGGGATTCCTGTTTTAATTTGGTATAGGAGTGATCACCCGGTATTTTATTAGGTGGGGTGTCACAATCCATACAAGGGAATGATAATCGTGAAAAATAATGAATTAAAACCATACAAGTGTAACGCATCCCCAGAGTACATGGAGAAAATAAATAACTTTTACGTGCAACAAAAATTGGTTAGTATTTATGTGTATCAATACCATACTGTGTAACACCCAAACTTGAAGAGGATACTAAGTGTAACACCCCTTAATTTTAAGCATTTATTTTCAACATTAAATTACCTTGTGTGGGTGATTTAATATGACTCAAAATTAAAATGGGAATTGAAGATAATTATTAATTTGTGTAGAAGAGTTAATATTTATGTGAATTGTATATTTACTAGTGTGATGAAGTAAATAGAATAATATTAAATGTTATTGCATCGTATGTGAGTATAAGTGGTGGGAATTGATTATTTCTCAACCGGGGCATATATGTGTGAGCTATATGAGGTTGTACATGACCTTTTTTTTATCGGAATCTCGGATGACAATTTGGAGTGCACATTTAATCTGAGATAGTCGAAATGAGTGTCAGGGGGTTGTATTTAGGTTCCGAGGTCTTTTGGGCTTGTTTGATTCGGATAAGGGTATACGAGTCATTTCACATGTGTATTGTCATTTTAAAGTTGGGATTAATGTTAGCCAATCTCATTTGTGAGAAAACCCACTTGAGAGAAACCTAAGAACGAAGAGAAAGAGAAGAGAAACCTTGGGATTTTTCGGCCATATCCGAAACTACGAAGTGGATTCGAATTCTACAACTTTAAGGCAAGTGATGAAAGTTGCTAAATGATTCTTGTGTGTGAATTATTATATAATTAATTAGTGGGTTGTGGTGTTATGGGTATTAAGGGTTAAATCTTGATTTTATTGATAAACCCTTGAAATTAATGCTAGATATGGTTAGATCTTGATTTTGTTGATAAATCGTTGAAATTGATGTTAAATATATAAGTTGCATGGTGGAAATACTGGTGGAGTTAGGTTAGAAATATGTTTAAGAGATTTGGGTAAGTCTCATAAGGAACAAAAATTAAGAAGGACGGATCGGTTCGATTTTTGGTCCTCGGATCGATCGTTTATAAAGCAGCGGACCGGTTCATTTTTGAAGCCATCGGTTCAGTTCACTTTATTTAGTGAAGAGGACCGATTTGTTTATGAAACCATCGGTTCGGTTCGCACCTTACAGATTTGTAACACTTCTTTAGCTCCTTTCAATTGGGCATAGTGATTGAAACCCCTATAATATGAAGTGATATTAGTGTTTATGATGTAAAAAGCGAGACAATGATACTACACTATGGTAGTTAGACATCAGGATGATTAGGGAGATTTATTCTCAGGTTCCTTATTTAAGATATTATATAGAGTCTTGTTGAGAGAACTCGTGTGTTATGAGATATATTAAACTTAATGATTAATGAAATGCGCGATTGATTACTAAATCTTAAGTGAGTGATAGAGTAATAAGCGGATTGGGAATTTATGTGGGGATGTATCGGCTAGTGTAATGAGGGCTATTCACAGGTAGCTAGTTTTATTGACATATATACATCCGGATATGAGATGATATGTATAAGTATGATGTGTATATATATCTTGTGTGTATGATATATTATGTGGAACATACACCTTTAGTGCTATCATGGGAACTTGCGTGATGTGGGTGAATTCCCTAGCTAGTGAGAGCATAGTCTCCTGGTCATAGCGTCTGGTATTTATAAAGTGCGACTTTTATCACGGGTGAGACGTCTCAGGAATGATTTATCTCACTTTCAGGTGATGAACTATGGCCGCTTCCCATACGTTTGTGCTTGTTTTTACCAAGTCGGTGTTAGAGTCCGACCATTGGTACCCAGGATGGTGTGAGTATTCCCTGGAAGATAGTCGCACTTAAAGACTGCATCTAGTGAGCTAATGCTCTCAGGGATGGTTAGTATACATATATTATGAGTGATATGTATGTGAACTTGTTATAAAATAATAAATCATGTATAATAACTAGAGTAATATTATACATGATTCAAAGATTATTTTGTGAAAGAATATGCATACAACTAGTGAAAGTTGTTAGTAATGACTTGATATATGATCATTGGGAATGCTATTTAATATTGGTTTTTTGGTATAAATTAGATACGCGAATGTGGGTTAACGCGTAAGCATGAGGTTGGGCTATCCATAGATGAGTCGAGTATCTTAATGAATATTTAAAATTCATACGTTAGGTGCACACTGTAGTTGAGGGGTGAGTATGAGTCTCAAGAGAGGGCGGCACCAGCTTGATTATGGAATTTCACATTCATAATTATTATGAATTTTAATTCACTTGCTAAAATATTTTTAAAAAATTGTGCTAATAAGTAAACTAACTAAATTGGACTCATAAGGGTTTTGAAAATTTCATCCCATGAATGGGATATTATCCATCAATAAGCATCATCTAAAAATACAAGTAATAATAAAAGCATGTGAGGATTAAATCAAGAGAAACTAAAGAGGAATATATATAATAGGGTGGGTTCTACATAAAAAGGAGTGACTCACATATTTATTGATATTATCAACGATATGTATGATGGCGCTATGACTACATTAATAACATCAGCCAGAAAAAACTTAATTATTTTTTTCATATTTTTCTTACTTGATCTTCTTTGTTATTTCTATTGATCAGCAATGGGGACTATCCATGTACAAAATATTTAAAAGGAATTTTTCTCTTGCGCGAAGAAGTCACTCAAACGACAAAGCGTCTGGTTCGAATGACATGCTGAGTCATTCAAATGACCCGATGCCTTACTGTTTTTATATATAGGATTTTCCAAATTCGTTTTTCATAAGAATACCCATTAAATAGATCCAATGTTGATTAAGTTTTTAGCGGTATGTTAATGTGTTAAATTTGTGACAACTAACAAGGGCATGCTGGTTACAAAGGGAGATGAAGCGCCAAACGCTTCCCTTTGCTGAATCTTCAGGTGTCCCCCCACAAGGACACCATGTATGAGCTTCCATTACAGAGTCTATGGAGTTGCAACATATGTGGGATGTTATAGGATTTTTGATATAGTCGTATCTCATTTTTCTTAATCTAGTTAAGGACCAGCAGTGTTAATCGAGAGTGTGTTGCCCAAGTGTTGTATTGATGTATATAATTTATATTTCAGAAATTTGATATATTATATCGGTCTGTTAACCAACAACTTATTCACTTATTTTTGTTATGCAGTTGTTGTTGCATGTATACGTGTTCATGTTTTGTAGTTCCCGTTAATGGATTTAAATGTGTTATATTATTGGAACTTTTGGCATTCGCTTTATTTTTATTTTATGGGCGGTTAGTTGTATTTTAGATCTGTGCGACAGTGATGCTAAGAGGGAGCCATTTGAGATTCTTGTTTTATCTTAGTAGAGGGCGGGCCACCCATTATTTTAATAAGTAAGGTGTCACAGATGGTATCAGAGCATTAGGTTCAACTGTCTTTAGGATCTGTGCGGACTTTCTACGTTCTACCGTAGCATTTTTGATATAGAGCCCTATTATTAGGAATGTTGTGTTCATTACGAATTTACGATCTTCTTCTATGAGAAATTTCATTAACGATTGTCTGACACAATCTTCTATTATATGAGATGCGGCCAAAAAGGGGTCGACCGGCTAGGGCAAATAGAGGGACAGAGGATGTGAAACCCCAATTGTTGTAGGGAACTATGACTGTAGCAAAGGTTTCCAATATAGTGGCTCAAGAAGTCAATGTTGCCATGACTGCTATGGATCAACAGATTCCTCAGCTTCAGCAGCAACCGACAATACCGGTAGTTCAAACCCACATGGGGCCATCTATGTGGGAGAGAGTTCGAGAAGCCTTCCAAAAAGGGCAACCTTCGGAATTTCAGGGCGAAGCCGATGTGATAGTGGAAAGTCAGTGGAAAAAGGATATCCAACGTCACCTCCATCTAGTCGAATGTAGTGATGTTCAAAAGAAAATACTTGTGGATCTCTAGTGGTGGGAGTCGATTACTACTTCGGAGTAGAGGGAGATGGTTCCCATATCAGAGTTTTGGGTTTGATTTGATCGTAAATATGTTCCTCCTGTGATTCAGACGGAATGAGAAGGAGACTGTTAGATGTGACTCAGGGGGATCAGTTGATGACCGAATATGAAGAAGAATTTACCCGATTGGCAAATTTTGTTCATGATGAGGTAAATACTGACGAGAAGACAACATTAAAGTTTATGAGTGGTTTAAATTTGAGGATTTGGCAACATTTGTTAGGGAACCCAGCGTTGCTGACATTTATAGATGTGATGAATGTTGCATTATTGCACTGTCACGATCACCATCGTCACCTAAAGGGGAGTAAGAAACTTGGGGATTCTGTTCAGTCAAGAAGGTTGGGAGGAGATGGTTTCGATGGGGCATAATATTATCAGCATCAGGGTAATCGTTAGAAAGAGCGGGATCTCTATTCGGGGGATTTGGCTAAGAGACAACGTCTCAGACGTTTTAGACCTGAAGGTAGTGGCATCAGGTAGATCAATCAGGGATCCCAGCAGTAGAAGAATGTTCTCCAAGGCCATTTAGGCATAGGGAACAATGAGGGAAGCCAATAGGGTAGAGGTTTCCAGGGCCAGAGGTAAGGGCAGTTTCGAGTCGGCCAATAGGGCCAGAGGCTGGAGAATTTTATGGGTAATTGCTTTCTGTGTGGGGAGGTGAGTCATAGGAAATAAGAGTTACCACAGTACAATAGGGTACAAATACGAGGATCCCAGCAGGTACAACAGGCTTCTTTAGTACCTTTACCACCTCCAGCACTTGTTACAATCATCCCACCGCAACAAGGACAGATGTAGTTTGTGCGAGTTGTCGACCATGTGATGTTACCGCAGGTGCAACAACCTCCGCTAGTAGTTGATGGTATGTTCCTTGTCCATGGGAATATGGTATGGGTGTTATTTGATATGGGAGCATCGCATTCATTTATAGCTGTTCATTTTGCACGTGTGGCGGGAATTTTAGAGTTAGTCGACACCCTTTTAATATTTGTAGATTCTCCCTTGGGTAGTGGGGTGCTTAGTCACTCCCTATGTAGAGGGGCGGAGATATATGTCGAAAGATTGAGCTTATCAGTTGGCTTAATTGTGTTAGATATGATCGGTCACGGTGTTATTTTGGGTATGGACTGGTTGGCACAATATCGGGGGATGGTGGAATATTTTAGGAGATCTATTATAATTGCCATTCCAGTTCAGGAGATGTTTTTAGTTTCCATGCCCCTTATGAAGGGAGGTTCGAGTACCCATTTGTATTATATCGAGGATAAGACCTCACATGAAGTAGTTGTTTCTTTAGACTAGATTTCGGTAGTCAGGGAGTTTACAGATGTTTTTCAGGAGATACCAGGCTTACTGCCAAGTCGAGAGATTAAGTTCGTTATTGATTTAGTGCCTGGGACTAGGTTGATTTCATAAGCGCCATACCATATGGATCCTTTGGAGATGCAGGAGTTACGAGACCAAATTCGATAATATATGGGGCATGGTTTTATATGGTGGAGTACGTTACCGTGGGGTGCCCCCGTGTTATTTATAAAGAATAGGAATGGTTCCCTTCGATTGTGTGTCGATTACTGAGAGCTGAATAAGGTGATAATTCGAAATAAATACCCGTTACCTTATATCGAAGATCTATTTAATCAATTGACAGGGGCAGTGTACTTCTCTAAAATGGATTTGAGATCGGGGTATCACCAGCTACGTATTAGAGACCAGGATGTCTCTAAAACTGCATTTTTGACCTGTTATGTATCTTATGAGTTTTTGGTTATGCATTTTGGGTTAACCAACACCCCTGTAGTGATCATGGATCTGATAAACAGGGTCTTTCGAAACTTCTTGGACCAGTTTATGATTGTGTTCATTGATGATATTCTGGTCTATTCTCAGACAGAGGGAGAACACACTGAGCATTTGCATTTGGTTCTGTGGACACTACGAAACCATCAATTATATGCGAAGTTTAAGAAATATGGGTTTTGATGATGTGAAGTGAAGTTTTTGGGTCATAAGGTGTCAGAAAAGGGAATTTTAGTGGACCCGAGCAAAGTTACAACGGTGAGGGAGTGGGGTCAGCCCATGATACCGACATAGATACGTAGTTTCTTCGGATTGGCGGGGTATTATCATCATTTTATTAAGGGTTTTTAAAAAATTATAGCCCCTTTGACGAATTTAGCCCGGAAGGGAGTACCGTTTGTGTGGGATGATTTCTATCGGTTAGCATTTGATGACTAAAAGACATGTCAACTTTAGTACCCATACTCACATTGCCTAAAGCGGGAGTGGAGTAGTTAGTATTTACTAATGCATCCCTTCAGGGACTATGGGTGTGCTACAATAGGAGAACACGGCTATCTCTTATGTGTCTCGTAAGCTCAAGACGCACGAGGGAAATTATCCCACACGTGATTTAGAGCTAGCTGCAGTAGTTTTTTCCTTGAGAATATGGAGGCATTATCTCCTAGGGAGAAGTTTAGTCTTTTCACGGATCACAAATTGATGCATGACTTGTTTACTCAGAAATATCTCAATATGGGGCAGCACGGGTGTTTGGAATTTGTGAAAGATTATTAGTTTAAAATCCAATACCACCTAGGGAAGGCTAACATAGTAGATGACGCGTTAAGTAGAAGACCCACCGGATAGTTAGGGAAAGTGTGAAAAGCCAAGTGAAATGAGCTTCATCAGGATGATGCAGTTTCCAGGGCATGCATGGCAGTGTCGACTGTCACACCTGAGACTATGATGCGAGTGGTGAAAGCGCAAGTCGAGGATAAATATTACAAAGCCAGGGTGCATCAATTATTTACTAAGGGGGCGTAATCCTACTCTATAAGTTACGAGGGTGGGTTATGCTTCAACGGGGGACTTATAGTCCCCGATGATGGGGATCTTATGTATGTTGTTATGATGGAGTCCCATGAGTTGCAATTTGTGATACATCCTGGTGGGGACAAGATTTACCAGGATATGAGCACACAATAGTGGTGGGCTAGTATGAAAAGGGACATAACTGAATGTGTCTCCAAATATGCCACTTGTTAGTTAGTGAAAATGGACCATTAACGACCTACCAGAATGTTACATCCGTTAAAAATTTTGGTATCAAAATGAAAAGGTATATCAATGTATTTTAGCATGGGATTACTGATGTCGCAACGTGGTCATGATTCCATTTGGGTTATCGTGGACCATTTAAACAAGGCAACACACTTTTTATTAGTGCAGACGGATTTTACAACGACACAGTATGCCCCTATTTTTATAGCCGAGATTGTGAGATTACATGGGGTAACGATTAATATTGTATCCGACCGAGATAAGATCTATGTGCCCTATTTTTGGCAGAGTTTCCATGAGACAATGGGAACTGAGTTGTAATTGAGTACGACATATGACCCACAGACTAATAGGAAGACTAAGCGAGTTAACCAAATGTTGGAAGATATGCTCAGAATGTGTATACTTGATTTTAGGGGAGGTTGGGAGAAATACCTTCCTCTAGTAGAATTCGCATATAATAATTCTTACCAGTTCACTATAGGTATGGCACCATACGAGGCATTATATGGTTGACTATGTCGTTCACCCTCTTGTTGGTTGGAAGTGGGGGATAATAAACTTCTTGGACCTGAGATAATCCAAGATACTTTTACTAAAATTGAGCTCATTTGTAATCGCATACAAGTTGCGCAAGATGGAGAGAAAATCTATGTCGATGCAGATTGTAAGCATGTGGAGATGGAAGTAGGAAACCAAGTGTTATTAAGGGTATCCCCTATGAAAGGCCTGATGAGATTTGGGAAGAAAGGCAAACTTGCACTAAGGTATTTAGGGCATTTTCCAATAATTGAGAGGATAGGGCTTGTGGCATATAGGCTCGCTTTGTCGGAACATTTACAGAGAATTATTGACGTGTTTCATGTCTCGTCGTTAAAGAAGCATAAAATAAGTGAGATGGCTTATTGACATATTTCATTGGAAGAAATTAATTAACAACCTTATATCTCATATGAGGAGCAACAAGTTTCCATTTTAGACTATAGTGAGCATAAACTACGGTCGAAGGTAGGGCCCTTAGTTCGAGTGGGAGCGAGAGGATAATATGCGAGATAAGTATTATTAACTCTTTTTACCAGGTACGCTTGAATTTTGAGGACTAAATTACTCCGTAAGGGAGGGATTATGTGACACCCCTTACTTTTCAGCATTTATTTTTAGTATTAAATTATCTTGCGCGGGTGCGATTTAATAAAACTGAGAATTAAAATGACAATGCTGGGATCAGCACCACCAGGTAAGGTGTTTTCAAGCTCAATACAAGGATAGCAATGGCAGCACAGTTATATAAAGAGGTAAGAGAATGAGATGAGTATAAGAGGAGAGGGCACATGTATATAAGTGGTTCAGCCAATTTGGCCTACGTCCACTGTGAGTGTGTGTGAGTAATATCACTGAATGAAGGCACTAATGACCATGGATACAATCTCTCAAGCTTTCTCTCTCTACTGTGTATCTAAACAAAGCTTCAACTAGGGTTTAATATCTTGGATCCCTTTTCAAGGTAGGGGATGACCCCTATATATAGTACTTAGGGGGTGTAATGTACCCCCCATGCATGTAATGAGCATGTGTGTGGTAGCCTCACCAATGTGGGAGTGCCATCTGTCACTGTCACATGTTGGGAATGATGATGAAATATTCTCCCCACGTGTGGAGAATAATCTTGTTACAACTGATTTGTGTCAACGTGTCCTTATCCAAATGTCAACAGAGGCTCGGCCATATTGGTGCATGACCTCGGCCTGGGAGAGGCCGAGCTGTAAAGGCTCGATAAACGTCTTCCGAGATGTGCCATAGGGAGTCTCGGCCTGATCTCGGCCGAGACATTATGCTAGGGTCAGCCCCAGCCGAGGTTGGACTGATTCCATGTTGAAGGTTACCAAGGCTTCTTGTCACCTCGGCCTACACTCGACCGAGGTTGCCATACCCAGGTATATGAGAATGCTGTTGATGCCTGTGATGCGCGTAGTGCCCATTGGGAATGTAGGTGGTAGTGTCGGCGTGGGACGACCTTACTAAGGCCGAGGGATAATATCGTGGGCCCATGGCTTATCCAGGGTCGATCAATATCTCGGCCATTACCTCGGCCGAGGTTGGTGTCTCTGGGTCGGGGTTACACTTGGGGCATATCAATCACCCCCCAGCCCTTAGTCATATGTGAGAGCAAGTGGCTAGGGGATTACTACACCTCTGAGGCCTATCTGTTCCAAGCCAATACCTGCCTAACACTTGTCCAACGCTAGAACATGCTTACTTGGTAGGCGTATGCCGTCAGCCATCCTTTGGGTCTCCCAAGGCAATGATGGGCCTTGGGAAACATGCCCACGTATTTAAGGGTTTCAAAACCCTTTTCCCTCCTTCTTCTTCACTTCATTCCTGTGCACGAATTGTTCTTGCAGTTTTCTCTCTCTAAAGCTTCTCTAATCAACGCTCTTCTGCAGAGGCATTTGTTGATTTTCTTGCGAGCTTTCTTCATTTTCATTCATTGTTTCACTTCCAGGTATTTTCTTCCTTCCATTACCCTTGTTTTTCGCTTTCGGTTTGCATTTTCCGGCGAATTTCTAAGTTTTTCAGTGAGCACCATTATTTCAAGCGAACTGTGTTTGCTTCGAATTTCTTGGTTTGATCTTTAAACTCCTTTATTGTACAAGTCAATCTTGTTTGTAGTTTTAGGAGTTATTTCTAAGTTTAGGGTCCTCCTATGATGCTCAGACCTTTATACCAGCTTCTTGAGGATTTCTCCTCTCTCAGAGAGAAGACCCTAGAAAAGATTAGGCAAATAGAGAGGGCTTAGGAGGAAGCTCGTAGGTCACAAGGGTTTCCCATTAGACCCTTGTTTCCACCACCTCTGAGAGTGATATATCCTGACCCCCCGGAGAACTTCTATCAGACCTGATCCAACACCTATGTCTGAGTCTGAATCTTCTACCTCAGACCCCATGTCTGTGGACTCCTTTCAGGAAGCCATGGATTTCACACCTCGGCCTGGTCAGGCCCCTGATCATGCCGAGGTTCTCCAGCCGAGCCTCATCCCATAATGGCTCAAGCACCTCAGCCTCTTCTTCAGAGGTTGAAATTGTTGAGCCGAGTGTGGCTGTGCCACCCATTCTTGACGCCATCCCCCTGTCGGTCGTCACAGGGGCAGAGTTCGCTCAGAGATTCGCTACTAACCCATCTACATCTGCTCCGGCCGACGTTGATCTTGATGATGATGAAGATGCTAAAAGTGATGTCGATGTCTCTGAGGCGACCGAGATCGAGAGCACGGTAACTGAGGTGGATCTTCTGTGCTTCAGATATTTATACTCAATTAGTCCCTCCATAAAATTAAGGAGACCTCTGAGGGAAGAGAGGGCCTATCACGGTCGAGATGGAGAAATCTGCCTGTACGAGCATATGTTTAAATTAGGGTTTCACCTACCCATTCATCCCATCATCAAATCCATTCTCTCTTATATCAACTTGGCCCCCTCACAGCTATCTCCCAATGCCTGGAGAGTCATCATAGGGGCCATTATCCTGTGGAGGGCAGTCCACCACTCTGACCTCCCAGTTCAGGTCTTCGTTGGTTGTTATGTCCCAACCTCGGCCAAAAACCATCCGAGCTACTATCATTTTGTGGCTCAGAGACCTGAGAAGAAAATGCTCCAGGTGACTCAGACCTCAAACCATAATTGGAAGCCCTGTTATTTTTTCGCCTCTGGATCATGGGAATTTGGCCCATGCGTTCCCTCTTCCACACTTGAGCCGAGGATACCCCTCAAATGGGGTAAGGTCACCATGTCTGCCAGGGCCGAGCCTGGTCTAAGTCTTCAGAATATCCAGAAGGTGAAAGCCCTACAAGACCAAGGGGCACATGGTCTTTTTGTTAAGTTCGAACATTTGCTGACCCCCCAGTATCTCTCGGGGACGCACCTGGGTGGAAGTCCCCTTGTTGACTTTGGTAAGGATTTTTATTTTCAAGTTTAACCTCTGAACTTATTTATATCTGATCTCTGACCCATATCTTTTAACTTTTGCAGACCGACCACAAGACATCCCATACTAACTGTGGGAGATGGCTGCACCGAGCTTAGCGAGACTTGCTAAAAAAGCTGGTCTGAACGCTCCTCCCTCAGCTCCCTCTACATCCAAATCTCAGGCCTCAAAGAAGAAGGCCCCAGAAGCCCATGCCTCTGAGGATCAGAGGCCGACCTTGAGATAGAAGAAGGCCTCTGATGCTGCAATTCCAATCTCCTCGGCCGACATCCTGACGGCACGTCTTGACCAGCTGAAGTTAATCGATAGTGTGGTCGGCCACAGCATGCAGGCTGTGGATTCCATCGGCTCTCTAATGATCGAGGCTGACAAGCACTTTTACAGGGCTATGGACACCCCCCTGCTGATTGAGTTCGGCCTTCACAGAGCCATCCAGGTATGACTTGTTCCCTCGTCAAAATTTTATAAGTGCAATAGCTGACTTTTCTCCAGCTTAACCTCTTCATTAAATGTGCAGGGAGTGACTGCTATGCACCACCTTTCAAACTGGTCTCTGGGGAAATTGCCCCTCATCCAGAAGGGGCAAGAGGCCGAGAAGGTTCAGAGTGCCCTAAATGCTGAGGTCGACCGTCTGAAATCAAAGCTGCAGAACTCTGAAAATAAGGTTAAGAGGTTGGAGAAAGACATTTCTCTACTCGTCAAAGATCACGCCAAAGCCCTGAAGGCCAAAGATGACGTTCTGCAGCAGAAGGTCAGCTCGGCTGTCAAGGCTGCCCTTGAAGATGCCTCGGCCAAAATAATTTCTGACTACAAAGCCTCGGACGAGTTCATGGGTTTTGGTTTTGAATATCTCGAAAGAGGTATCAAGGCTACTAACAAATGGGCTGAAGTCAGAGAGAGGGAGGTCGGTACTCTAAAGGCCTCTGACTTTGTGGGTTTCGGCTTTGCAGACCCTCAGTTTTCTCAGGCGCTTCAAGAGGTGGAGGACGAGGCTGCTGCTCCAGCTGAGACTGCAACTCTGGGAGGGACCGAGGTCGGAGGGGCAGACCATACTGATGACGTGGCCGAGGTTACTAATGCTGAGCAAGCCAATCAAGCCGAGGCTGTTAATGTTCCCCCCTAAACCTTTAGGATTTGTAACTTGCAACAAATAATTTGTAATTTGTAACTCGTAACTTGTAACACCATGGTATTTTGTAAGGAATATTTGTAACAATGCCTCTGAATGCTATATGATCTCTTCCCTTTATTTAATGTCACGTAATCTCATCTATTATTTTGTTATAGTGATGTCTTGTTTATACTCGGTCAATAATTCTGACCTCAGACCTCTTCACCACTGAATTGTTATTAGGCTCTGAGGTCATTACCTAAGATGCTATTCTCGTAACCAACTTCACCAAATTAATGATGTTAAGAGTCTGAGGCCATCTCATTATGGTGTCTGAGCTCAGACCTCGTCACCACCGAGTGATGTTATGAAGGTCTGAGGTTATCACCTAAGATGTTAGCCTCATAATTAATCTCACCAAATTAATGATGTTAAGGGTCTGAGGTCATCTAACTAAGGTGTCTGAGCTCAGACCTTGTCACCACCGAGTGATGTTATGAAGGTCTGAGGTCATCACCTAAGATGTTATCCTCACAATTAATCTCACCAAATTAATGATGTTAGGGGTCTGAGGTCATCTAACTAAGGTGTCTGAGCTCAGACCTCGTCACCACCGAGTGATGTTATGAAGATCTGAGGTCGTCACCTAAGATGTTAGCCTCATAATTAATCTCACCAAATTAATGATGTTAAGGGTCTGAGGTCATCTAACTGAGGTTCTGAGCTCAGACCTCGTCACCACCGAGTGATGTTATGAAGGTCTGAGGTCATCACCTAAGATGTTAGCCTCATAATTAATCTCACCAAATTAATGATGTTAAGAGTCTGAGGTCATCTAACTAAGGCGTCTGAGCTCAGACCTCGTCACCACCGAGTGATGTTATGAAGGTATGAGGTCATCACCTAAGATGTTAGCCTAATAATTAATCTCACCAAATTAATGATGTTTAAGAGTCTGAGGTCATCTAACTAAGGCGTCTGAGCTCAGACCTCGTCACCAACGAATGATGTTATGAAGGTCTGAGGTCATCACCTAAGATGTTAGCCTCATAATTAATCTCACCAAATTAATGATGTTAAGAGTCTGAGGTCATCTAACTAAGGCATCTGAGCTCAGACCTCGTCACCACCGAGTGATGTTATGAAGGTATGAGGTCATCACCTAAGATGTTAGCCTAATAATTAATCTCACCAAATTAATGATGTTTAAGAGTCTGAGGTCATCTAACTAAGGCGTCTGAGCTCAGACCTCGTCACCAACGAGTGATGTTATGAAGGTCTGAGGTCATCACCTAAGATGTTAGCCTCATAATGTATCTCTGGTCTAAGAATGAAGCAAGAACTGTCATGGAAATTGATCTTTATTAACAACCTCTTCTCAATAAGGTGGTACATTTACATAAAATTCTACGCAACATCATATGTAATATCTCTTTAGGTGGTCAGCGTTCCATGGGTTAGTGAAAGGTTCTCCTTCTAGGTTTTCTAGCCTGTAAGTGCCAGGCACAACCTCTTCTGTTACTTTGTAGGGGCCATGCCAGTTCAGGTGTAGCTTATTTGCCTTTTGTAGGGTCTTCTTTAGCACTAGGTCTCCCACTGCGATGGGTCTTGACTTCACCCTTTGGTTGTATAATTTCGCTGCCCGCTGCTGGTAAGCTACTTTTCTGACCTCTGCATCTTCTCTTCTTTCTTCGATAAGATCCAGGTCTAGCCTCCTCTCTTCCCCATTGCTGTCTGGGTCATATGTCTGAATCCGATGAGTTGGTAGTCCTACTTCCGTTGGTATGACGGCCTCTGAGCCATGTGCCAGCATGAATGGGGTTTCTCCTGTTGGTGTCCTTGCCGTGGTTCTGTAGGCCCATAACACAGCGTAGACCTCTTCTGTCCATCTCCCCTTCGCATCTTCTAACCTCTTCTTGATTCCGTCCAAGATGGTTCTGTTTGTGACCTCGGTCTGTCCATTTGCCTGAGGTCGACCAGGAGATGAGAAGAACTGTTTAATCCCCACTCTTAGGCAATACTTTTCTAAGGAGGAGTTCTTGAACTGGGTCCCATAATCCGAGATGAGAGTGTTTGGGAGGCCATATCTGCATATGATGTTCCTCCAAATGAACTGGAAGGTCTTCTGCTCTGTAATTATTATCATTGGTTCTGCCTCCACCCACTTTGAAAAGTAGTCAATGGCAACTATCAAGAATCTGTAGTTGTTGACAGCTCTTAGCAAAGGTCCTACCAAGTCAATTCCCCATACCGCAAATGGCCATGGATAAGAGATTGACGTCATAGGCTGATAGGGTTGATGAGGGATAGTGGCGAACCTTTGACATTTGTCGCACCTCTTCACATAGTCTGCAGCGTCCTTAGACAAGGTAGGCCACCAGTATACCTGAGTGACAATCCTCTTAGCTAAGGGCCTCCCCCCTATGTGGCTAGAGAATGAACCCTCATGAACCTCCTGTAAGACCCGGGGTACTTCCATGGGATGCACACATCTGAGGAGAGGCAATAAAAACCCCTTTTTGTACAAGACGTCTCCTATCATTGAGAACTTGTAAGCCTTGTATCTCAACTTTCTCCTTTCTAGCTTGGACTTAGGCAGCTCTCCCTCTCTTAGGTATCTGATGAGCGGGTCGATCTATGAGTCTCCTTGGTTCACATTGTGACAAGGGATACATACCTCGTCCTCCTCGATGGTTGCCTTTCTTAAGACCTCGATTGGAATGGTCCTTCCCATATCTGTCTTCAATGCTGAGGCCAGCCTTGCCAATGCATCAGCGTGATTGTTGCTCAGTCGAGGCACTCTCTTCAGTTTTGCTTCTTCAAAATATTCTAACAAACTTCTTACCTTCTTTAAGTACTTGGCCATCCTTTCGTCTTTGGCCTCGTATATCCCAAATACTTGATTGACAACCAACCTTGAGTCGCTATGGAGTAGGAGTCGCTTTACTCGAAGAGTTGTTGCCAATAAGAGACCTGCTACCATGGCCTCGTACTCGGACTCGTTGTTTGAGGCCTGGAAGTTGGATCTCAAGGCGTATTCAATTTTGGCGCCATCTGGAGCCCAGAGTATTAGTCCCGCCCCGCTTCCACTGTCATAGGAAGAGCCATCAATGAAGAGGCTCCAGATGTCTCTATCTGATGAGAAGACCCCTTCTCTCATAACCCCCTTCTTGAAGAGGTATCGATCCTCTTCGTTCTCTTCTATCCCGCTTCAGGTTTTGCCTGAGATGACCTCTTATCGATCTTGGAAGACGTTTGGTGCCGTCTCTTTCGAATCTCGGAAGACACTACAGTTCGCCTCTTCGCCGTTATCTAAGCCTTTCTCTGTCTCGGCCTCTTCCAAACTTTTACCGGCCTCTTCCCAGGTGAATTCTGCGACAAAGTCTGCGAGGGCCTGCCCCTTGATGGCTGTCCTAGGCTGGTAGGTAAGATCATATTCTCCTAGTTCGATGGCCCAGGCCATTAATCTTTCGGACTTCTCAGGTTTGTGCAGAACCTGCCTTAGTGGGGAGTCACTGAGGACTACCATGGAGTGAGCTTGGAAGTAAGGCTTCATTTTCCTTGAGGCATGCATTAGGGCATAAGCCAACTTCTCCATTCGGGGATAATTTTGTTCAGACCCTTGAAGGGCCTTACTTTTGAAGTACATAGGCCTCTGGACCCCATCCTCTTCCCGTATGATGGCCGCGCTGATGGATGATTCAGAGACTGCCAGATACATAAACAACCATTCCCCCGTGATGGGCTGAGACAGCAATAAGGGAGACCCTAAGTAGGACTTGAGTTGGTTGAAGGCTTTTTCACACTCTTCGTCCCACTAGAAGGCCTTTCTTAGAACTTTAAAGAATGGAAGACACTTGTTCGTTGCCCTAGAAACAAACCTGTTAAGGGCAGCCACTCTTCCCGTGAGTCTCTGGACATCCTTGATACTCCTAGGAGTCTTCATGTCGAGTAATGCCTTTATTTTCTCAGGGTTCGCTTCAATCCCCCTCTGATTAATGATGAATCCCAGGAACTTCCCAGCTCCTACTCTGAAGACACACTTTGCTGGGTTGAGTTTCATTCTGTACGAGTCCATGACATCGAAGGTCTTCTCAAGGTTCACTACGTGAGTACATGCTTTCAAGCTCTTCGTTAGAATATCGTCTACATATACCTCCATGTTCTTACCTATTTGCTCTTCAAACATCTTATTGACAAGACGTTGATACGTTGCCCCCTCATTTTTCAGACCGAAGGGCATCACCTTGTAGTAGTACGTCCCTTTGTCAGTAATGAAGGCTGTCTTCTCAGAGTATTTTGCGTCCATGAAGATTTGGTTATAGCCTGAATAAGCGTCCATGAAGCTCATGAGCTCGTGCCCTTCCATTGCGTCCACCATATGGTCTATCCTAGGTAAGGGATAGCTATCTTTCGGGCAAGACCTGTTTAGGTCAGTGAAATCTACACACATTCGCCACTTCCCATTGGCTTTAGGCACGATGACTGCATTTGAGAGCCACTCCGGATAGGTGACCTCTCTTATGAACTGGGCCTCTTCCAAATTTTTTACCTCTTCCCGGATGACGTCGTACTTCTCCCTGGAGTAGACTCTTCGTCTCTGCTTGATTGGCTTGGCATCTCTGTCCACATTGAGCTTGTGGCTCATGACCTCAGGGTCGATGCCAGGCATGTCTGCGTGACTCCATGCGAAGACACTCTGTCTCCTCCTGAGGAAGTTTATCAGCTCTTCCTTGATTCCTGTCTCTAGGGCCTTACCGACCTAGATGGTTTTTTCCGGCTCGTCCTCATTGAGGACGATGGATTCTACCTCTTCCGCGGCCTCACCCTTCTTCAATTTTGTTTCATCTCTTGGGTCAAGAGTGTCAATGCTGTAAGTGGTGGTTGCTCTCTTATGGGATTCTCTCTCTTCGGTCGAGTTGAAGTAACACTCTCGCGCCGTGGTCTGATCCCCTTGCACTTCCCCTACTCCATAAGGAGTCGGGAATTTTAGCATCTGATGGACCGTCGACGGCACAACTTCAAACTCTTTAAGGTCCACCCTTCCTATGATGAGGTTATAGGCCGAGAAGACATTTTTGTCCATAACGAAAAAGTTTATCTTATTGGTCAGCCTCCTAGGCCACTCATCCCCCATCCGTACATCCATCTCATACATGCCCAATGGGTGGACCTTTTCGCCACTGAAGCCTATCAACGGGTGATGATAGGGCACCAGCCTTGCCCTGCTAAGACCCAGGCTCTTGAAGCAAGGCCAGAACATCACGTCTGCTGAGCTTCCCCCGTCTATGAGGATCCTCCGTACCTCGCATCCATGCACCCTTGTTGTTATGACCAAAGGGTCATCATGGGGGGCTAAGATACCCTTGAAGTCGAGTCTGGAGAACCCCACTACGAGAGTGTCCATGTCCACCTTCTTCCTCTTCTGCACTGCATCAGAAGACGTTAGATTCACAACTTCGATCTTGGCCAATGACCTGGCCTCTGCTATATGAGCCTTCCTGTCGGCTACCTCAGAGCCACCTCCTGCAAATCCCCCACATATGGTGCTAACACCAAAGGAGATCATACCGACCATCTTCACCAGGGCGTTGTCATCCTTTGGCGGAAGATCCGGGTCGTCTTCATCATCTCCCTCTGAATCATCGTCCCTTCTGGACGGGACATTGCCACGGCACCTGTCATCTCTTCTTTTCTTAGGGTCATCTCTTCCACCCTTTGGAGCCTTACCATCCACACACTTCCTCAGCTTTCCAGATTTCAGCATCTTCTCAATCTCATCCTTTAAAGCGAAGCATCTATCTGTGACATGGCCATGATCCTGATGGAACTCGCACCATAGGTTTTTGTTCCTCTTATGTGGTGGGGCCTTCAGTTTCTCTGGCCACCTTAGAGTTCAGTCAGTCTTAATCTCATTGAGGATGTGCTCACAGCTCACAGTCAGAGGAGTGTAATGAGCAAACTTGTCATCTCCTGACCTTTTCTTCCCCTCTTTCTTACCTTGGGACTTTCCCGTGCCACCGCGGTTCTCCTCCTCACACTTGGCGGCCATTGCCTCTTCCGCATTCATCACTTTCCCTGCAGTTGCTAGCAGCTCCGCCATAGACCTAGGGGGCTCTTCCGCTAGTTTCCACAATAACTTCCCCTTCTGGAGACCTCCTATAAGGGCATTCATGGATATGCTCTCTTCATAATCTTCCACCTCCAATTTCTCTTTGTTGAATCTTGCTATGTAGTCTCTTAGGCTCTCACCCTTGGCCTGTTTGACATACAGCAGGTGGGTAGTCTTTTTTTGAGGTCTTACCCCAAAGCAGAAGTTATGGATGAACCGCTCAGCCAGGCCTTTGAAGTTCTCAATTGAGTTCTTCGGAAGGGAGGTGAACCAACTGTGCGCTTCCCCTGTCAAGGTCCCTGAGAAGGCCCTACACTTCATCTCATCGGGTATCGAGTAAATGTCTGCTGCCGATTGGTACATCTCGATATGGTGTACAGGGTTAGTGCTGCCATCATACTTGGGAGTCATTGTAAGAGGCTTGAACTTGGCTGGGGTTGGGAACCCCACTATCCTAGCCATAAATGGGGAGCCCTCTGAGTAACCCCTTTGTAATGGGTCCCTTCTTTTAATGAGATCTCCTATCTTCTCCTCAAGGCATTGGATAGAATCATTCCAGGTTCTTCTGTCATTAACTTGGCCGAGGTTATCCCCTGCCACCTCCCTGCGATGGACAGAGGGTTCCCCAGCCACGACACGTTGGCTGTTGACCTCTTCCTGTTCCCTGGCTCTTCTTTCAGAGGGTCGGCCTTGGTCCGGCCGACCCTGCCTATTCCCTCTCTGAGAGCCTGCTGCGCTCCTTGACCTCGACAGCCTCTGTTTTAGGTCATTCACCGGGCCCAGTCTCTCGAAGGCCGACCCTTGGCTCAACCTATCAAAGGCCGACCCTCTTTATTGGGCCTCTTCACCTCTTCGGCCGACACATCCTTGACTCTGCCTAAGAGGTCGTATAGTGTTATTTGACACCTCATACGGCTCCCAGCAGTCTTCTGGGGCTTCTTCAGCTTCTAGGTCATCATACCTGCCCTCTGGACAAGGGTTTCCCTGCCTCCCCAGGCGTAAGCATCTAGGGTCAGGAACGTCCCTTCTCCGTTGGGGTGCAGGCTGGTCCTTCATTGGCACCTGGGGTGGTCCCCTGGCGTCAGGATGAAGCTGAACTGCCGCCGGAGTGATCATGTCCGGTGAGACTCCAGGTGGCCTCATCATAGTTTGACTAAGCTGAGCCAATTGCTCCGTCATGGCTTGTTGTGTTACAGCTAAAGATTTCAAGGCCGCTGCTAACTCCGCCATTTCGGACTGAGGCGGTGCCTGGCTAGAACTAGGCCCGCCTCCACCAGGTGGTGGAAGAGGCGGTGGTAACTTTGGTGCCATGTGTTAACAATAAAGAGCTTGAGTAGCAAGTGAGCTTAATACCTTAAAGGACCTCTTTCAATGGTAAAACTGCTCCACGCAAGGGGTGGTTCCTGGTTCACCACCAGAGTCTCCGGTGAAGTTAAGTTGAAGAAGAGGAAGAGATAGCTTCTCGTTCCCACAGACGGCGCCAAAATGATGATGCTGAGATCAGCACCACCAGGTAAGGTGTTTTCAAGCTCAATACAAGGATAGCAATGGCAGCACAGTTATATAAAGAGGTAAGAGAATGAGATGAGTATAAGAGGAGAGGGCACAGGTATATAAGTGGTTCAGCCAATTTGGCCTACGTCCACTGTGAGTGTGTGTGAGTAATATCACTGAATGAAGGAACTAATGGTCATGGATACAATCTCTCAAGGTTTCTCTCTCTACTGTGTATCTAGACAAAGCTTCAGCTAGGGTTTAATATCTTGGATCCCTTTGCAAGGTAGGGGATGACCCCTATATATAGTACTTAGGAGGTGTAATGTACCCCCCATGCATGTAATGAGCATGTGTGTGGTAGCCTCACCAATGTGGGAGTGCCATCTGTCACTGTCACATGTAGGAAATGATGATGAAATATTCTCCCCATGTGTGGAGAATAATCTTGTTACAACTGATTTGTGTCAATGTGTCCTTATCCAAATGTCAACAGAGGCTCGGCTGCCATATTGGTGCATGACCTCGTCCTGGGAGAGGCCGAGCTGTAAAGGCTCGATAAACGTCTTTCGAGATGTGCCATAGGGAGTCTCGGCCTGATTCCAGCCGAGACATTATGCTGGGGTCGGCCCCAGCCGAGGTTGGACTGATTCCATGTTGAAGGTTACCAAGGCTTCTTGTCAACTCGGCCTAAGCCGAGGTTGGACTGGTTCCATGTTGAAGGTTATCAAGGCTTCTTATCACCTCGGCCTACACTCGGGCGAGGTTGCCATACCCAGGTATATGAGAATGCTGTTGATGCCTGTGATGCGCGTAGTGCCCATTGGGAATGTAGGTGGTAGTGTCGGCCTGGGCCGACCTTACTAAGGCCGAGGGCTGATATTGTGGGCCCATGGCTTATCCAGGGTCGATCAATATCTCGGCCATTACCTCGGCCGAGGTTGGTGTCTCTGGGCCGGGGTTACACTTGGGGCATATCAGGAATTGAAGATAAATATTAATTTGTGTAGAAGAGTTAATATTTATGTGAATTGTATATTTACTAGTGTGATAAAGTAAATATAATCATATTAAATGTTATTGCGTGGTATATGAGCATAAGAGGTGGGAATTGGTTATTTCTCAATCGGGGAATATATGTGTGAACTATATGAGGTTGGGATATGACCTTTTATTATTGAAATATCGTATGAGAATTTGGAGTGCACAGTTGATCTAGGATGGGTCGAGATAGTCACAATGAGTGCCTGTTGTATTTGGATTCGGGGGGTCTTTTTGGATAGTTAGACTCAAATAGGAGTCTATGAGTCATTTTACATGTGTATTATCATTTAAAGTTGGGATTAATAGATATATGGGTTATTAGGCTTATGAGAGAGTCAGTCAATCTCATTTGTGGGAAAATCCACTTGAGAGAAACCTAAGAAAGAAGAGAAACCTTGGGATTTTTTGGCCATATCAGCAACTATGAAGACGATTCGGATTCTACAACTTTAAGGCAAGTGATTAAACTTGATAAATGATTCTTGTGTGTGAATTATTGTATAATTAATTGGTGGGTTGTTGGGTTTTAGTTATTAAGGGTTAAATCTTGATTTTGTTGATAAACCCTTGGAATTGATGCTAGATATGGTTTAATCTTGATTTTGGTTATAAATCCTTGAAATTGCTATTAAATATATAATTTTTATGGTGGAAATATTGGTGGAGTTATGTTAGAAATGGATCTTAGAGATTTGGGTAAATCTCGTAAGGAAAAAAAACTAAACATGTTGGACCAGTTCGATTTGTAGTCCTCGGATCGGTTTGTTTATGAAGCAGCGAATCAGTTCTTTTTTTAAGCCATTGGTTCGGTTCGCTCTCGTCAGTGTAGCAGACCGGTTTGTTTATGAAACCATTGATTCGGTTCGCCCATTACAGATTTCTAACACTTCTTTAACTCATTTCCAATTGGGCTTAGTGATTGATGACCCTATAATATGAAGTGATATTAATTTTTATGATGTAAAAAGTGGGATAATGATACTACAAGATGGTAGGGAGACATCGAGATGATTATGAAAGTATATTAGGGAGATTTATACTCTGGTTCCTTATTTAAGATATTCGATACGAACTAGTTAAGAGAAGTCGTTTGTCCTGAGTTATATTTAACTTAAGGATTAATCAAATGCGCAATTGATTACTAAAGCTTAAGTGAGTGATTAAGTAATAAGAGGATTGGGAATATATGTGGGGAAATATCATCTACTGTAATGAGTGACATACGCATGTAGATAGGTTTACTGAGATATATACATGCGGATATGAGATGGTATGTATAAGTATGATGTGTATATATATCTTGTGTGTATGATATATTATGTGGAACATACCCCTCCAGTGATATCATGGGTAGTTTCGCGATATGGGTGAATCCACTGTCTAGTGAATGCTGGGAGAGTATAGTCCCCAGGTCATAGCGTCCAATATTTATACAGTGTGAATTTTACCGTGGGCGAGACATCTTGGGTATGATTCGTCTCACTTTCAGGTGAGGAACTATGGTCGTTTCCCATACGTTTATGCTTTGTTTTACGAAGTCGGTGTGAGAGTCCAATGGTTGGTACCCAGGATGGTGTGTGTATTCCCTGGAAGATGGTAGCACCTACAGACTGCATCATGTGAGCTAATGCTTTGAGGGATGTTTAGTATAAATATATTATGAGTGATATGTTTATGTACTTGTTATGAAGTGATAAATCATGTATAATAACGAGAGTAATATTATACATGATTTAAAGATTATTGTGTGAAACAATATGCTTATAACTAGTGAAAGTTGTTAGTAATGAGTTGATATATGATTGTTGAGAATGATTTTTAAAAGCGATTATGTTGGTATGAATTAGATACGCGAGTGCGGGTTAATACGTAAGCATGAGTTTGGGTTATCCATAATGAGTCGGGTAGCTTAACTAATATTTAAAATTCATACATTAGGTGCGCACTGTAGTTGATGGGTGAGTATGAGTCTCAAGAGGGGGTGGCACAAACTTAACTACGGAATTTCACATTCATAATTATTATGCATTTTAATTCACTTGCTAAAATATTTTTAAAACCAGGCATTGACCCGTATCTATCTTTCTATCTTTCTTTCTCTTTTCCTTTGTTGTATCCTCAGGTGTCCCCCCCCCTCCCCCCCCACACACACAAGGATTCCATGTACGAGCTTCTATTCCATATTCTATGGAGTTCATAATATGTGGAATCTTATAGGATTTTTGATATAGTCGCATCTCATTTTTGTTAATCTAGTTAAGGACCAACAGTGTTAATCGGGTGTGTGTTGACCAAGTGTTGTATTGATGTATTGTAACAAACCACCTAATTAAATATCGGGTGATCAGTCATTCATTTAATTAAATCAGAATATCCAGTTGGTTCAGTCTCAGCATCACTGTCAAAAACAATTTATTTATTAATCACCTAATAGTTAATTAAGTTAAGTGTCAAAAACTTTTTCCATTTTTTAACTGAATTAACTACAAGAAGAATAAATGTGACTGGAATAACATTCCAGTTAAATTATAACATTTACACTAAATAAAATTTATATCCTCAATGCTTACATAAATAATTACAACCTCTAGAATCCTAGTTGACAAGCCCTAACTGAAGTAGACACTACAGATGAGTGAATCAACAGAAATAAATCGTCTTAACAAAATCCGCATCTTTCCTAGTACCTATAATCCATCGAAACATCCATAATCTAAGTTGGGCTTCCCTGTTGCTGGACACTTGATGTACAAGATATAGTAGAGAAGATAATATGCAAGGAAACAGGTCAGAGCCCGATTGTAAAAGATTTTAAAAATAGCAAGTGCTCAACATTTACAATTAAGCATTTATTATGTACATGTTACTTTCTCGGGCACTCTCTTGAGAATTCTCATATCTCACCTAGAGTGCACACCCATCAAATCTTATTATCTTCCAAGTTAAGGTTCCCTCATAACTAGCCTTAATAGCTCTATGATTCTAACCCATATCATATTCCCGTATTTCCCATATATTAATTATTCATATGAACCAGTCTTGTTACAACCTTGGAATTAAGTGTTCACTTACTTAATTCAATTCAAATTTCATTATTTACTTATATCTACAACATCACACAGTAGATTAAATCGCAGTTTATAATCTTAATCTACAATTTCACACAGAAGATTACATCACTATATCTACAATGTCACACAGTAGATTACACCACAGTTTATATATATAATATGACACTAATTATATATATACTAATAATAAACCTACCCTGTCACAGCTGCGGTGCATGCATACTCTACTATCATGTCCTGATACATAATGTCAATGCATAGATGACTATTAATTCAGCGTCTCTCACGAATCATATCATAACATAAATATATTGGAGGCGAGCATACTCCACAGCCAAATGGGTCACGCAGATACCTACGCTCCCATTCAACCATCGAAACAATCAAATACACCGATAGCATGTGTCCAAGATCATATGCTCAGGGTACGAATCTAAAATCCTCCCAAATGGACGCACAGGACAAGACCGTCCACAATGCGAAACCTCTACCCCGATAGTAAACAACGTAGGTATGTCATGCATATAAACAACTATAATATAGGTATGCATTCCACCTATATAAATATAACATCAATAAGGTATTCACACAACCATATGATACTAACAAGTAATCATCTCACCAATATATATAATAACAATGGGTATTCCTCATACCTATATAGAACCATAGGGCATACGCACAACCCATATAATAAATCTCATACATAGTGTAATTATATCCCGAATATCCTACGTATTTTTTTATTCTGACTTTAATCCACAAAGTATATATTTTCGAACTTATCTAATCGCACGATGGTGATCATTTAATCCTCAAATAAATTTCGTAGGTGCACATCAAGTCCTACAGTTCCATGTCATCACGACTCCCAAATTTCTGCGAATTAAATTCACTTTAATTAGGTTTATTCCCCGAGAATCCCAATTCACTCTTAACCCTTTATTCCACCTCTCAAGGTTAATCCTAATTATACATAAGGTTATACTGGTAATTTAGGCCTCTCTTACTACTGGTCCTAACCTTAAATTATCATTTATCCGATTTAAACCCCAAGTAATATAATTATCCAAAATAACTTCTTTAATTAACCACTCGTTAATTTTCCTCCATTCACAATCCCAAAATAATATTTTTCGGGTCTTATGTATATCCTACTTCCCATCCCTATGTCCCATTAAGTTCATTTAATCATCATCAGGATTCCTCAAAGTTTGGGATTTAATCAACAATTTAAAAGAAAAATATTTCACATTTCGAGGGGGAGTCGATCGATCGATGATTCTGGTCCATCGATCGACATTCTTGAGTCGATCGATCGATTGATCAGATATTGCCTAGTTTTTTGCATTGTTATTCCCACGAGTTTCATACTTTTTAATCATCAAAACCTTTATCAAATAATATCAAACTCCCTAATATTCATTCCTTATGAAAAACCAAGATATATAAATGATTTATAATAATCAAAGCATCTAAAATCATCAAGAAGGTTAGATTTAAAACATACTATTTCTCATAATTTATAGAAAACTCATATTTTATTATTTCTCTAAGAACATCATATAAACTTAGATTTTCTTCACCAATAAATCAAAATTTTCATGGATTAAATTCTATACTCAAAAGAAAATTAATCCTACATCATTCTCCTTTCAAAGATTCAAATAACATCATCATAATTCATCTTTGATTATGCGTCTTTTCAAAATTTTCTAAACAACCTAACATGGAATATATAAATGCTAAATTTTCAATAATTGATCACTTGCCTTTAGATTTCAGGTTTGATCCGTTGGGGATGATTGTCCGCTGGTGGTTCTTCCATTCTCCGGTCAACTTTCGGTGGTGGTTGGTGGTGATGAATTTTGGCTCTTGGTTCTCCCACAATGACTCTTCTCTCTCAATTTATTTCTCTCTAAGTTTGTAGAATGAATCAATAATCTAAACACTTTAGACTTATAAATAATCTTCCAAATTTGTGCATACTATTCACCTCCCTTGTAAAAAGACCGAAATGCCCCTCCAGGGTGTCCTTTCAGTTCCAAAGTGACCCAATACCCAAATCAAACACCTAAGTAGACGTTTTCGACTATTTGAACCCTTCCATACACTTTGGCGCAGTCAAAATGACCATTTGGATGGTATAATAATGATTCACTTTTATTTCATTACATTATAATCCTAACACGACTCAAATGCATGTCCCAACTTAATTACCATAATTGCGATAATTATATAAGGTCATGATCAATTGTAAAGTCATAATAATATATATTACTTTAATCACTAACATAAATCACATATTACTTTATTCTCGAGTAATATATAAATTCGGATTAATTTCTAATTATAACATAATTAATTATAATTAATCCCATTTTTAAAAGTCATTAAAAATACGAGGTATTATATACTTCCCCCTTACAACGGAATTTCGTCCCAAAATTCGGAAAATAAAAGTATAGAAGGCAAGAAAAATTCTGGATAAGTATTGCGTATCACATACTTGTGCTCTCAAGTAGACTACTTTGTACTGCCCATACAGTACGCTATCGAATACCCCCAATAATGAATACCTCACTTATGATCATTTTAACCCCAGTTTACCCTATCACGTAGGTTCTTGTCCAAGCCTTATAGTTTAAGTTTCACTATTTATACTTTATTCTAGATATTCACTATCTAACCTTCTACTATATGCACTTAAATAGATTAACAGTTATTTAGATAAATACCATCTCGTCTTGTGATTATCATACACGAGTACGTTAATTGTTCAGTATATATTTTACACAGAATATATACTATAATTTTCAAATCATCTCTGCTATTCGCAATAGTTCCTGGTTCCTCACTTTTATCCCACAAGTAGGAGAAACAATAAGAATTACCGTACCATACTTCAACTGGCACCATGCCCAACAGTAAACTTATAAGAGTTATAGTACACAAACTTCACTAGTAGAACGTACGTCTGTAATCCTCCCTTAAGATTCAATGGTACAAACATAATTTATCTCCCAACATCAGATTTGTCCGCTTCGTCTGCCCATTATTCTACGGATGATAAATCATACGCATTCACCACTCGCTACCCATGCCTAGTGAAAGTTCTTCCAAAATCGGGAGACAAAACCTCATCCTAATTGGACACAATATTAAAAATTACCCTATGTAACCTCACTATCTTGATTATATAAGAACAAAGCATATTGTCTCTTAGTATGATCAACCCTAACTGGCATAACGTGATCTAATTCAGTCAACTGATCCACTATCACCCATATATGATCGTAACCATCTTTGTGATAAAATCCTTACGAATACTCTCCCAATACTACTTAGAAATCCCTAACAGTTGGAGAAACCTCTATTGGTTTCGAATTGTCCACCTTAATTCCAAAAGACACGTGGCCCGCTACAAGAGGAGTCTAGCCAAACATCTCTTTATTTAAATCCTATTACCATAGTCATGTATTGCCTAATACATTTGTTATTCTACCGACTATATCTCTAATCGTCATAAATAACCGAACATTCAAGTCCCTATATCTAAACCTCTATATTTATTTTCCTTATCCCATATCTCCAAAATGGGGAACCATATCAGATTCAATTACCTAGGGCGCCCATACACCCTATATTTCTCGCATTATTTCACAAATAACATATACTCTTCTTAAATCAATTTTCTCTCACTTGGCATACTGATATGGTAGGGGTTCACTCAATCACCCTACTAGTCAAAACTTGATGACTCTATCAGTTGCATCATTGCTTTAGTCATAATGTTACTAGAACTAGGCGACTCTTAAGTCATAATAGAATTATCAACACTAAATTTGTTTTTGTATATTTAAAATGACTAAGGTACGAACTTATATACTATCGACCAAACTTTTCTCCCACTCCCGGCGTTCGCTAGTTTCATGCGTGGGATGTCTCGTAAAGCGAAATCCAAATAAAGGAACCCCTGATACACTACTACCTAACATAGTCGGCCATTGAGATCCGTAATGGCCCTCAGTTCATAATTTATACCTTGCCGTAATTTATGTAAGTTGACATAAAAGTATACTAGCCCATGCTTATATATCCCTAAAAAAAACGTAAACCATGATGCTCTCACTATCCCAAATTCTGGGCGCTATATATAATGAGCTATTTCTCGTTGTTCAACAAAAACATAATATATATCCTTAGTCACATCAGTCAACTAAATTTCTATGCACACATAGAACTGGACAATATTCTCATTAAGGTCTATGATATCATGAAATATAGGCCAACGCTATTTTAGTTGGCGCCGCACAAAATTAATTTTACTCTCCCCGGAGTATCCAGTACGATAGTCTTCACTCAATCTGCTATCATTTAAACATTTGGTAAATTATCACTACATATTACAATAATGAGTTCTATTAAGCTAACTCAAAGCAATAGAAAATTTATAATAACAAAATATACTCTTAGGACCCACTCGGTTCACTTACGGGCGACACCAAAAAGTCCCGCTATCAACGAGAAATACTTTTTTTAACCAGACTATTAAAATTATCGTTCCCACTAACCTCGACTCTCACATGAATTTAGGGTTTTCAATTTATATTTGTATGTTGTGACACACCATTTCACTAGAATTAATCCTTTATTCACAAGGATGAAATAAAACTTCACCAGTCTCTCCTGATCACGTAGGGTCCTTACATGCACTTCTCACGGTCAAATACAACTCACGATCACTTGCACCCATTATACATCTAAGATTTCATCCTGTAGTTTTATCCACCTGTCGTGGACAATTTATTCACTCCTGTGGTTTACACACCCATTATTGAAATATTGGCCCAGCATATCTAGGCCTCAATTATTATCTTACCGACCTCCCCTTTTTTTCTTCTTGAACCCCACCGACCTTGAAATACGACATACTATAATTATCGAGGAATCCACTGGTCCTATTTAAACCTACCACTCTTGTGTTGTAGATTTCCTAGGCCTAATTTTCTTGACCCAATTAATCCCTTAGAAGTCTCACTCCTCCAGTTATTATGCCTAATTGGTATGGTTTACTATTCCTAAAGTTTATCAGTCTCACTACTCAATGTGGACAGATTTAATACTTAGTAGTTTCTCTCTACAGATAGGGTAATTTCCCTTACTATTTCCTCATTATTGACAATTTGAACGTCCTTCTCTTGGACCTGTCAATCTTAACTCCCAATTGTTATTCCCATTATTCTTTTGGCTCTACATTTCCTATGGGACACATTGTCGACTACGCTAGTCTTGGCTAATTTCATCGCCACTAAGTAGGGGTTTAATCGTGTATCTTTAAATGGGTCTCCAACTGGGTACACCTTACGGTGTCGTTGCATTAAAAATATTGAATTCAATCTTTCCCTTCATCTAGGTTTCCTAACCCTTCTAGCTCCCCATCATTTGGAAGCATTATCAAATTTCTTGGTGACATTAATCCTAGTCGTCTTTGTCAGATTTCCACTCACACTAGAGTATTTCACTCACGAGTCCTTTCATACAATGAACTATATTCATCTTCTATTACCCTATTCTTCCTAGGGTAAGGAGTTCGTTAAACAAGTTACTTCTCTCTTTCTTTCCCATAAGACATAAGTTTTAAAATTCCATTCATACCCTGATTAAAACATCAAATGAACGATTTCACAATCGAACCATACCTAAAATTCTTATTCCATATCCACAAATGTTCTTTATATGTGATGTCTAACTCTCATCACTTAAGTTTGTTCTTCCTATAAAAATTTATTAGAAAATTTTAAAATCCCGAGTGTTACTACACTTCACCCTTCATAATTTTCTTTGAATTTCTTCCTTCACTAGAGTGTTCTCGACTCCCTCACCTTTCACACACAGTTCTAGGTGAGTTAAGAACGACACAACCATCAACTATGATGGTGCTTGAGAAACTACATCTCCCAAGAGACTTCCTTAATGTTCTCAGGCCAAACAACAATTATGATGATTTCTATCTCCAGCACCATTTTCAAAAATACTCTATATCTTTGGCTGAGTCCTCCTCCTGCTGTCCTTCTAATGCCTCTTGCTAGTCGTCGCAATGTGTTTGGCGCATGATTCCCAACCGAACTCGTATAAGCATTACATCTCACATGGTAGGAGAACGTAAGTCGAATTACACAAAATAATTCAACGTCCTAATAATAGGGATCTACATCAAAGAATGCTATGATGAACTGTAGTAAGCCGCACAGATCCTAAAGACACTAGAACTTGATTCTCTGATACCACCTGTAATAACCCGCCTAATTAAATGTTGGGTAATAAATCCTTCATTTAATTATATCAGAATATCCAGTTGGTTCATTCTCAGCATCACTGTCGAAAACAATTTCTTAATTAATCACCTAATAGTTAATTAAGCTAAGTGTCAAAAACTTTTTTCCATTTTTAATTTAATTAAAACCATTCCACGACACGGGATAATAATATACAACAACACATCACAACTGAATTAACTATAGCAAGAATAAATGTGACTGAAATAACTTTCCATTTAAATTATTACATTTACACTAAATAAAACTAATATCCTCATTGCTTACATAAATAATTAGAACCTCTAGAATCCTGGGCGACAAGCCCTAACTGAAGTAGACGCTATAGATGAGTGAATCAACAGAAAGGAAACGTCTAAAAAAAATCCACATCTCTGCTAATAGCTATAATCCATTGGAACCTGATGTATAAGATATAGTAGAGAAAAGAGTATGCAAGGAAATGGGTCAAATCCCGATTGTAAAAGATTTTAAAAATAGCAAGTGGTCAACAATTACAATTAAGCATTTATTATGTACATGTTAGTTTCTTGGGCTCTCTCTTGAGAATTATCACCTCTCATCTAGAGTGCACACCTATTGAATCTTATTATCTTCCTAGTTAAGGTACCCTCATAACTAGCCTTAATAGCACTATGATTCTAACCCATATCATATTACCGTATTTCCCATATATTAATTATTCATATGAAGTAGTCTTGTTACAACCTTGGAATTAAGTGTTCACTTACTTAATTTAATTCAAATTTCATTATTTACTTCTATTTATAACATCACACAGTAGATTAAATCACAGGTTATATTTTTAATCTATAATTTCACACAGAGTAGATTACATCACACTTTATATATATAATATCACACTAATTATATATATACTAATATGGCACCTTCCCAGTCATAGCTGCGGTGCATGCATACTCTAACATCATGTCCTGATGCATAATGTCACTGTATAGATGACTATTGATTCGGCGTTTCTCACGAATCATATCATAACACATATATATTGGAGGCGAGTATGCTCCCCAGCCAAATGGGTCATGCACATACCTACGCTCCCATTCGACCGTTGAAACTAAGAAATACACCGATATCACGTGTCCAAGTTTCTATGATCAGGGTACAAATCTAAAATCCTCCCAAATGGGCGCACACGATAAGACCGTCTAGAACACGAAACCTCCACCCTGATAGCAAGCAGCGTTGGTATGTAATACATATAATAAACTATAATATAGGTATACATTCCATCTATATAAATATAACATCAATAAGGTATTCACACAGTCGTATGATAATAACATGTAATCATCTCACCTATATATATAATAACAATGGGTATTCATCATACCTATATGTAACCATAAGTCATACGGACAACCCATACAATAAATCCCATACGTAGTATAATTATATCTCGAATATCCTATGTATTTTTCGATTATGACTTTAATCCTCAAAGTATATATTTCGAACTTATCTAACCGCATGAGGGTGATCATTTAATCCTCAAATAAATTCCGTAGGTAAACATCACGTCCTACAATTCCATGTCATCACGACTCCTGAATTTCTACAAATTAAATTCACTTTAATTAGGTTTATTCCCCAATAATCCCTAATTCACTCTTAACCTTTTACTCCACCTCATATGGTTAATCCCAATTATACCTAAGGTTCTACCGATACTTTATGCCTCTCTTACAACTGGTCCTAACCTTAAATTATAATTTATCCGATTTAAACACCAAGTAATATAATTATCCAAAATAACTTGTTTTATTAACCACTCGTTAATTTCCCTTCATTGCCAATCCTAAAATAATATTTTTCGGGTTTTAAGTATATCCTACTGCCCTTCACTAAGCCCCATTAAGTTCGTTTAATCATCATCAAAGATTCCTCAAAGTTTGGGATTTAATTAACAATTAAAAAGAAAAATATTTCACTTTTCCAGGGGGAGTCCATCGATCGATCGATCAGTCGATCGATTGAAAGTCTTGAGTCGATCGATCAAATATTGCCCAGTTTTTTGCATTGTTATTTGTGACGACCCGCTCCAAATAATAATGGGTGGCCAGCCCTATACTATAAAAATCAGGTATCTCAGATGGCACAGTCTCAACATCAACTGACAATACTAATAATATAAGGCTAACTACCCGAAATCATAAAGTGCGAATTGCCAAAAATGTAAAACTTTTTATTTTTAACAACAACAAAACCAATAATGCACATAACCAACAATATACATCTAACTATGATGAGTGAAATGTGAAACTCCAACAATATGAAAGAGTACAATACATTGTACAACAAAAAAAATCTCAACAATGAAATACCCGAATATGCTGTCGGGTAACAGACAATACAATAATCTGAGAAATGAAATAAGAAAGTGTTAATCTACAACACTTGAATACTAACTCAATATACAAACTGAATCCTAATCTAGATGTACAATAGATAGGAATCGACTAAAACAAAGTGTCGCAACAGTCCGCTACTGCCACAGCTCCACGAATCCTGAATAGAGGAATATCAAAGGCGTCCTTGCGGAGGAACACCTGAAGTAGTACAATATATATACATGGAGGAGAAAATATAAACGGGTCAGAGCCAGAGTTTGAAAAATATTTTATAGCAAGTGTATTAAAATGCATAATAATTATAAATGCATTATTACATGATTTAGTTGGAATCGAGCTCTCCATAATAATTTCAACTCACCTCTCAACTAAAGCGCGCACCTAGTGTATTCACGTGATCTCAAAATGGATGCACGATTCTAATTTAGGTAAGAGGATTCTAACTTAAACCCAAGTGAAGTATTTAAGTGAAAACCATCTAACCTATCACTCAAACTACATTTATTTCAATTATCTTTAAGTTATATACAATAACTTTAATGTCATTCCTATAGTTATCTTTATAATGTTCATTTGTTGAACATATAAAGTTACATGATCCAATCATGTCCACATCATAACAATACATCAACAATCTCATTTACTAGAATTTTATATTCTAGTGATGCCCTTACAAGGCATGAAACCATAAATATAATTATTATAGTAATTATATATGAGTTATTAGCATCATGAATATAAAGATTAAACTCCTCTCGATTCTCAACACGGAACTGCGTTTCGTGCTTGGGACGTCTCTCCGAGGCGAAATCCAAACAAGGAACCCCCCCGTTACACTACTCCTGACCGTATTAATCCTCGAGGCTCATTATGCCCTCAATGCATGATGCATGTAACCCAAATTATTTATCCAAATTTTAATTGATTAATATTCCCAATTCTCAACAGTACACGGCGTTTCATGCGTGGGACGTCTCGCCGAAGAGAAATCCAAACAAGGAACCCCCCCGTTACACTACTCCTGGCACTGTCGATTGTCAGTATAGGTGATATATATATAAATAAATATGATCATTAAGGACTAAACTTATCCCCAAGTTCCAACATTACACTGCGGTTCATGCGTGGGACGTCTCGCCAAGGCGAAATCCAAACAAGGATCCCCCCCGATACACTAATCCTGGCAATGTAGGTTGTTGAGGTCCATTATCCCCTTGATACCCAAGTACAAACACAAGCAATACTAACCATCCAACAGACCTATAACTCCAAAGGACGCAGGCTCAAATGCTATCATCTTCCAGCAGCCCATATACGTTGCAAACTGGGGTCACCTGGTGGGGTTCGACGACACCCACCTCGTGATCAACTCACGCACACAACGTCCGGGAATCGGTCATAGTTCCTAACCGGCAAGTGAGAGCGACACATACCCACGACCTCTCACCCCCAAAATAAATAAATGTATATAAATATGTCATTTGCTGACCACAAAGGACGACTATGACCTGGGGAATATCCACACCCTGCTTTATTTTCCAGGATGCTCACCGTCTACGCACGAAACTTCCCAATGATAACAAGGAGGGGGTATGCTTAACAGGCATATACACCATAATATAAGGTATACATACATCCCACATAATAAAGATATACCATTTTATAAGGTAGAACTTCAACATCATATGTATCTTCATTTTCATTATACGCCCATTGGCGCAATTTGATTAACATCAGTGTTCAGTATATTTCTCTCAAGATATACTAATCGTCAATTCTCACACATCTTCCCCACTTAGTATACATTATACTATTTCTCTCTTGAAGCTCACATGTCGCTTCTAATAATGAATTGTCTCTAAATTCAATTCAAGTTAAGGATATTCTTGATCCTAATAAACCTCAATTAGCATACGCGGTTCTCCATCCATAATATGGTTCAATTTATTTTATGAACCTTTAAAGTTATCCCATTTGGGATTGGATCCTAAGATCCGGTATCTCTAAGTTATTCACATTCTTTCATATGAATTGAATTTATTATCCACATGTAAAATCTCCAAATCAAGGTGGGCTTCCCCACTTAGAATAAACCAAAATATTTAATCGGTATTCCTTGAATTTAGTCAATATGACTCCAATCATTTCTTATAAGGGAAACTCACTAAAAGTCTCCAAAACATACTCTAAATATCCACTATAGAGATCCCCAATCGATAACCTCGAACCAAACGGGATGAAATTTCTTTTAGAAAAACAATCCCTCAAAAACCCTGTTTCCGAATCGATTCGGGCCTATTCCGAATCGATTCGGCCCAGCGAATCGATTCGGCCAGGAAGGCGAATCGATTCGGGTCATAAGACCTGGGATTCTGTCTTAGGCCGAATCGATTCAGCTGGGGTCCGAATCGATTCGGTCACTCAGACCTGGGCACTTGCATAATTCCGAATCGATTCGGTCGGAGGCCGAATCAATTCGGCCCTTCAGAATCTCGAAAATGGCTACTTTTTAAGTGATCCAAAATACCCAAAATCCAGTTTTATGATTTTCTCCTCATTTCTCTTCAACCCAATCACATATATAACCTTCATATTCATCCTTGAATACATTTAAACTAATTTCTATCATCAAATCTAAGATCTACATATTAAATCCAAGATTATACCCAAAAGTTAGGTTTATTTAAATTAAACATAAAACCCAAAATATCAATCCACAAATCATGCAATAAATGTACACAACAATTATTTAGCAAGTTTAATCACTTGCCTCGAGTTCGTAGGGTCTGAATTCGCCTTGAGATCGTGTATTTGGCTGGAAAAGTCCTCTCTCTCTCTCTTCTCCTTACTTTTCTTCTTCTCTCTTTCTTTCTTTCTTTTTTTTCTTTCCCTATTTGGAGAAATATCTCTCGTAGGCTTTTTAAGCCTAATCTCCCAAGGTACACATCTTTAAATGATAATATACACTTTAAATGACCCGGTAACTTTAATTCGAGTCAAACGGTCCTAAATTATTTCGGAACCCAAATAGACCCCAAGTACAGTCATTTCGACTTTCTCGACCCTTCCGGAAACAATGGTACCCTCAGAATTTACATTCGACAAACTTTCCAACAACTTCAAATTTTGACCTCAAGTACCAAATTTAATTATTCTCCAATAAAATATTATTTATTTCTCCCAAAATAAATTAATTACTGTTCCAAAAGTCTTGGGGTGTTACAATCTTCCCCACTTACAAAAATTTCGTCCTCGAAATTTAGCTAAACCTAATTCTCCCAAAGATCAACTATTTCTAATCTACCCATTATCACTAATCCTATCTCCAAACTTCTAACCTCCCACGTAGAATTTGTTTAATTTATTTTATTTTAAGTTGAGTATGAATTTAAATAAAACCAATTTCCACAACAAGGGAGCCCATACACCCTTTAAATTCGAGTTAGCAGTCGTACCAATCATGATGAGGCTTCATTTGCCTCCAAAGTTTCACCATATCCATAAACATAATACTAACATTTTAATGGTGTGAAAATTTTGAATGGTCCAAAGAAATAACTCCTCTCAATTCCGGACATTCACCACTTTCGTGCGGGGACGTCTCGCAAAAGCGAAAGCCAAACAAGGAACCCTCCCAATACACTACTATGTGACGACGTCGGGGATTGAGAGTTTGTTAAATCCGGACTAGAGTTTGAAAAATTAAATTTTATGAAAATCATTTTGAAAGGGGCCGAAGGCCGGTAAAAGTTTTATTTTGGAAAAGAATTTATTTTGAAAACGGTTTATATATTATAATATAATATAAAATGCCTTATGTCCAACACAAGGTCTTTTTAGATCATCATCTATATAACATGTAGCTCACAAATATTATCATACCCATGAGCTAAAATTTTACCTGCGTCCCATCAAACCACAATCTCAACTTCATATGCAGACATCTTACATCATTTCAATATATATAGCCTTTTTATAAGGCTCGTCCATAACTGTAATATAACAATTATAATAGTCTATCATGACTATATAAAAAGAAGTAGCTTTTATCATTACTACTTATCACCATTTCCATTCTTACATTTACCACAAGGTTTAAAGCTCTTTTTGAGCACCTTGCAAAATAATCTATCCTTTAACAAAAATAATAGAATGAGAGCCTATCTTGCTCAAAATTCCCCTTAGGGTCATTACATTCCATCTATAAACAAAAAGGGCTATATCACTACCCATTCACAATATCACATATAGAATATTTCCAAAACTTTACATATTAATTATCCTATTTATAAAAGAAAATTAACTTACATTACCCATCTCTAGTCCGATTGCCCATCCTCATCAACGGGCTCCCAAACAAAGTCCCCCGGTATAAAACTACCTCGAATTTGTTGTAGGGGTTGCACTTCCAAGATTTCATCAAATTGCGGTCCTTTACCTTTTTGAGGACAATCTCTCTTTTTATGACCTATTTCTTTACAAAAGAAACACTTACCCAAAAATTCTTTATGCCTACTGGCATTACTGGCACTCTCCTTGCCAAACTCACTTGATGAACTCGAATCTCCAAAGTTCTTACCCTTTCGCGAACGAAGACGATATTCATGACACTTTAATAGTGCCGCATTTACTACCTCAATGAAAGTCACTAACCTAGGACTCTCTAACAATTGTTGTTGGATTTTCCAATCTAAACGTCGAACAAACTTTGATATACATTTCTCTTCAGTATTTACCTCATCAGGTACTAGCTTTGCCCATCTAGAAAAGTCTTCCTCATATTCCGCGACCGTTCTATTTCCTTGAAAAATCTTTATATTTTGAGTCGGGGAAGGCAAATACCTTTGATCAGAAAGTTCCCAAAATTCTTTTATAGGTAAAGTATCTCTCTGTTCAAATGTGGTGACAGACTCCCACCAATGGAGAGCTGCACCCGACAACCTAAAGGTGGCTAAAAATTATTTCTGCACCTCACTACACTCAACCGTACGAAGGTGCCTCTGTATACTATTCTTCCATTGACTTGCAGCCCTTGCATCAACTCCCCCAGAAAACTCGGGAGGATGCACCTTACTAAAATCTTCCTTCACTCTCTCCCATAAAAACAATCCTAAATGGGGTGGGGCTGCTCGAGCGGCAGATTGCTGAGCCATCGTAGAAACGGCAGCAGTTACTGCTTGTGCCACAATATTTGCAACATCATCCGTAGTCATGTTCCTTCGAGGCTTTTGGGGTTGCCCTTTGTTTGCCCTGACTGAACGACCTCCCTTCAGTGGCATCTGAAACAAGAACAATTGTATCAGAACACCTTTCAAATATTTTCGAATTACAGAAAGATATGGACGTATGAATGTAATCGTCCTAATAATAAGGCTCTATATCAAGAACGCTTACGGAAGATCGTAGTAACGCACACAGATCCTAAAGACACAAGAACCTGATGCTCTGATACCATCTGTGACGACCCGCTCCAAATAATAACGGGTGGCCATCCCTATACTATAAAAATCAGGTATCTCAGATGGCACAGTCTCAACATCAACTGATAATACTAATAATATAAGGCTAACTACCCGAAATCATAAAGTGCGAATTGCCAAAAATTTAAAACTTTTTATTTTTAACAACAACAACAAAACCAATAATGCACATAACCAATAATATACATCTAACTATGATGAGTGAAATGTGCAACTCCAACAATATGAAAGAGTACAATACATTGTACAACAAAAAAAATCTCAACAATGAAATACCCGAATATGCTGTCGGGTAACAGACAATACAATAATCTGAGAAATGAAATAATAAAGTGTTAATCTACAACACTTGAATACTAACTCAATATACAAACTGAATCCTAATCTAGATGTACAATATATAGGAATCTACTAAAACAAAGTGCCGCAACAGTCCGCTACTGCCACAGCTCCACAAATCCTGAATAGAGGAATATCAAAGGCGTCCTTTCGGAGGAACACCTGAAGTAGTACAATATATATACATGGAGGAGAAAATATAAACGGGTCAGAGCCCGAGTTTGAAAAATATTTTAAAGCAAGTGTATTAAAATGCATAATAATTATAAATGCATTATTACATGATTTAGTTGGAATCGAGCTCTCCATAATAATTTCAACTCACCTCTCAACTAAAGCGCGCACTTAGCGTATGCATGTGATCTCCAAATGGATGCCCGATTCTAATTTAGGTAAGAGGATTCTAACTTAAACCCAAGTGAAGTATTTAAGTGAAAACCATCTAACCTATCACTCAAACTACATTTATTTCAATTATCTTTAAGTTATTTACAATAACTTTAATGTCATTGCTATAGTTATCTTTATAATGTTCATTTGTTGAACATATAAAGTTACATGATCCAATCATGTCCACATCATAACAATACATCAACAATCTCATTTACTAGAATTTTATATTCTAGTGATGCCCTTATAAGGCATGAAACCATAAATATAATTATTATAGTAATTATATATGAGTTATTATCATCATGAATATAAAGATTAAACTCCTCTCGATTCTCAACACGGCACTGCGTTTCATGCGTGGGACGTCTCGCCGAGGCGAAATCCAAACAAGGACCCCCACGTTACACTACTCCTGACCGTATTAATCCTCGAGGCTCATTATGCCCTCAATGCATGATGCATGTAACCCAAATTATTTATCCAAATTTTAAATAATTAATATTCCCAATTCTCAACAATACACGGCGTTTCATGCGTGGGACGTCTCGCCGAAGGGAAATCCAAACAAGGAACCCCCCCGTTACACTAGTCTTGGCACTGACGATTGTCAGGATAGGTGATATATATATAAATAAATATGAGCATTAAGGACTAAACTTATCCCCAAGTTCCAACATTACACTGCGGTTCGTGCGTGGGACGTCTCGCCGATGCGAAATCCAAACAAGGAACCCCCTGATACACTAATCCTAGCAATGTAGTTCGTTGAGCTCCATTATGCCCTTGATACCCAAGTACAAACACAAGCAATACTAACCATCCAACCGAGCTATAACTTGAAGGACGCAGGCTCACATGCTATCATCTTCCAGCAGCCCATATACGTAGCAAACTGGGGTCACCTGGTGGGGTTCGACGACACCCACCTCGTGATCAACTCACGCACACAACGTCCGGGAAGCGGTCATAGTTCCTAACTAGCAAGTGAGAGCGACACGTACCCACGACCTCTCACCCCCAAAATAAATAAATGTATATAAATATGTCATTTGCTGACCACAAAGGACGACTATGACCTGGGGAATATCCACACCCTGCTTTATTTGCCAGGATGCTCACCCTCTACGCATGAAACTTCCCAATGATAGCAAGGAGGGGGTATGCTTATCATGCATATACACCATCATATAAGGTATACATACATCCCACATTATAAAGATATACCATTTTATAAGGTACACCTGCAACATCATATTTATCTTCATTTTCATCATACGCCCATTGGCGCAATTTGATTAACATCAGTGTTCAGTATATATCTCTCAAGATATACTAATCGTCAATTCTCACACATCTTCCCCACTTAGTATGCACTATACTATTTCTCTCTTGAAGATCACATGTCGCTTATAATAATTAATTGTCTCTAAATTCAATTCAAGTTAAGGATATTCTTGATCCTAATAAACCTCAATTAGCATACGCGATTCTCCATCCATAATATGGTTCAATTTATTTTATGAACCTTTAAAGTTATCCCATTTGGGATTGGATCCTAAGATCCGGTATCTCTAAGTTATTCACATTCTTTCATATGAATTGAATTTATTATCCACATGTAAAATCTCCAAATCAAGGTGGGCTTCCCCACTTAGAATAAACCAAAATATTTAATCGGTATTCCTTGAATTTAGTCAATATGACTCCAATCATTTCTTATAAGGGAAACTCACTAAAAGTCTCCAAAACATACTCTAAATATCCCCTACAGAGATCCCCAATCGATAACCTCGAACAAAACGGGATGAAATTTCTTTTAGAAAAACAATCCCTCAAAAGCCCTGTTTCCGAATCGATTCGCGCCTATTCCGAATCGATTCGGCCCAGCGAATCGATTCGGCCAGGAAGGCGAATCGATTCGGGTCATAAGACCTGGGATTCTGTCTCAGGCCGAATCGATTCAGCTGGGGTCCGAATCGATTCAGTCACTCAGACTTGGGCACCTGCATAATTCCGAATCGATTCGGTCGGAGGCCGAATCGATTCGGCCCTTCAGAATCTCGAAAATGGCTACTTTTTAAGTGAGCCAAAATACCCAAAATCCATTTTTTTGATTTTCTCCTCATTTCTCTTCAACCCAATCACATATATAACCTTCATATTCATCCTTGAATACATTTAAACTAATTTCTATCATCAAATCTAAGATCTACATATTAAATCCAAGATTATACCCAAAAGTTAGGTTTATTTAAATTAAACCTAAAACCCAAAATATCAATCCACAAATCATGCAATAAATGTACACAACAATTATTTAGCAAGTTTAATCACTTGCCTCGAGTTCGTAGGGTCTGAATTCGCCTTCAGATCGCGTATTTGTCCGGAAAAGTCCTCTCTCTCTCTCTTCTCCTTCCTTTTCTTCTTCTCTCTTTCTTTCTTTCTTTTTTTTCTTTCCCTCTTTGGAGAAATATCTCCCGTAGGCTTTTTAAGCCTAATCTCCCAAGGTACACATCTTTAAATGATAATACACACTTTAAATGACCCGGTAACTTTAATTCGAGTCAAACGGTCCTAAATTATTTCGAAACCCAAATAGACCCCAAGTACAGTCATTTCGACTTTCTCGACCCTTTCGGAAACAATGATACCCTCATAATTTACATTCTACAAACTTTCCAACAACTTCAAATTTTGACCTCAAGTACCAAATTTAATTATTCTCCAATAAAATATTATTTATTTCTCCCAAAATAAATTAATTACTGTTCCAAAAGTCTTGGGGTGTTACATTATTCCTACGGGTTTCATACTTTTTTATCATCAAAACATTTATCAAATAATCCCAAACTCCCCAATATTCATTCCATATGAGAAACCAATATTTATAAATGATTTCTAATAATCAAACCAACTAATATCATCAAGAAGGTTGGATTTAGAACATACTATTTCTCATAATTTCTAGAAAACTCATATTTTATTATTTCTCCAAGAACATCATATAAACTAAGTTTTTCTTCACCAATAAATCCCAAATTTCGTGGATTAAATTCTATAATCAAAAGAAAATTAATCCTACATCATTCTCCTTTCAAAGATTCAATTAACATCACCATAATTCATCTTTGATTATGCATCTTTTCAGAATTTTCTAAACAACCTAACATGGACAATATACATGCTAAATTTGCAATAATTAATCACTTGCCTTTATATTGTAGGTCTGATCCATTGGGGATGATTGTCCACTGGTGGTTCTTCCCTTCTCCGGTCAACTTCCAGTAGTGGTTGGTGGTGATGACTTTTGGCTCTTGGTTCTCCCACAATGACTCTTCCCTTTCCCCAGAGAAACTCCTCACTTTCTCTCAATTTTTCTCTCTCTAAGTTTGTAATAATAATAAATAATCTAAGCCCTATAGACTTATAAATAATCTCCCAAATTCGTGCATACTATTCACCTTCCTTGTAAAATGTCCGAAATACCCCTCCAGGGTGTCCTTTCGATTCCAAAGTGACCCGAAACCCAAATCAAACACCTTAGTAGACTTTTATGACTATTTGAACCCTTTCAAACACTTTGTCCCAGTCAAAATGACCATTTGGATGACATAATAATAATTCACTTTTAATTCATTAAATTATAGTCCTGACACGACTCAAATGCGCATCCCGGCTTAATTACCATCATTGCGACAATTATATAAGGTCATAATCAATAGTAAAGTCCTAATCATATATATTACTTTAATCACTAACATAAATCACTTATTACTTTATTCTCGAGTAATATATGAATCCAAATTAATTTCTAATTATAACACAATTAATTCTAATTAATCCCATTTTAAAAGTCAGTAAAAATACGGGGTATTACATGTATATACTTTATATTTCAGACATTTGATATATTCTATCGGTACGTTAATCGACAAGTTATTCTGTTATTTTTGATGCGTAATTGTTGTTACATGTATACGTGTTCATGTTTTTTACTTCTCGTTATTGGATTTAAATGTGTTATATTATTTGAACTTTTGATCTGTGCGATAGTGGTGCTAAGAATGAGCCATTTGAGATTCCAGTTTTATTTTAGTAGAGGGATGGACACCTGTTATTTTAATAAGCATGGTATCACACTAAGTTACCATGGCTCTGGGTTGGAGGTTTAATTTGTTTCGTAGCTTTATAAATAAGTCATGGTGACCCCTTATCATAATTCCTTAAAGAATTAAAACAATAAATAAATAGATATATATGGTGAGAACACACTATATATTGGCTTAATTAACTGTATATATATAGTATTTCCAACTAGTTTTGATATTAAGACAAAGTAGGTTAGTTTTCATGAGTTTCCATATCTCTCAAAGGTTCAAGAAGAATGAAGAAATCCAGTCTAAAAAAACCTCAAGATCAACCTAAAGGGAAGTTAATTCTATCTTTAACCACTATAGGTCACTTACACTGCATATTTTTTTATTCCCGTGTGCATATGTAGTTTTTAAACACTTTCACTAATTTTTAAATCAATTTAATTCGTTAACAACATTTTTAATACATTTTAAATAATTTTTGGAATTATTAAAATTTGGTTTTTAAAAGTGTTGGAGTTAAAAGTTGTATTTTATAAAGTGTTTTAATTCATCATAAGTTAGCTTTGGTAAGATATCAAATAGCTAGATACTTCAGGGGTAGTTTGTAATTAATTTTAAAATACGCGTTCTGCAGCTAGTCTCCACCATACACGTGTTAGCTCCTAAGTTTGTCAATTTGTGTTTTCTAGAAGACACCGTCCCCACATTTGATCTCATCCCTGATATGGTCTTTATCAACGATCTGCATGTGTTTATTTGCAATCCCTGTGTTACATGTTAAACTAATGAGATTAATTTGTTAGCACCGCTCATTGTAGACGATTAGATTGGTAGCCAATAAGTCAAACTCAATCCCAGCCGTAGGACTGCCCAAGACAATCGAGATCCTTCCAAAACCAGTATAAAAACTCTCTTAGTCTCATCCATTTGAGATTTTTGACATTCGTACATCCTAAGAGAGAAAAAAAGAGAAGAGAGAGAAGAGGGAGAAGGGAGAATATAGAGGAAAAGAAAAGAGAGAAGAGAGAGAAGAAACCCTAATCTTCATATCCTTACACCTATGAGTGATTTTGTTTCACCCAAACACCATAACCTTCAACGTTTCATACATTAGAATCCTAAACGTTGAGAGTTAAATACATTTTAGGGCTTCTATGAGATTGGTGTTGGGTTTGATCGAAATTTCAAGACCTCTTCTAGTCTAAGTTTCTCTCAGAACTCATCTCTAAGGAAATATTGAGTTTCAATGTTGAAACTTCAGATTTTCTAAAAGAGAATATCACATGCTTAATTTTTATTATCTTTTCGGATCTTTTATTTTAGATCCATTCTATTTCAAAAGATTTTGAAAAATAAACTTCTATTTGTTTAAGTTAAAATTAGCTCCTTAAGATGTTTGTGTCTCCTGAATCATATTTCACATTTTATGAAATAAAGTTGAACAAAAATAAAATGAGACACATAGGACCTTGGCTAGTTTTAAAAGCCAGGTTGTTTTCAGATCTGATCTTGATTAGAGGCTTATTTGACAAAATGATTTGAAACAGACTTTGCATGTCATATAGAACCTATTAATTCATAGGAACTTGTGTGTATAAATAATTTGAGAGGGTGAGTTGCATTAATCTTCATTTAGTACACCTCACAAACACATTCTCACACACGAACACTTAATCACAGTGGTTATGTTTGGGAGACTTGGAGTTTGATAGAGTTGTTGGAATCATAATTCAAAGAAAATGAGGTCAAGGAAAAGGCAAAGAAGCAACAAGAAAAAATCAGTTCTAGTCAGAAAACCTTTGGAGTGGAGTAGCTCATGTAGGTATAACTCTGAACTTAGATTTAGGATCTTTGTGTGTTTTCTTAAGTGTTGTAACTTGATTCTTTATTTTAGTGGATTTTTTGGTTTGTGCCGTAGAGGGCATCGTGGATGTTTCCCTTGATTAAGGGTTTTAACACGTTAAAATTCCCGTGTTCTTTACTTTGAATGTTCTTAATTTCTGTTGTGATTGATACTCCATGTTTGACTTAGTAGATGGATTTTAATTTCTAAAACGTAAGGTAATCAACTACCAAATCTAGACAACATATTTAGAAAACAATTTTGAACATATCTTGTGTTGTTATTCGAAAAGAGTTTTGTCTAAAAAGTTTATTCAGAGTTTACTCAACTTATAACATTTTGTTATTAATTTAGTAAACAAGTTTTTCATATGGTCCTATAACTAAAAATAATTTTTAACTCTAACTCGCATGTATCCCGTGTGATGCACGGGCACTGTATAGAAGACTCGTGCGATACTTCGTTGTTTTATATTTGATCATTTTCTTATACATATTTTATGTACACTACAAAGCTAAATCAAAGAGAATTTAAATAAAGCATCTGAGTTTCAAATAGCTTTTGTACTTCTTTACAGTACTTTTGGTTCAATCAATCATATTTGTAACCAAGCTCAGAAAACAGAATGAAAATAAAATAATATAACTTGAACTCAATATGATAGCAAGTTAAAAGTTATCCATCTCTTGATATGATCCAAAAAATTACGACTCAGAATGACGAACAATAAAATAGTCATGTCAATGTCAAACATAAATAACCAAAAAATGACACAAATTGACTTGTTTAAATATTTTGTTTAATAATATTCTCTGTATAACTTAACTTATAAAACTACAAAAAATCTTATAGGATTATATAATTTTTTACTTATTTTTAATTGAAGAACACGTGGATTCAGACCCAGAAGTTAAGTATTTTTTTTATTGTGTGTATATGGTATCGAAAATAAAGATGCAAGAAGACAAACTTTTTGTGGGTAATATGTAAAAATCAAGAAACTTTTTATTGTAATCAAATTTTTATTACCGATTCCAATTATCTTACATGGTAAAATCAAATTATAGAAAATGTACATGAAACGTGATAACTTTATAGATAATAAACATCCAATTAACAAAACATATGATGTTTATTAGATGTATGATTTGCACAGTTAACAAAGAGGAAATGAGTGCAACATTATAGCTACAAAAAATAATTCTCTGAAAAAAATGATCTAAAGTTTAAACCATGGCATATAAGCACCAATACTCTCTCATCACATCAATATAAATACCAACCAATTATAAAAGCGCTCACATATATTTTTTTTACACCCAACACTCGGGCCATATATTGTTTTCAAGGGCAGTGTTGAAGACCTGTAACCACCCAGTATCCAAACATATGAATGTTATTTTAGTCAAGTACCCCTACACATGGAAGCTATTTTAGTCAAATGTATTGAAATAAATTTAGTAAATATAAAATCATAAGTATGTATTTTATAAAAGAACAGTCCAAATCAACAAATTAAAATTCCCCAAAATTAATGCAACACCAGGAACCCTAGAAGGAAATTCTTTTGTTTACCTTTTATTTCCACAGTTATGCCCACAAATAAGAAATAAACATACATTTGAACTACTTCCATAAAATTGAGAATTGAAAAAGGGTAAAAATTGACTTACTATGGGGAATGTGTTGTTGGTGTATGAAATCAAAAGACAGGTCTTGCCAGTAGCTCCGTTACTAACCGTGTAACACTTTATGTAGCTGGAAGCACTCATTCAAGATCTTCTTCTTCTCAGAAGACCTATTATTTATCATTATCCTTATCACACATATCCTCTGATCGACTTTTTAGTCCTTCCAAATGGTTCTTCTTTAGCGCTAGAATTTTGAGATAAATAGTCAAGATGCAAATGCAAATTATAGAGAGAGAGACAAATCTATAAGGAAGCAAACATTAATAACTTTAATATGAATATAATTTATATGCAGTGTACCAGATGCATGCAAAAATGAAGAAACTATTTGGAGTGATCGTTTGAATTAAATGGTTTGAATTCGAAATGGTGAATATATCTAAAAACACAAGGAATGATGTAAATTCGTAAATTTTTATGGGATAGAAAAGAGGGAGTTGGTGAATATTTGCCTAATTGATTCCACAGAGCATAGGATATAGGATAATGAACGCATTCCCAAGTTGGAAAACTAGACAAAGTGAAGCATACATAATGGACATTAACACAAATTTATCAATAACAGTGGGAAAGAAGTGTGTTAGGTACCCTTCCATCATTTACAATATCATTTGCCC